>KZ451961.1:1321457-1501197 GCA_002786265.1 Apostasia shenzhenica
ATATAATTTCAGCTCATTACAAAGTATTATATGTAATTCTAACATATATTATATAAATCAAGATCTAAGTAGAATTTCTTCAGAGCACTCAAATATTTTAATTTTTAAGTTTAATGAAAGAAAAATTTATTTTACTATTAGAAAGTGTATAAATATGAAATAATTTTAATTCTAATATTCGAATTTGTATTGAATGTGAAATAAAATTAATTTTTATAATTGAAATTTGTATTGAGGAAAAAAACTGCCTCGAATCAAACGAGGCAAGTCTTATTTCTATATCACATTTTACATCATATCCCATTTTAGTAATTAAAGAAAATCTAGGCATACATAAATTTTATTTTACTTCCATCTCTTATTTTAATAAATAAATTAATTTTATTTCATACTTTATACTATATATTAAATAATAAATGCTGCATATGACATTGATTTTTGTCTTGATGACAAGGCGAATAGAAGGATTTTTTTTTATAGAAAATTATCATAAAAAATTGAGATTTATTATTACTCACTCTAATAATAAAACTATGATAATACTAAAATAAATATTAATGCCATACTGTAATACTACATTGCAGCAATGCCCTTCAGCTGCATGAAGGAGATGATTGAGCTACTGGATCACGAAAAATTCGAGAAAAAGGTGGTTCTTTTAGAGGGCGCGGGTTTAGGGAAAAAGTTCGAGTCTCTGAAGTCCTACTTCAAGGTCAAGGATAACGGCAGCGGATGCATCATCAACTACGAGGTGACCTTTGTGCCCGTCGTCGGTATCAATGTCTCCGACGACTTCAAGATAGCTGAGGAGAATATAAGACAGATGATCAAAATTGTAGAAGGATATCTCTTCACAAATCCAAATGATTATGCTTAAAACTTTTCATTATGTTTTATCGAGTTTTTTACTTGGATTTAAAATAAGTTTCTTGCATGATGAATCGAGTTTATTTTAAGCAAATTTTTTTCTGAACAGCACAAAATTCGTCTTAAGTTCAAAGTTTATAAAAAAAAAAATGTTTGTTTCGAACATAATTTGTGATCACATAATTAAGTCGAGTTTATTTACGTTGATTTTTGAGATAATTGGAATAGATAAAATTATGCATGGAGTAAAGCTAATTTTATTAATTTAAATTTGAGACAAATAATATATACTAAAAAAACTTTTTTAATGTTTCTTACATATCATCATTTTCACGAAATTTAAATTATAAAATAATATATATTTAAATACTAACATAATATTTAAAATTTTATATAATATATATAAATTTTCTTTTAATTTTTTTTTACTATATGATTATAATTTATTTATTTTACGTAACACATATTCATATATATTTTTTTGAAGCTATCATCAAGAAAAAAAAACACCTTGCATAACACATCTAATATACATACTCAATTATTCCCACCCAAAAATAATTAAATTATTATATTATTAATATTTTAAATTTATCATAAATTTTAATTACTTTATCTTTCATCAAATATAAATTTTAATATTAAAAATTAATTTTACTTTACATCTACCATAAATTTTAATATTCAATTTAATTTTATTTCATTTAATATTGAATTAATAACAATTAAATCTTTATATATAACTAAATCCCCCAAATTTAAATCAATCAAATAAAAATCTAATTTTAAATAAAATACAAATAAATTATTTAATATTAATTAAAACATTTAATAAACTTTTTGTAATTTTTAACTTTTTTTAATCTGAAATATAATTTTAAGTTTTAAATGAATCAGAATTTATCACTAATTTAAAAAATTACCTTTCATTAAATTTCTTTATTAATATAAAAAACAACCTATTTACACATTATTTTAAATAAATAAAAATATATTAAATTAAAATTTAGACACCTAAATGCAGATAAATATAAGAGATTTTTACAAACAGGACATGAAATTTATATAAAATCACGCATTTCACCGTCAATTCGTAAATATTACCACTATCACACCCCGTTCATTTAAATTTTACGCATCTCACATATTTCACATATTTCATATACTTTATAATATTATATATAAATTAAAATACATAAATTCATTAATATTTTAATTCTAATATATATTTTTATTTTTTTATTATAAACACATCAATTTTCTTATTTAAATTAAAAATTATAATTATGTGAATTTAAATTCAACACCCTAATTAAAAATTCTAAATAAAATAAATAAATTAAAATACATAAATTCATAAATATTTAAATTATTATTTATATAAATTAATTTATTTATAATATTTGATTAATATATTAATAATATAATTAAAATCAAAGCCTGAAATTCACCTACGTGAAATACGTAAAATTTAAATAAATATGATATGATAATAATAATATTTATAAATTGATAGTAAAATACATCATTTCGTGTAAATTTCATGTCCTGTATGTAAAAACCCCTAAATTTAAACTACAAAACCTAATTGTTATTAATTTAATATTAAGATACTTTTATTTTTTATTAAATACATAATTAATATATTTTCTCTAGCTGAAAAAAAAATAATCTTCCAAACAAGGCAACATTTATTACTCCCAGCCAGTAATTTCATGCCAACAAAAAAGAGATCAATTATATGCATACAGCCAATTTAATAGAGCAAAAGCATGAATAGTACAGCAAATAAAAAAGATTATATGACTCAAAAACAATATTTGTTTGTACCATTAAATTGAATAGAAAGTACCAATTTGTGAAAGCAGGCTACAATCAAAAACCCTTCGTAGCCGAGGATAGCAAAAAAAAGCAAACATATATAACTCATAACCCTCCACACAGGCTTCACGCATAAAATATTTATCATATATGCCCTGTAATCAAAAACTTAACAGCAACAGAACACAAAAGACTTCCATCTTTCTCCTCCTTAAATCATGCATGAGGAATAATAATAATAGTCTGTCTTTCATGTCGAAACGCCTCGATGCGGCCATTGGAATGCTAAAGATTTTTATTGACACAAACCACCTGGCGGACTGGTTGACTAGACTGACTCGACCCATACCGACATCGCAGGACGGTTTTGACACAATCGCCAAACATTCAACCCAAAGCTCTGGAGAAAGAGGGAAAACCTTAGCTGAACTTGAATCCACCTGGTGGGCCGGAGAACGGTTGGTTGGCTCCAAATTGGAATCCAGTTTGAGCAGAGTCTCCGGCTGGCATGGCCTCATCATCCTCCTCTTCCAACCAATACGTTTCTAGGATCTTCACCGCCTTTTCGTAGATCTCGGTATTGTCGTGGCTCTGGAGATTCTCGATCTTGTCCAAGCCTTCGGCTTCATCGATCATCTGGGCGTACAGGTTGACCCCTCCGGTGGCGCCGATATTCTTCTCGGCCTCACCTACCTTTAGGATGTTCTCAAGCCCCTCTAAGCAGACAGTAACAATTCTGGGGTCTGGGCAAACAAGCAGATCGCACAAGGGCTTAATGCACCCTTGGCTAACTAAGAATCTGGTGGCAATATATGAAAAATGAGAGAATAAAATAGTTTTAAACTTCACAAAGTATCATTCAAAGAAAATAGTAAATTTAATGACAATTACATACTTAATTTGATCATGGGTACCACCAGAAGTTGCGTTTGAGATGGCCCATGCTGCCTCTTTCTTAATGTCAAACTCCGCATTTTGGAGCAAGTCTACCAGTGGTCCAATAAGATTAGCATCTATCACAGCCTGCAATTCCAGTATACACTAGTCAGAAGAACTTAAAGGAAAATTGGCTTTTCATTCGTCTGGTATCGATTTGACTGCAGGTGGTACCATCATACGCCAATAATAAACAAAATTTCATAAAAGGAGAATTACATACACACCCCTAAAATATCAATTTACAAAATATTACATATAAATCCACTTTCTTCTAATCCCTGTTCTTCCCATGGTTTGGCGAGACAGCCACATTGTGGTAAATCTTATTTTGTATGGGTAAATATCTTGGATATAAAATAAAATTGGTTGACAAGGCAACTCTCATCTCTGGCTTTCTCCGCTCTCTCTATTTCCACCTACTCTCAGTCTCTCTCTCTCTCTCTCTCTCCCTACTGTGAGCAAGCCCCAAAAGGGCAAAAGACCCGCCCCCTCCTTTCTCTGCTCTAATCTTTCCTCTTCCGCCTCCTCCCTTCTCTCTATCTCTCTCCCTCCCGTGAGTAAGCCCAATAGGGGCGAAGGACCCGCCCCTTCCTTTCTCTGCTCTGCTCTTTCCTCAACCGCCTCCCCTCTGCGAACCATAATCGTTCTGGCAACTGGAAAAAAAAAGAAGAGGTATGGAGAGAGAAAGAAGAGAGGGGGAGAGAAATAATAAAATTAAGAACATAAAAGTTATCTTATAATTTAAAATTTATTAAAAATCATTTATATTTTTTATTTATATATGCACTTTTTAACAGAAAATATTTAATATGAGTAATATTAGATGTTATTTACCCTAGATTACATGTGTAAACATAAAATGATTCAGGTCCTTCAATAGCATGCACTACAAAATTCTGGAGGTTCTAACAACAGTGGTTATTTGCAATATTTGAAAAAATTAGTAGACAAGTAATATAAAAAAGTACAAGTCAAATGTGTGCTCCACTAAGATTTAGATCAAATGCGCCTTTATAAATGGTTAATAATGTTTTTCAGAAGTTTGTAACATTACAAAAACTTTTAGGAAGAATCACCTGCATACTATACAAGACTTTGAATATTACCAGCATGTCACACTCTTTACAAAACTTGAACTTAACCTGTTTGGCAATGAACTAAAAACCATAGCTAAAATTACCCATGGCCAAAATCTTAAATTTATTTTAAAAAAACTTAAAAAATTATTTTATATCTCATCTCACACAAATTCCAACATTAAACAATCACTTTATTTCACATCATACACAATTTTTAATATAACCAACTTACTTTATTTCACATCATACACATTTTTCAAAAATAACTAAAAATTCCAACCAAATCTTCTTTTTTTTCTTATTACCAAACAGGTGATATATGAAAAGGGAGTAATATTGAAAGTTTTGTGTGGCATATATGAAAATGCCCAAGCTTTCAATAGAGGCCAAATAGCTTTTGATGTCCTGCATAGATGCGCACCCAAGGGTATACTTTACACATACCTGAATTTGTTCCTTGTTTCCAGCAGTGATGTTGGAAATGGTCCAGCACGCTTCCTTCTTTATGCTTTTCTTGTAACTTTGGGAGGTCAGAAGATTCAAAAGAAATGGCAGAGCTCCACTGTTGATGACATACTGGAAAAATCACAAAAATTAAAAAATAAAAAATAAACTAAAGAACAATGAAAAACCGACCAACATTTCTAAAGAAAATATATTTAAAAAATCTACTCAGTATCAACAAGGATACAAAGATTTCATTAGTAGATCTGCGTAATGCTTAAATGAGGTAAATCCAATTGCTGCTGAAGTCTGGGCATTTCATTATAAAAACAGGTAATCTTAACCACCCCAACATAAAATTATGGTAGCATTCATGTATGTTGCAAATTAACCATCGGGCTACTTGGATCAACCAAAGACTTCTGTGAAATAAATCAGCCCTTCATGAGGTTCAATCAATTCAACATGGATGTCAAACCATGTGTCAAAGGACTGACGTTTCTACTCTGAAAATACAGTAAAATTCAAACAGCGGATTGTAGAGGATTACTTAAGTGAGTAAAGAACTATTAGATTCAGACCGATGAAAGGATGATATTCATAAAGAAATACAAAAAATCCTTCGGTACAAAAGAAAGCAATTACGATGAAAAAAGTCAAAAAATTAAGAACCACACACAAAAAGGAGGCGGCTCGCCTACAAGAGATTGTACAAAACAATTTAAGTTGATAAACAGGTATATAGCTTCTCCATAAGGTGTAAATTCTATTATAAAAAAAATATAAAAGAAAAGTGCTGTGGCAAGTTTACAATGTGGAATCATTTCATGGGCTAATTGGCTAAACAACCTTTTATCCAATCTGTCGACCAGGTGAAAAACAACTACAATTCCTTAAGAATTAAACCTAGTCTCAAATATAAACAAAGAATTATTAAAAAACTCCACGGGCCTGTTTGTTTATAATATTTAAATTTAACAACGCTAAAATTAAACTTGAATAGAGATATTGTTTTACTAAAAGTTGTGAATGATGTGAAATAAAATTAATTATTATGTTGGGATATGTGAAAGATGTGATATAAAGTTAGTTATTATGTTGGGATATGTGAGGGATGTGATATAAAGTTAATTTTTAATATTAAATTTTATGTGTGGTATAATATGCCTGTTTAAAATTAAACTAGGATAATTTTAAACTGCCAAACAAACAGGGGCGTGGCTTGTTTATCTAAGTTCAGTAGAAATCTTGTGCAGTTTATTCAACAAGCAGGTTGTTTAGAGCCTCATCCACATTCATTGTTAACTGATTTACATTTTAAATCATGCCCATTACAACAAAACTACAAAATGAATAGACACAAGATGTATATCAAAGATCCAATTTTAGTGCTATTAGATTTAAGAGAAGTGCATTTAAGAAAAAAATGACCTAAATTGGAACAATTCAAATGACACTATAATAGATAAATTAAGAGAGGAACTTACTATTACCAAAGTGTTATGCATGATCAAATAATACTAAAATATATGTTTTACATATCATGGATCTACTACATTGAAAACAAAAATGAATGCCTTGGGACTAAAATTTCCAAAAACTTAAAAATTCAATTCATTATGTCTATAGTAATGCCACATTAAAGAAAAAAAGTAAATTACAAATGAAAAATACTAATGGTGTGTTTATTTAGATGAAATGGCTATTCTATTTCACCTTTATTTCTTATATAATAGTTATTCCCAAGTTTGCTTTGATAAAATAGATATTTCATAGGAATTTCTATTCCACATTTCATGGAATAGTCATTTCTTCCCCCTACCGAAGAAGTCATTCCTTCTCCTTACTGAAGAAAGGGGGAAGGAATAACTATTCCTTAGCTATTTTTTGTGAGCTAAAATATTATTTCAAAATTACCCATATTCACACGTACACACATACACGTACGTATACATATGTATATACATATATGCATCTATATATGTATACTACATGTATATATATATATATATTAATATAAATTACATTAATCTAATTGTTTATGTAAAAATAAATTAATAATAAATAACATAAAATTTTATTAAATTATATTCATGAGTACTTTAATACTTTCTTCTTCTATTCACTTCTTATTCCACATTCTATTTTATCCAAATAAACAAAAAAATTATCATTTCATTCCCTTAGATGATAATTCCATTCCCATTGAATGAAAATTTTATTCCAACCTTATTCCATTACATTGAAGTAAACGTACCATAAATGTTAAGAAAGTTATACCGTGAACACCAACTGTTTGCATATTATTTCATAAGAACTTCCATTTCATTTTGGACCGGCCAACAACAAATTACTAGTTTCCACAAATACTATGTTTCTAAATGGGAGTGAAATACTTGCGTGAACTCTATATGTTAAGACTCTTCTCTCATCTCATAAGCCCACATTCTTCATTTCACCCACTTCCATGTGGCACAATTTTTTTGGTTACTTCAGAAAAGAAATTTTAAACTTCAAAAATACTAGCATTTAATTGAACCGCATTATAAAAGCAAATTCTACAGTTCTTCAAACAGATAATATAAAAAATTCGGAAAAGAACCTAAAAGCACATGAAATTTGTATATATCTTAGCATAAGCAGCCAAAAAAAGAATGAGGTAGTCAGGACAACTTTTCCTTGTTAGAAGGGTATTGGGAACAATAAAATTCCAGTTGTTGTGTCCTTGTACATAATCATTTGAATTAGTAATTCCTAATTCGAATTCCAATTCACAAAAAACTACATGGCAACCTCCCATTCAGGAAATGAAAAACAGAAAAGAGTAAGTCTTGCAACAATAATAAAGTTATAATAGTGTCCAAAAGATAAATGATCAGAGAAAAATATGATCACAAAAGGGATAGTAAAATATACTTTTCAAAGATAAAATACTAAAAAATAGGCCATACGGGGAGAAAAACATAGATTTGAATATTCACCATAAAACCTAATAAATGGAAGAAAATGTCTGGAATAAAAAGGATATGCCAAAAGGCACAAAAAGATATATGGAAGCAAACAACACAAGCTGTAAAAATATTAAGTTATCCCATGTCATAACCTACAAAAGCATAAGCTTTAGGTTGGTTTACCAGCAATTAACATGGTAACAAAGCTAGTGATCTCTAATTCGAGACCTGATGTCTCTCAATTTTTTCTATAATAATGTTAAGAAAAAAAGGATTTTATGACAAATCAATCTACATTTCAAAGCAAATAAATTTGCACGTGAGGGATGATATAATATAAAAAATACCTAGCCGTAACCTACAAGCCCAAACTTTTAGGTCTGTGTTGGTTACTAAAAATTAAAGACAAGCAAAAATTGGTAAATCCTAAATAGCTAAGACTATAATTATTTGAACAAAGCAACTTGAACATGTCCTCATGGTTGGGAGAAAACCTTCAATACACGAATCAGAATACGAGGAGGAATACTAACTTGAAAAATGGTAAACACCATTTCAACATGTCCATATCTTATAAATTTCAGATTTGCCATCTGTAGACAATGGTACCATTTACAAATCAACATTCTACTTGTTCAAGGTTTGTCTATCATGTTGTATTCATGCCAATTCGTTTAAATGATTCACAGATCTATAGTATGTATAAACACACTTACATGATAATACAATAAGATGTGAAACCTCAATCCAATACAACCAAAAAATACATGAAATACTTATAAAATCAAACTTCTACCAGAGGATGTACTTAAATTCCTTTAAGTTAGCCAAAGGCAAATGCTTGAATTCAACACAACAGAAGATGTGAAACTAGAAATACGAAAAGAGACAAGTTTAAGGCTGTATTGCATACCTGTGTCTGTATGTCATCTCCAGTGACTATATTCCCAACAGTCCGTAGGGCAGGTATAAGCACCGAAGGTGATGGATGTCTAAATTAAAATGACATAAATAATAAAAAATGTACAGCAAATGGAGAAGGAAACAACAGATATAAGGGATATTCAAAGGAAAAAAAAAAGAACATACAGAAGAAGCTCAACAAGCCGAAGAACAACATCAGATTCAATGACAGCTTGGATTTTGTCATTTGTGCCATCAGAAAGATAAGATAGAGCCCAGCAAGCATCAGTAAGGACCTCCTCGTCATTTGAATGGATGAGGTGTTTAAGTGCTGGGAGAGCAGGTTTTGTCTGACACAATGGTATAACACAAGTTAGTCAATCCATTATGGAAAGGGCAACATCAAAAGATAAAAAAACCAGACAGAGCTATGGAAAACCTGCTCAAAGTTAGGCTGGGGTTTTCCTCTACAGAAATTAGATAAAGTCCACGTAGCATTTCTAAGCATTGAGAGCTTGGCATGTTCATTCAGTTGTGCTAAAAGCGGTAACAATGCACCATTGGCTAGAACAAGATCCCTACATCTTGGAGAATCACCAGCAACATTGCCAAGTGCCCAAACAGCCTAAATAAACATAATTACCAAGAAACAAAAACCAACAAAGCATGATTGTAGGTGGAAGTTGCTATAAACCATCTTTTCTAAGTACATAGTTTCATAGATCATAGCAAACATTAGTAAGATTACCAACCTGCTCTCGCACATCATCAGTAGGAGAACCAAGAAGCTTAACGAATATTGGCACAGCTCCGTGATCTATCACAACCTTCGTGTTCTCCGAGGTTCCAGAAGCAATGTTGGTTAACGCCCAAGCAGCTTCAAACTGTTCCCGAAATTTCAGTCGTTTAAAGCAGATCAATAACTAATTTTCATATCCTCCCAGACAAGAAAACCAGTGTTTACCTGCAGTTGCGGAAAGCTCTCCCTAGTAAGAAACTCCACAAAGCGAGGAACAACGCCGGACTGAATAACTTCCTCGATAGGAGGGCTGCGTTCTGTTCGAAATATTCATTCGAGGAATTAACAGTTGTTTCATGTTCTGTGCGACGAAAAATCTTAGCAAATACCTATGGAAAGCAATTTACGGAACTGAGTCGTTGCTTCAAGCTGCAAGGAGCTATCATCAGAGTAAACCCCCGCCACCATGGCAGGAAGGCTCTCCAACTGCGAGTTTGAAACCACAAACATATTACAATGGTTTAAATTAAAAAGCCTAAAATCCCCTTAGCTTTAAATATTAACCGTCAACAAGGTATGACAGGAAACCTACGATATTAAACCCAAAACAACCACTACGATCAGATTTAGATCCGAAGGCAACATAAAACCAAACAATTAATAGCGCAGACCTTTTTGTCCATAGCAGAACCCTGGACGGAGGTCGGAAAGCTTTGAGCCTGCAAACCCTCACGGCGCTTCTTCTGAAGGTTCTCTTCCCTCTTGCTCTTCCGGATCTCCACCATGTTGTCTTCCCTCCGCCGCCGCCCTTCTTCCGCGTCCACCGCTACCTTATACCTATTGCGGCGAACCTCCGCCCGAGCGCTCGGTCTCAGCGACATCACCGAAGAAGATAGAGATCAAGAGGTGAGTGAGGAAGAACGCAACGAAGAGAGAAGTCAAAAGAACGAAGGCGAAGATGGAAACCCTAGCGACGAAGAACACAAAGATTTTTCCCTCTTTCTACCCTCTTTAGGCTCTTTTACAGGTAACCACCGAGGCCATTTATCGGCTAGCGAGAAATAATTTGGAAATGACCGCGATAGCGGACTACAAATCTTGACCCTATTTTTGAACCCAGCTTTGTATCTTCAGGTATTTATCAGCAAAAACATTTTTTTGAAGTACTTTCATATCATATTTTAAGCTATTAATTTCATTTAAAAATATATTATTTTTATATAACAAATAATATTATAAAAAAACAGAGATAATACAATTACTAGAATATATAATTTAGGCCCATTTGTCTAGGAGTTTGAAATTAACCTGGTTTAATTTTAACCAGGCATATCACATCACACATAAAATTTAATATTAAAAATTAAATTTATTTCACATCTTACACATATTACTAAAATAATAACTAACTTATATCACATCCCTCACATATTCCAACATAATAACTAACTTTATATCACATCTCTCACATATCCCAACATAATAACTAACTTTATTTCACAGCATTCACAACTTTCAATAAAAAAATATCTTCATCCAAATTTAATTTTAACCTTCTTAAATTTAACCTTACAAACAAACACACCCTTAATGTTCAAATAAAAATACTTAATTTAAATGAAATATTTAAGGTGAAAATAGTAGGATTTTTCAAGAGCATTTAGGCCCTCGAATTTTAGAAATGCCATTTTAAGATTCATCAATATTTAATCAAGTAAAATAAAAAATTGATCAATTAACAAAATCAATTGCAAAATTTTATCACTGCTATTCATCAAATGCCTTATCTTGTCATTTTTTAATCATTTTCTTCTATGATGAAAATTAAAAAATAATATTAAAATTTTAAAATAAAAGAAGAATCTTATTGAAATTAAAATAAATTTGGACATGAATTGTTTTTTTGAATTGTGTATTATTGACGTAGAATGTAGGGGATCCCAAGAAATATATATAAAAAAAAGAGAGAGTCCCGAGAGATGGCGGCGCGCAGAGAGGTAAGCCTGCTAGTTAAGGCTCAAAGGAGAGAGAGAAATACCCAGTGCAGCACACAGAGATTTGAGGTGGTTCAGGGAGGAGTTCCCCTACATCCACCGGGCGATCAGCAAAAGGATTTCACTATATAAAAGGATAGCTGTAAGGGCTACAATGCTTAGAGGGAGAGAGAGAGCTCCTCAGTTGGGGCTCTAATACAGTGTGAATAGGAATACCAGAGGAATTGCTTGTGCTTTTGTCGTTCTTGCTGTTTTTTCTATTTGATCTCTCCTTTTTTAAAGCATGTTCAAGGGCATATATAAGTGGTGGACAATACAGCTTTATTTTGGTTTTCCGGAAAAAGGAGGTGAACAAGTTCTGAACTCGCGCCGCTTGTCGGCCGCTGGAGGGACCAGAAGCAGCAAAAGGAGAGCATGGCCTTTTAATATTGGTGCTGCTTCTGGGAATCCGTGGCGGCTGAAGCATACAAGTCCTTAATTTGCGTGTCTGGAGAAACTGTCTTCTAGGGGGAACGGCGCGATCAGGCCACGCTGATTGCGAGTGGTACAACTGAGTAATATCGTTTTCGATGTTAGTAAGGATGGGCCTGGCTCGTCGTGGACAAGGCTTGGTTGAGCCCTCATGGTCGAGGTTTGACCGAGGTTTGAGATCTGCGAGAACAAATAAATGAATTAGTAAATAAATAAGGGCTAAATACCAGCTTGGCGCCACGTGTACGATTGGAATGTAATGCTGGAACCACGTGTTAATATATATTAAATTAATTATTATATTGAGACATATAAAAATATTGAATTAATTGATTAAAGTTTTAGTGTATATATATAGAGAGAGAGAATAAGAAAGAAAATTAAAATTTTATTTTATAATTTATATAAAATATAATTAATTTTAAATATTGCCACTAGCATATGGCTCGATAATATCATTAATTTTAGTTTTAATAGACAAAAATATATCTGTTGAAAAACAATAAACAAGTGACTAAAATTTAAAGTTGAAATATTAAATTACATTTGACCATCTATTAATATTTGCTGCCCTACATATTATTTAATATTTCTTTTAACATCACATAAAGTATGTAAATTTTTTTATAATATCAATGGAATGGAAGATAAAAAATGAGTATATTTATAATAAAATTAAAATAATTTTAATTAAAAATAAATTTTAAAAAAATTAATTTAAATAATTTAGACATATAAATTGATTAAAATTCTAATAAAAAATTTAAATTATTAAATTTGTGCATGTAAAAAAAAAAAGAAAAACGTCAAAAAAATAAAAAAATATAAAAAATAATTTAATATATTTAAAAATAAATAAGAATTAATAGTTTAATAAAAATAAATAATTAATATAACCGATCACATCTAGTAAGATAAAAATTTAATTTGTCGTTATATAAGCAGAATATGATTTAAATTTTTATAGGATCATCAAATACATACACCGGAAACATTCCATTAAAATTTGATCATTCTTACGGTTAAGTTTTTTTTAAATTGGATATAATAAAATGTAAAATTATTACTTTCACTTCTTAATATTTAAAGCAAAAAATGTTAAAAATTTGACTTAAACGTTATTAAACAATCCATCCTCAGCTATCATAATAAAATTTAATTTCTCTTTTCTAACAAAATTTTTTATAATTAAACTGACATTTAATTAATTTGATAATTAATAAATCTACTTCTAAAAAGTTAATTGTTATACAAGAAGTATATTAAAATAAAAAAAAATTAATCTATATGATTACAAACCAGAATATAAAATATATTCTGAAACAGATAATAGTAAAAAAATAACAATAATACTAATCCTAAAATAAAGAGTAAAATATATATAAAAGTAGAAGAATCTAGTATTAATAGAAAGAGAAATAATAATAGAACTCAAGAACATTATGAAAATGAATATGTCAATGAAAATTTTCAACCCACAAAAAAAAATTCATATATAGATGTATATAAAAATAAAAAAAATATTTTAAAGTAAAATTTTCTAAAATAGATCTATATATATTTAATATAGATAAAATCTCTATTCTACAAAAAAAATATTATATTTCTTAATGAATATAATTAGTAAGAGAATTAGAAAATATATATTCTTATATGACTACTTAATAATTTCAAGAAATGATAACTTTTAAACTTGAAAAATCAGCCTCTATAGTACTAAAATTCTTGAAAATTTTTCACTAATTTAAAAGAATAAAAGAAGAAAAGATAAAGATAATGTAATAATTTTATTAAAATTTTTTGCTAGAAGATCCATAGATAATATTGAAGATATTGATAAAGTGAAAATAATATCATTTAGAATACAGATAGAAAATATATATTTTTTAGAAAAAAATTTACAAAAATATATGAAATATATTTAGAAATTACTTCTATTTTAATATGATCATTGAGCCAAAGAATACTTTAACAAATTACTTGGCCAATGGGATGAAAAATATAAGAATAAATATAATAAATTATAAAAAAATATTAAATAAAAACATACAATATTTAAAATTCGGCAACTTAGTTTTACGAGTCAAATGTTCAATGAAACAATTTATAAAATTTTGTAAAAAAATAAACATTAAGAAATGCATTTTATAAAGATAAAACTAAAGCAAAGCATAATAAATGTTGTATAAATATTTTACTTACTTATAAATTTAGAATAACACCTCCATCCAGTAAGAATGATGAATATAAACAAAAATATAAAAACTATATAAAAAAAATATTGAAAAAGAAAATACTGAAAATCAAATAAACTTTGGATAAAGTCTAAAATAATATATATACAACTTATGATATAAATCAAAGGGAATATTTAAAGAAAAAAATATTTTAAGAGAAAATCAGACTTTGAGAAGAAACCAAGCAATATTTTAAATGTGAAGAATAATGACATTATGCTAAAATTATAAAAAATTAAAATAATAGAAAAATAATAATTTGGAATAATAAAAGAATATTATGATATTTTATAAGAAATAAATTTATCTAATTTATCCGAAATAAATTACGAGATATCTTTAATGGAAGATAAAAAATTTAAAAAATGAATACAGAATCATTATCTCAAATAATTTCAAATTCTGAAGAAAAAATATAAACTACATACTTATATTAGAAAAAGAAGAAGTAGAAAGAATGATTAGTTTCAAATAATGAACATAATGAATAATTTATATTTAATAATAAATTATATTAAAAAATAATAAAACTAAAAAATAACACTAAAAAAGAGACCTATACAAAGAAAAATTCAGCCTACATTTAAATAAAAAAGTAATACATTTTGTAAAATATTTTGAAAAAAATACAAATAGCTCAGAAGAACTTACAACAATAACCAGACTATAAATAATCACAAAACTAATTCAAAGAAATATTAAAAAAAATAAAAAATACACAAAATAAAATATATATACTTAGAATGTATACAGATCACAATAAAAGTAAATTTTAGAGCAGGACTTGATTCACTGATAACTTTAATAATTTTAGATAATAGATTAATAATAATAGAATAATCTCTTATAAAAGTAATACAATCTAACTTATTATACTAAATAATAAATTTCAAAAATCTTTTTAATTTTTTTATAAGTCGAAAGGATGAAAATTTATATCAAAGTCTGATAAATTTTTATTAGAAAATTTTCTTATGCTAAAAAGAAACAAACCTTTACCCTTGGGCGTTTATTTGGTTGTTGAAAATTAACATGATTTAATTTTAACAAGGCATATCACATCACACATAAAATTTAATATTAAAAATTAACTTTATTTCACATCCTACACACATTACTAAAATAATAACTAACTTATATCATATCTATCACATATCTCAACATAATAATTAACTTTATATCACATCACTCACATATCTCAACATAATAACTAACTTTATTTCACATCATTCATAATTTTTAATAAAAAAATATTTATATTTAAGTTTAGTTTTAACATTATTAAATTTAATCTTACAAATAAACAGATCTTTGGAGATTATTAGGATACTTTTTTGAAATTAATAATCTTATACCTTTTGATATTAGATTAGATAAATTTCATAATTAATACTTAGAAATTATATATTGTAAATAATTAATCAATAAAAATATAAAATTTTCCATAAAATGGAATATAAATTTAAAAGAAATAAGAAAAAGACAATGCTTGAATTAGGTGATAACACTATTACCCAAGAATCTTCAAAAGTAAATCCTTGATAATATATATAAAAACAAAGCTCTATCATAATTATTGAAAAAATAATTAATCACTTTGCTAGATGAAAGGTAGAAAATGTTTGTTGCATTTGAAGCAAATATGAAAAGACTTATAGAACTCAAAAATATAAGGAGAATTATTATTGATATTTACTATTACGAAAAATAAAAGAGACTTCTTCAAATAATTAAGACTATTATATCTACTATAGAAGTCAAATAATTATGGAATTCAAAATTATATCAACTTTTGTTGGGCCCATAAATATTTAATTTATTTAATCTTCCAGATATGGAGAATGACTAGATTGAGAACCAGATAAAAGCTTCCAACAAAAACTTTTTTAGATATTTTTGAGACTATGACTAAGAGAGAAATCTTTTTGAACTATTATCAGTTTATCAAAAGCGTCATAATTATAAATATATTTGCAATGACCGTATTATAGTGTATGATGAAGATAGTTTAACAGAAATAGATATTGAGATTAGTGAATTAGAAGTTTATTGAGGGGCATAAATGAAAGAGTTGTTAAAAAATATTCAAATTGAGTTTTTAACATCTCCAAATAATATTTCACTGCAATCGAATTAATTTTTGAAGTAGTGGAAGGTAAAGGTAAAAAATAAAGCATCTAAGGCGGTAATAGTAAAAGATAGATGGCATCCGAAGCAATAATAGTAAAAGACAGAGCATCCGAGACTATAATAGTGAAAGACAGAGCATTTGAAGCTGTAATAATGAAGAACAAGGTATCTAATGTGTAACAGTAAAAACTATAGCAATACGGGGACAGAGCATCCGATGCTGTAATAGTGAAAGACAGCATTTGAAGTTGTAATAATGAAGGATAAAGTATCTAATGCGTAACAATAAGAACTATAGCAATACGGAAAACTGTAACAATACTGTAGTAATAGTGAAAATACTATAACTGTACTAATAATATGCTTTAAAATGATTCTATAAGTGAGTGACCTCCAGCTTATGGAGAGTCATCCATTTGAAAGCTTTCTTCCTTCTTGAAATAAAATTTCTTTTTCATACTCTAATTTGTATTTTTTATTGTGGTCTACAAATTTAGCATAGATATTAAGTTTTAATATTAAGACTTATATATATATATATATAGAGAGAGAGAAAGAGAGAGAGTATGTAACTTGTGAGTTAGAAGTTAAATTTTTCTAACTTAACTTTATTAAACAATCCATCCTCAGCTATTATAATAAAAAATTAAATTTTCTTTTCTCTAACAAATTTTTTTATAATTAAACTCACATTTAACTAAATTTGATAATTAAGATAATAAAATGAAAGAACATATACTTTTCATATGCTTATTGCATTTCAACTTGGCATTAATAAAATAAGAGGGCTTCCCTCCAGCAGCTTCTTAATTACATCTACTAATCATTAAAATAAAGTAAATTACATCCAACTTTGGTGAGTGGAGCTGAGCAAAATATATAATAATTCGTTTGGTTCGGTGCGAAAAAGTTTTAAAATCTTACAACACCGAATTTGATTGATGTTTTTCGCAATCTAACTTTTATTCTAAATGAGTTCTTAGTTTTCAATGGAGAAGTTCGCAGAAAGACCTATTTGTAATGAAATGCTAATTCAAAATTTGAAATCAGTGCTATTCAAAAAAAAAAAAAAACTGTGAGATCTTAATGTAAGAAGATTCAAATCTAAGGGACCTCCACGCAATTTACTCACGGGGAGACTTACACCGCAATCCGCAAGACTTAATCAGGGGATGGCAGTGGCACCTTCGTAAATAACGTCTCAATGATGGCTGAAAGTTTACGGCAGAGAAAATACCTGACGGAGGAGGAAACTCAGGCTGGATGGAGAAAAACTTCATCGTTCTTTATTGAAATCGGGTCCTCCCCCTTTCGCCAAAGATCGATCTCCTACCCGCTGCGGGATCCACCGGCGGCATCTGCTACTACTTCGTCCTCGGGATCCGGCGGAACGCTTCCTGTTCTTGAACCTTGTTGAATTCTCTGTGAATTTCCGGATCGGAGGGCGAAAGAGCCTGCTGCAGCGACGGCGGAGGCCAAGCGGCGGTTCCAGGTGATCCGAGAGGCGTATTCTGGTAAGTTACCGGCCTCATTGCCGACGATCTCAGTAAATGCTTCTTGGATTTGAATATGAAGGAGTGTTGCAGTCCTGTCCGATAATGCGAAGCGGGCGATCTACGACTCAGGGATGGATCTTCGATCCCTTGGATTATGACGACGAGCTGGGGATTTATTGTTGTTCATTGCTGCAATTACCTCTTCGATTTGGGGAATTTCATTGGGCTGAAATTCGGATGAGAAATCTGCCAGGATTTCATCGATTTCATGGTGGAGATGCTGTTGATGATGGATAACGCGAAGCCGGAGATATTGAAATTCAAGGTGAAGTTCTTATGTATTTTTTTTGTCATATTATATTTCGAGTTGGATGGCAAACTTAAAACCTCATTTACTTCCAGGTATTTTTCTAGGTTAATATAAATTTTACTTATAAAAATTATTTTTATTTTACCTCTAATATAAATATTAATTTTATTTTACATTTTATATATTTTTAATAATAAAATAAAATTTTTTATTATTAAATTTTAAAAATAAAATATTTTTTAACTTATTTGAAAAAAAATTCGAACCAAACGAAATCTAGGAGTCTCGGAAGGAGCTTCGGAAAGAAAATTTTTTATATCAAGTGCGTGCATCGTACAAACACTAATTAGCGTGCATCACATGAATAAAAATGACCTGCATATGCACAGTGCACGCACCTGATACAAAAATTTATCCCTTCAGAAGATATTCCTTAAGATGATCAGTGCTTACTGCTTAGTAGGGTGGAGATTAGTCGAATGTCGTCTGATGTATTGGAGGACACGTGTCGCATCTACAAGAAGTGAAGGTCGGGCTTATTTTTGAAGGAAAAAACGAACGCAGGGGATTCACTTAGTATTCACTTTGCTGAAGTTTGTATATTAATGCACATTAATTAAAATATATTATGCAAAATATATTTTTACAAAAATATGAAAAAATGACACGAAACTGCGAGACATTTTCTCGCCGTTTCGGGCGTTACGCTGTGCGCGAGGCAGCGTGCCAATGCGGTGCGTGCCTATTGGGCACCTAAGAAATGACGTGGCCCGAGGAAATAATTTCTCCTAGCGTCGTTGCTTAGTGGCAAACTACTTATAATTATTACAACATAAATTTTTTTGATATTTTATTATTTTAATTTTAATGTTTTTTTTTTTTTTTAAATATAGTTTTATGTCATTTAACTAAATTAGTTTGTTATATTGTGCATGTTGCCTTATAGGTTCCCTGCTCTCTTCTCTATAATTAAAATTAAAATTTTATAAAATTTTAATAATAATAATAATAAATTACAAAAAGAATTAATATATGTAATATACATACTTGATTTAAAGATTCAGATATTAAAATTTTAAAATCATAAATTTCAAATAGTATTCATCATTTAACTTCTGAAATATCATGAATATAAATTTCAAATAAAATTATAAAAATGTTGTATCGATCTCGCCTACATGCTGCTCTTAGGCCTCGTTTGATTTGAGGCGAAATTTTTGCCCAACACAAATTTCAACTATAAAAATCAATTTTATTTCACATCCAATATAATTACGAATATTAGAATTGAAAGTATTTCATATTTTGCAGACTTTCTAATAGTAAAATAAATTTCTCTCTTGTTAAATTTAAAAAATAAAATATTTTTTTTATGTCTAAATAAAAAAGCTCGAACCAAACGAGATCTTAGTTTTAGCCTTGCCATCCTATTTTTGAACTTGTTTCGCATAATATTTTTTAATGTTTTATTACATATGTGCGATATATTTTTCCCAATTTTTCTACTACTACAATCTCCTCGTATTTGATGATTAAAGAACAGTAAATAGTATCATGCATGGGTTTGTTGTTTGCTCATAAATGATGAACATTATCTTTTGTACTACCTTTATTCAAAATTAAAATATTTTTAAAATTTTAACTTCAAATTCTCAAACTTTCTTTTTATTTTTCTTAAAAGGTTTTAAATACTCGCACAATATATTAAAAAATAATTTATTTTGACACATAAAATTTAAATTATTTATAATATTGAAGCGTGAAGGTACTGATCGACGTATAATACAAAACTTTGTAAGGTAGATGCACCGCATACGATTGCATTAAGAAGCTCATGTGTTAAACTTAATTATTTTCAAGGAAAATTGTGAGTCAGTAAAAAGGAGCATATGTCATAACTCGTACAAAATTCGAAATTTTTTACTAACTAATGTGTTTATTATCATTAAAATGCAAAAGAATATTGAATGCATCGTAATTTTTATGTAGCAATCGCATTAGAGAAAACAGATTAAGTTAACCCGCTATTTCTATATCGTCCCATCAAAAATTGGAAGATTGCACATGAAGGATATATGAAATTGAAAATAAAAATTTCTTAAGAAAATTTCAAATCGGAGAAACTTCTAGAAGAAAATGTCAAATCAAAGGAAATTTGCATGAAAATCGAGTTAATGCCCAAGTTATATTAAAAGATCATTAAAACTAACACAAATTTTAGGAATTTGAAAAACTAAAACTTTCGAGAGTCGAAGCGTGCGGCATTTTCGTCAACAACTTTTGTATTTGGCCGATTTATATTATGTCCTTCACTTAATGAAATCAACCCATGATCTCTTGGTCCAATTTTTGTCCATTTTCATCTTTGCTTTAGGCCATTACTTTATAGTCAAATCATGGCTGATGGTTTTAAATTTGCATTCTCTACATTGGTTTAATATTAGCCTTAAATTAGTCCAAAAATAATACAAGCCCATCTTCATCCCTTTTCCATCCTTCCCCTCTCCTCACTTCAAACTAACTTCAACTATGCCCTTTGAGCTCTCACATTTGAGAAAGTTTCATTTGATTTTGAGTTTATTTCATGCTATTTTGACTTCTATAAATATACTCTATTTAGTTTTCTTCATTTTATCTTCTCGATTCGAATATCATATGTTCTGAGCAGCTATTCAATTTGGAGCTTTCAACAAGCATGATATTGGCCTGTAAGCTTTCGTGTATCGACTTTATAATGCCATGCATTCATTATTTTGTCGTCTCTTGATCACATTTCTTGCTATTGTTCCTTTAAATTTGATGCATTCTATGCTGAATAGAAAGAGAGTTGTGTTAGGCTTCTGGCCGGTGAAGAGCATGGGTTACTCCTGTTACATTGCGATGGTGACTTCAAAAGCCTGCAATTGATAATGCCCTGTTTGGTACGATGACTAAATCAGGATCAAAATAGTACTAATTTAAAATAATAATAACAATAATAAATATTTTTTTTAATAAAAGCGAAACTATAACTTTGGAGGAATGCTCTAGAATCTAAAGATCTTCATCTCAGTAGATCAAAAACTGAATATATGAAGTGCACATTTAGTCAAGAAAGAAATACTTATATTGGAGATGTGACAATTGGTGATCAAATTGTTAAGAAGAGTGAGCGCTTTAAATACCTTGAATCAATTATACAAAATGATGGTGAAATAGATAATGATGTTATTAGCAGGATTCAAGCAGGATGGGTAAAATGGAGAAATGCTTCTGGTGTGTTGTGCGATAGAAAAATCTCATCCAGAATCAATGGTAAATTTTATAGAACTGTAGTAAGACCAGCGATAATATATGATGCTGAATGTTAAGGTGATATATGACCTGCAAAGAGGAAACATACAAATAAAATAAATGTTGCAAAAATGAGAATGTTAAGGTGGATGTGTGGATATACACGAAAGGATAGAATGAGAAATGAGTATATCCGAAAGAAAGTTGGTGTTGCACCAATTGAGGATAAATTTAGAGAAAGTCGGCCTAGATGGTTTGGACATCTAAATCGTAGGCCGATTGAAGCTCCAGTTAGAAAAATTGAGTTATTGAATTTTGCCCATGTACAAAGAGGAAGAGGGAGACCAAAGAAGACATGGCAAGAAACTATAAGGAGTGATCTTAATTACTTAAACTTAGATAAGAATTTGGTAGCTGATAGAGCGCAATGGAAACAAAGGATTCATGTAGCCGACCCCACCTAGTGGGATTAAGGCTTGGTTGTTGTTGTTGTATATAAATTTTAATATAAAAACTTATTATTTTACTTCACATACTTAATAATTTTTACATATTCGAATTGAGTACTTTGGTTTAGGATGTGAAATAAAGTTGATATTTTTATTAAAAAGTATTGAGTATGAGAAGTAAAATTATATTTTTTATATTAGAATTTGTGTAGAATAATTTAAAAAATTATTTATTATATATTTTTTTTTAAATTATTATAATTTTAGTCCTCACGCTAAATAGGGCAAATGAGCGTGATGAGAGTGATGAAGTAGCTCTTATTCATGCATGCATAAGATCAACTAGGTCCACACATATGGCTGAGGGATTGCGTTGCGTTTGATGGGTTCAATTTACCTAAGCCCTCATTTGGAGGCTTAATTAATTTTTAGTCATAAAGAGAAGCTATATACATATATTATATATATAATATAAAATTAAATTTATTTTTAAATTAAAATATACATTTTTAATATATTATTATTTCTAATTTTTTTACTTTATATATAATAATTTTTTTATCAAAATTATAGCGATGTGAATTCGAAATTTAAACTCCTAATTTTAAATTTTAATATGTCAACTTATGTGTGATAAAGTTAAATTTTATATGAGAGTTTCACTGACACAAATAGTACTCTTTTATGATTTTTTTTATTAATGGGTCTTGTTTATTTGATTAATTGATTAATAATATTTAATTTTAATAATTATCCTTTATTATCACTTTGTCTTAACTTGATAATTTTCCCAAGAAGAACAAAAAAATGAAAGTAATATTTATTTAATAAGAGGTTAGTTTCTAAAGATATTATTGTATTTCTGTTTCCCTTATTTAACTTTTTGAGAAAATTACATACATATCCCTTAAATCATCTTAAATTATATATTAAATTTCTTATTTTTTAATTTTACAACTTAACCTCCTAAATCATCCAAAAATAATATATTTAGGTCTTTCTCAAGATTTTCAAAGTATGTTTTTTGCTTATTTATAATTATTTGGATGTTTATTACCAATAATATATATATATATACAAATATTACAAATATATTTGTAAATATATGTATTCTACTAGTTTTTATTTTTGGATGATTTAGGGGGTTAAGTTGTAAAATAAAAAAATGAGGAATTTAATATGTAATTCAAGATGATTTAAGGGATATGTACGTAAATGCTCCTTAATTATTATTTTTTCATTATACTTTAAGAGAGGAGTAATGAAAATTTTAAATTTAAATACAATAAGATGCTAACTTTGGTCAATCCGCATGTTATAACACGAGCAAGTCAACTCGATAAAAATTCATTATGATCGTGTGCTAAGTCTAAATGCATAGTAAACAATATTTTGCTGTTATTTAAATATAAATGAATTAATATGGAGTCGATTTACTTATATTCAAGAACAAATTATATTATTAGATATTATCTTTGAAATATTTAAATGATTAAGAAAATTTGCAATGATTTGATGAAATAAAAAATAGTGGAGATTTTATTTTAAGTTTTGGAGGGGGATTGGAATTCAAAACCTTCAACTTGTGACTTGCAAGAGTTGCCTAAGCATGTGGAATAAGATTTAAAATATTCACTATAAAAATAATAATAATAATTATTATTATTATAATAATAAAATAAATTATTCTATGAGCTTGCATCCTATTTTAAGTTAGAAATTAGGTTGGTTAGCTATCCCACCTTGAGCCAATCAAGATCACACTTTAGCTCGTAATTAAATTAAAGTTTTTCAATTCGATAACGATCTGATCTAAAATATAAATACAAAAAGTTTAATCAGATCTTAATCCAAGATAGGTCTAACTCATTTGTTCTCAATTCAAAGTCAATATAAGTCGAAGTTGATCCCACTTTCAACTAATTTTTAATATTTTAGCAAAATCATAAGTTTAAATATATTTGTTAATTTAGTTAACTTAAATAATGATAATTCATATTATTCTAAAAGTTAGAAATAAAAAATACACTAATCAAGATTTGGACAAATATTATAGAAGATATTTTAATATAGTAATCTATTATATTATTTCGAAAGATGTAACATATTAAATTAGTTATATGTAAAAATAATATAAATAATATTTTTATAATTTTAATAGATTTGATTTCAAGCATATTTGTTCTGATTCTATAATCTATACTAGCTTAAAATTGAATTGATAAAAATATTAACTCATACTACTTGAATCGAATTGATCAAAATTTGATCTGAAATTCGATTTGATTTTCGATCAATTATTGATCTTCGAGCAAAGGTAAAAAGCATTATTAGCAATGTGAAGCTAAAAATTTGATTTTGAGTCAAAAATGTAAGTTACTGACTCAAATTTAAATGTTTGATTTGATCTTGGAATTGATATAAAATTTTTGTGAGATTCGAGTTTCGATTATTTTTATCAATCCAACCTGAGCTCTAATGCGAGCTGATTAATCGAGTTTGGTTTGGTTGACTCGTTCCAACCCATCTTCCATCTATGGAAAAAAGGAAGTAGATTAGGTTGCGTGTCATTATCGTGTCAACTTTAACATTTGATATGGTCATAGGAGTGAAGATCAAAACATTATTATAATTGCATTTAATTAATTGACCAGCTGGCCACTATAAACAAAAATTCGTTGTATTTGATAAATTTATTCATTTTGGGTAGGTTGAGTTTTTTGCAATTGACTCAATCAAAACTACATAAGAGAAAAAAAATATCGTTTAAATTAAGTTATAAGTAAGGCGCGAGGCAAAGTCTAAGTCTAGAAGGCCTCGGGGTTTGATTCTCGAGCTTCAACATGAGTACCTCGACAGTAGCAGGCCTCGGAGGTTGAACTTCGACCACGGACCTCAAATTCTGAGGTCCCTGCTTCAAAACCCGACACACTGACGTACCAATTTAGCTTGATAGTTCAGATACTCTAAGGAGTCATTCACATCATGAAAGTCAATAGCCCTCGTACTACCAAGGGCCTCAAATTCTGAGGTCCCTACCTCAAAACCCGACACACTGATGTATCAATTTAGCTTGATGGTTCAGGTACTCTAAGGAGTCATTCACCTCGTGAAAGTCAGTAGCCCTCGTACTGCAGTAGGGCCTCAATTTAAAGCATATTTGTGACTCGAACACTTTCCAAAATTATAATTGCTCTTCATTGGTTACAAGTGTTACAACATGCTTGATAACAAAGCAATATTTCAACGGTGTATGCACAATTAAAGTTATTTTATATATCCCTCATAAACGACTACAAACATTAAAGTCAACTAAGATATTTTAAAAATCGGCATTGCCATAGCATTATGTTAATAACATAATATAAAAGCACAAAGATTAACCTACATTTATATTAAAGATATTGCAAAAATTTATGGAAAGATGCATGCCTCTTATCCCAGCAAAAATCACCTAAGATTTTTTTGTAGCAATATTGTTACAAAAATAAAGTCAACTTTTTTTGTTTGTGGTAGTATTATTTCATGAGAATACGAGATGAATTCAATATATAGTCATTTATAAGAGCTACAAACAATTTCTCACTCAATTAGCACTCGCCTCCCTAGGCCGTTTACGTGATCTATAAAAAAAAGACACAGCATATGACTTTATCTTTCCTGCTAGTAGAATACTTACATTCCATCAAAGCCAAGCTTTACTCTTGAAAGGCTATAAACATAGCTTTCTTTCACGCGTTCCCCTAGTTTTATCATTGTTGAGTTAAAAATTTGCCCTGTTTGGTGTGAGAACTAAAATTAGGATCAAAATAGTACTAGTTTAAAAAATAACAATAATAATAATAATAAATAAAGTTTTTTAATCATTCTACATAAACTCTAATATGAAAAAATATTATTTCATTTTATATACTCAATAATTTTCAATAAAAATATCAATTTTATTTCACATCTTAGACCAAAATATTCGAATCGAGTATTTTGATTTAAGATGTGAAAATTATTGAGTATGTGAAGTAAAATAATATTTTTTTTATATTAAAATTTGTGTAGAATGATTAAAATTTTTTATTTATTATTATTATCGTTGTTTTTTACACTAGTACCACTTTGGTCCTCTTTTAGTCCTCGCACCAAATAGGGCGGTGAGCACTTAGCGGCATACACTTAGATTAAAAACTATCATTCAAGAGAGAGATTTGTTTCACAACAGATGATCAACAAATTGAGATACTGATATACTATACTAGTATTAACACTAATCAATTAGCTTAAATCTTATAGTTAAAAATTGTGCATTATACATGTATTAAGCTTAACTAGTTAAAAAAATGTAAATCAGAAATCATTTTTTTTAAATGCCTCGATTCTAAAATCTTAATTTTAAGCCAACTCGAAATCATGTATGATAAAATCATCTCCACTCAAACGTGAAACAATTCACTAGCTATTTTTAAATGTGAACCCAAAATGATAAACAAGCTAATTACCAAAAACCAAATAAAGTAAAATTTATTTTATTTTTTCTATTGACAAAAATATGTATATATTACTTTTGACATAGGATGTGGTAATCCCAGGAAACACCAAAGAAAGAGAGAGTTCCGGGAGACGGCGGCGCGCAAAGGAGGTGAGCCTGTTAACAGAGGCTCAAGGAGGAGATTAGTCCAAAGCAACCAGAAAAGCACACGGAGATTTAAGGTGGTTCAGGGAGGGAATCCCCTACGTCCACCGGACGGTCAGCAAAGAGATTTCACTAATAGGAAAAAAGAATAGCCCTGAAGGCTGTACAATATCTTTTAGAAAAGGAGAGGAAGAGGAAAAAAGAAGGAGACGAAGAAGAAGGGAGCTCCTCAGTTGGGGTCCTGATACAATGAAAAGCTGCTCTTTATGTCCGTGTCTTCTCGTGTGCCCGTCTCCCCTTTATTGGAGAACTGTTCAGCGATATTTGTAGGCAGGGATAGTGTAGTTTCACCCAGGTTCCCTGGTTTTCCGAAGGAAAGGTGACGGATGAGCTCCGAGCGCCGTTTATTTGTCACTGGAGAGATCTGCCTTTCGTATGGGAAGGTGACATATTTTAATGCTAGTACTTCTTCTGGAAAAGAACGTCTGTACGGCGATCGGCGGGGTTAGGTGAAGTTGATTGTGACATGCGTTACCTCGTACCCTCGTGCCCGAGGTTACGAAGGTTAATCCAGGATCGTCGTGGGCGATGGTTGGTTGAACCCTCGTGCCCGATGTTTGGCCTGGGTCAAGAGTCCTGCAAAACCTGAAGCTGAGTCAGCAAATCAATCAATCAAGTACAGGCCTGTCAGCGCGTGTTCGGTCAGGATGCAGCGCAGGAACCACGTGTTAACAGTTACACTTCATAATCAAAGTGAAGAAACATAGTCTTTTAACTCCTATATATATATTATATACAAATATATATATATATATATATATATATTTATTTATTTATTTATTGATGGAAAAAAATTATTATTCTGAATTAGATAACATGTATTTTATCCAAAATGTTGTCATTTACATTAATGTCCTTTTTTTAATGAAAAATTAATGTCCTATTATAATATATGGACAATGTAAGCATAATTTAATATATTCAGTGTTAATAAATAAATTAGGGTCAACGCAAATATTTTATTAGTAACTTGAATAAAGATTACCTCAAAATTATTATTATTTTTAATTAAAGACTTTTTCGGTTGGATTTTTTTTTTTTTTTTTTTTGAAAAAGTTCAAGTGGACTAACTTGACGTGAGGAGTACATATGTGAGCTTTATTTGCTTTCTAATGATTCAATGTATAATTGCTGTTTCACTTTAAAAATATTACATGTAAAAACCTGAAAATTACAGTAATTATATATTTGCACTTACTAATTTTATTATAATTTTAAACAGACATATTATATTACTGATAAAATTTAATATTAAAAATTAATTATATTTATATAATATATTTAATTTAAAATAAAAAAAATTATATTATACAGATACTAAAATAATAACTAATTTATATTATATATTTAAATATAATAACTAATTTTATTTCACATTATTTATAATTTTTAATAAAAAATATTTTCATCTAAATTAAAATTAAATTTTACAAACTAACAGACCTGAAATAATTTAATTCAAAGTGGAAAACCAAATTTGCCATGCAATGATAATAATTTAAAATATTTAGAATAAAAAATTTAAAAATATTTGAAATAAAAAATATTTCTTAAAAATACAACGAGCTGAAACATTAATAGTAATTAAAATCCTTTTAAAAACATTAATAGAGAAACAAAGAAAAGTGTTATCAAAGATGAAAGTTTTAATTAAAAAGTTTAAGGCCTCATTTCACAATATTTTAAAATTAGACATAATAATATTTTAATAATATTTTAAATTTATTTTATATTTTAATAATTTTATTTCACATCCAACACAAATTTTAACTTTAAAATTAATTTTATTTCATATTTTATACCTCTCAATATTAAAATAAATTTCTTTTCTTCAATTCTATAAAATAATTTTTTTACTTAAATTTAACATCGAACCAACTAAGACTTAAAAAATAAAATACTAAAAAAAGGCATAAAACAATTACCCAATTGAGCATTCTTCGTGCGAATTGTGAATAACATTCCTGCTTTCGTTTTCTCTCTTTTTCTCTCTAGTTTTCTCTTCGCTCATTGTAACAACATGTATACAAAGCTATTTCTTTCATGATACATATAATCTTAAACAATGTGCCTTCACTTATTTAGTGAAGAGTGCTTCTAAATTTATACTGCAGAATACATTTGAGCGTGTCCGCACTTGTGAATGATGAGCCTCTAATGAGTGGCGATCGGAGGCTTTGTATGGGCTTCTCTGCCCAAATCAAGGGGTGTATGTAACATTCCGTGATTTAAATATAAATGTATTGTCCACTTTACCTTTAGAAAATTACATAACTTGGCACTTCCCAAGAGGTCACAATCCCAGTACTACTACAGTTCAAACACGTTTAACTATAAAATTTTTTATGATTAGTTTCATAATTTTACCTTAAAAAGCACTCTATTATTTGAGATTACATTTTCTACTTATACAACTTAGAATTGTTCATACTTTCTATGCATCTCACCACTATTTATCACCCTAAAAGACTACTAAGAGCAGTTTTGTCTCAGTGATTTCTTTCTCTCAAAACATCACTTGGTGATCACTTCCTGCCTCTTCGACCACGGGCATCACAGGCCCACCAGCCTTCGCCTGATTTATGCTAGAATCACATCATACTGCGGAAGGTCGACTCTGATACTATAATGTAACATCTTATGATCCAAATGTAGAGGTATTATTCGCTTTTGTTTTAAGGAACTACGTGATTTGAGCAATTCTTAGGAGAATCTATCCTAATACAGCTCAGGATCTCTATCTCTTTTCGATATGAGATAATTCATTCTTATTCTCATCCCTGCAAAGAGCCGTATTTTGCCTCAGTAATTCTTTTCTTTTAGAACATCACTTGATAATCACTCTCTATCCTCTTCAACTACGAGCGTCACAATGAGAAGGACGTAGGCTCGAGTTTGAGCTAAACCATGTTATATTGTATATTTGTTGTGAATGTAATTTTCTTTACTTTTTATTCCACTTTTATTTACTTTCACTTGTATTAATTCTTAAATTTCTTGTATTCATCAAATAATGCACAACTATCTTGCAAGTTATATATATCATTGCCCGTCATGAAATGTCAACCATCATTTGACCGATAAGTTATAAATCAATCGTTATGTAGTATTGCGAAAAGTTTTTTTATGATAGGTAATCCCTAAAAAGACATGCGAATGAATAAACTAAAATTAAGAATCAAATTCTATTCTATATTGAAGAAATAGAGCAATTTGTAACTGTTAAATTTATATTAGACTATCTAGACGCTCCTTCGCAACTGAAATTGGCTAAAACTTTTATTTACTGTTCTTTCCACATTATTTTAAGTTTTGCTTGCAATAATTTGCATTCAAAATTTTAATATTCTCGTCTTTTGCAATAATGACAATTACCGATTTCTTGAATTTTGATTTTGACATGTGTTTGACAAATTAATTTTAAATTATTTAATGTTAAACAAACATATCACATAACATAATTAATTTATTTTACATCTTACACATGTATGAAAATAATAACTAATTTATATCACAATTTTTATATATTTTAATATAATAATTAATTTTATTTAATCTTATTCATAATTTTTAATAATTTTTTTTATTTAAATTTAAATTTAATTTTTTAATATAATTAAAAATTAAATTTTACAAATAAACCGCTCGGAGTGCTAGCGATTAATATTATGCTACGAGAAAAGGGGCAGGGAACTCGCATATAGTTGCTCCATTGCCTTCTGGTTCAGGGAGAGAACCGGCGGATCGCAGGCAGCACTGCTCCAGCACCGCCGCCCTGGGGAAGAGGACCGAAGAGCAATAGCAAATCTGAGCGGATAATATCACCGGAGGATACGATCACCTCCGCTGTTCTCTTCCTCCTCTGTCGCCCTTTCCTATGGCTATGGGTTCCCGGCGGAAGGGATTGAACTTCCGAAGCCTCTAGATCGGACGATTCTAAGCATTGCCGGAGGCTGGCGGCCTTCAAGGTAGATCTGTCGATCCTTCCCCTCTACGCTGACATCTTCGATTTGAGAATCCGCCGTCGCCGGAGGAAGGGCGGCGTCGGTTATCGGCGGGCGAAGATGCTGTGGTTGATGCGGGTCTCCGGCTTCTTCTCCGCAGCGATGGTGGTAATTGTTCTCTCCCCGTCGCTGCAGTCCTTTCCCCCCGCGGAGGCCATCCGATCCTCGCATTTCGAGAGCTATCTCCGCTTCTCCAGCCAGGTCCCCGCCTCCGGCGTCCCCGGGCCACGCTTCGCCTTCCGGCAAGCTTCGCCGTTCAACAATGCTGCGGAATGCGGTGCCTCGGCCGGCGATTCCACGGTATGCGACCCGGCAATCGTCCACATCGCCATCACGCTCGACGAGGAGTATCTCCGAGGCTCCATCGCCGCCGTCCACTCGGTGCTCCAGCACGCCTTCTGCCCGGAGAACGTCTTTTTCCATTTTCTCGTCTTGGACACGAGCCTGGAATCCCTGGTGCGTACGGCGTTCCCCCGCCTCCGATTCAAGGTGTACTACTTCGATCCGGAGAAGGTGAGGGGATTGATCTCGACCTCCGTGCGGCAAGCTCTGGAGCAGCCGCTCAACTACGCTCGCAACTACCTGGCGGACATGCTAGAGCCCTGCGTGCGCCGCGTGATCTACCTGGACTCCGACCTCGTCGTCGTGGACGACATCGCCAAGCTTTGGAGGACAGATCTCGGCGGCCGGACAGTCGGAGCACCGGAGTACTGCCACGCCAATTTCACCAGGTACTTCACTCAGCGCTTCTGGTCCGATCCGAAGCTCGCCGGGACATTTTCCGGCCGCCGACCTTGCTACTTCAACACGGGCGTCATGGTCATTGACCTCGATCGGTGGCGGATGTCGGGTTACACACGGCGGATCGAGCGGTGGATGGAGGTACAGAAGGGCGTCGGCGCCGGCGATGCTCTCAGCGGCAGGATATACGAGCTGGGATCGCTGCCGCCGTTCCTTTTGGTTTTCGCGGGACACGTGGCGCCCATCGAGCACAGGTGGAACCAGCACGGGCTGGGTGGGGATAACGTGCGCGGGAGCTGCCGCGACCTGCACCCGGGGCCGGTCAGCCTACTCCACTGGAGCGGCTCGGGCAAGCCATGGGCCAGGCTCGACTCGAACCGGCCCTGTCCGCTCGACGCTCTCTGGGCTCCCTACGACCTGTACGGCCGCACCCGGTGACCGACACCCGCCGGTTTCCGTCCCACCCAATCGCTTTACTTCACATCTTCCCGTCTCGATTTACCGCCGCGTTCGGTGTTTTTTTTCTTTTTGTACGAGGCCATTTTTATTTTACTCGCATTATTATTTGCCTCTGCAAATAAAAAAGAAAAAAGATATTCGATTTATTTAATCATTAATTTTTGCACCACTGCCCGCCAGCTGGGCCTCGTAATTCGTTCAGTATAAACTCCCAACTCTGTGAAAAACCTAGGGCCTCGCGCAGCCCTACCGACCGGGTTGATCTCAACCGTCCGTCTGCTTGTCCGATTCTTTGAATCCATCGGCAGACACGTGGCGGTATCTCGGCGGCAACGGAACTGTGACCTACTGCCCGAAACCGTCTCCTCGCTATTTTGCAAATTGGTCCATGATTTGTTCGAGCTGTTAGATTTGACCTCATGGTGATTTTATATAAATATTGTGCAGTAAAGGCGGAGCTTTTGCATCATGGTTCATGAGGGGACGGGGTCCCACCACAAAGTCACCGGTCTCGCACGTGTCTTTTTCCGCGCCTGTCTCGTGTGGAGACGTCGGTGGATTTCGGACGACGGCGACGCGGCATCCGCCGCTGGCGTTTTCCATTTAGTTATCTGCTAATTAACTATTATTTTTTATTCTCTTTCTTGATGAATTTTTAAGGTTATGTTTTGTTGGAGGGAAGAAAATATAATTTAAAAAATTTTATTAAATTTTTAAAAATATATATAATATAAAATAAAATAAATTAGTTAATTATATGATATAAAGTTGTTATTTAATATTAAAATTTATGTAAAATAAAATATAAAATATTATTTTATTTTTTTAAAAATAAATAAAAATTTTAATTTGGAGAAATTTTAGCGATCTCCATTCAAACACTTATAATAGGTCTTTGGCAAATACCAAAAATTGGACAATAAAATATACTAATAATATTTTTAATTTATTATAAATTTTAATGATTTTATTTTACATTCAACACAAATTTCAACATTAAAAATTAACTTTATTTCACATCCAACACAAATTTCAACCTTAAGATTAATTTTATATCACATTCTGCACATTTCTTAATATTAAAATAAATTTTTTTCTCATCAATTCTATAAAATAATTTTTTTAAATCAAATTTATACGGCCTTAAAAGTTGATCAGAACTTCCATTGATTATTATTTTATTGCATATTTCTTATTTTTTTAACAAAAAGTTGATCAGAACTTCCATTGATTATTATTTTATTGCATATTTCTTATTTTTTTAACAAAAAATCTTGATTTTTTATTAAAAAAAATTATCTTAATTTTTTTATACAAATTATCTCAGTTTTGTTTATAAAAAATTATACATGTGGTCTAATAGTTTCTTGAACAATTATCTTCTAAAAATTCTTCACTAATAGTTTTCGAAAAATAGTTTTACTCTAACCAGCTAATAATTATGTGGAGAGTAGGCTCTTCTGTAACGCTCTTAGTCGAATAGTTTTTTTCTAAAAGCTCTTTTCTAATAATTTTTAGAAAGTAAGTCTATTTTGATCATCTGACAATTATGCAAGAAATAATCTTTTTTTTAACACTTCTAGTCAAAATAATTTACCTTTAACAACTCTTCTCTAACAACTTTTAAAGTACAATTCGACTCTGTCAAGCCAATAGCTTTTGCAATGAGATCTCAAGATATCATAAAAAATAACATTAATCCTCACAAAGGTCTAATAAGTACGAATTATATCTTCTAAAATTTCTCAAAAGCAACATTAGATATGACGACGTGACAGACTATCATATGTACTCTCCTCTCAATGCTATAAATGAACGCATAGAAGATAAAGGAAATGGGGGGACTCTCTGTCTTTCCCTTTCACACTCTCTCTCGGAAATATTGACCGAGGACTCTTTAACTTCTAAATTCTCTAAGCTTCCTTTACATATGTTGTGCTACTTCAATGCTCACAAATTCTTGAAATTCATCTTCCTTATACTTATTTTCATATTTAATCGTCACTTAGCTAGAGATTCCAAGCTTTGAAAAAATTTCATTCAATTAGTCAACTTAAAAGCCGTCATTATGATTTTCTCTCATATACTCGAGTTTTCAAGTAAAAATCATTGTCTTTACCTTTTTTAGTCATCTTATTTTATTTTGTATATTTTTGCATCAATATAAATCAAAAGCAACATAAAACTTGCTTGCTCAATGAAAAATTAAAGATAACAAAAAGTCAATTTGATAAAAATGGGGAAGAAATAATTTTAAAGCTTGAAAAATGTTCTAGCTCAATTTATATTTGATTTTATTTTCTAGTAATTTAATAGAGTGGTATTAATTCCCTGTGAAATTGTCCTTATGTATTATAATAAATTATTATGAATAGTAAAAACACCACTTTAGTTTGTTCTCACATGTATTTTTTTGCTTTTATTGCTAAAGACTTAAAATACATATTTACTTAATTTGGAGGATCTTTTTCTAATAATGAGGACTTAGTTATAAGTGAGGACAAATCAAAAGAACTCAATTGTTATTATTAGCATTGGTAGAATATCCATATTGCATATTTATTGAGGATGTTAAGCTCAAAATATATTGTTTATTTATTTATTTATTTTTGGAAAATATGGTTGTTTAATTTTTTAGTGTGGTCATATGACCAAAGGGGTTAGTTGTGAGGCCAATCACCATGCCAAAAATATTAAAGTGTGGATCGAATCTTAAAGCACATTAGATAGTAATTCTTGTCTTTTTTTCAAGATTAGGTGCATTTATTTATAAAGTAATACACTGATGATGAATAGAAATTTCGGGTGTTAAAAAATCTCTGCTAATTTTAACGTAACCTATCGATAAGACTAAAATATCAAATCACCATGCCAAAAATGTTAAAATATTTGTACAGTTCAACACAAAATTACGAAGAATTTCACGACGTTTAGGCCCTGTTTGACAATAGGCTAAAAATCATGGCTAAAATTACCTATGGCTAAAATCTTAAATTTATTTTAAAAAAAATTTAAAAAATTATTTTATATCTCTTCTCACACAAATTCTAACATTAAACAATCACTTTATTTCACATCCAACACAGTTCTCAATAAATCAATCAATTTTATTTCACATCATACATATTTTTCAAAAATAATTAAAAATTTCAATCAAATCTTCTTTTTTTTTTTTCTTCTTATTATCAAACAGAGCCTTAGTGACAGAATACTTCTTTTATAGTTATTACAAGTCATCTAACCTAATTTATTTAATTAGTGATTTAAAATTCTTTCGCTTAAAATCTGGCACCTCTAAATGGCTAATTCACTTCATTTCGAGGATTTAAAAAGGTTGAGCTCCGGCTCTAATAGTGGTTTTTTTTAAGAAGCTAAATTCAAGCAAGCTTGGTTTAATTTTAACTCGAATTTAAGTCAATTTTGATTTAAATTAGTTAAAATATAATATTACATAATTTGCATGTAGAAATATTATTTACTTTAATTTTAAAAAATTATGTAATTTAAGTAGTTCTTAGAAAGTCACTCATTCTAGTATTAGAGTTTTCATTTTTAACTTCATGTTTTTTACCTAAAAAATATATTTACTATTTAAGATTACATTATTTACTTATACATTTCAGGAACTCCTTTTCATTATCGATGTGTAACGATTCATTCATGTGCGTCTCTTATTATTAATTATTTGGCCTAGAAATCTGCTAAAAATTACATTTTATTTCAATAATTTTTTTTTTTGAGATATTACTTGGCAATTATTCCTCACCAATTCGTGCCCACACACATCACATAAAATCTTATTTTATAGAGTCGATGAAAAAAAAATTTATTTTAATATTGAGAGGCATATAGAATATGAAGTAAAAATTGATTTTAAAATTAAAATTTATATTTAATATGAAAAAAATTAATTTTTAATATTAAAATTTATGAATAATATGAAATAAATTATTTAAATTTATGATAAATTTAAAATATTAATTTAATTTTTTAGATGGTGCTAAATAAATTTTAAGTTGTTTTTTTTTGCTCCATTTATGAACATTATTTTTATATTAAAATGTACATCACAAATTAATATTATATTACAATGTCAGTACTTAATTATAATTTTCCAGGACCTATAATTTATTACTTGTACAATAATAAATCAAATTGAGAGAGTACAGCAGTGAAGGGGTTATTTAAAAGCCCCCTGCTATTGCAGCCTTTGCCTTGTGTGGGAATTTGTGAGCTTTATGTACCCAACCTTTATCAGCATTGGATCCTTTTCAATTTTTTTTTTTTTTTTTATGAATTGATTTTTTAAAATTAATATCAGTTGTTCAACGACAACCAACAACAACCAAGCCTTAATCTCACTAGGTGGGGTCGGCTACGTGAGTCTTTTATTTTCATTGCGCCCTATCAGTTACCAAATTCTTATCTAAGTCTAAGTAACTAAGATCACTCCTTATAATTTTTTGTCATATCTTCTTTGATCTCCGTACGATTTAGATGTCTAAAATTAATATCAGTAGTTCAAATAAAAAAAATTATACAGTACTACTTTAAATTAAATATTTATAAATAATATTTTCTAAACTAAATATTTACAAAAAAAAATTACTTCCTATTTTAAATATAAATTTACACGCATCACCTTCATACTAATTTTCATTTATTATTTTTTTAATTTTAACTAAAATTGCGTCAACTTATTTTGAGATGATGTCCCCGGTTATTAAATATTTATATGTATTTACCAAATAATGTTTTTAGATTTGAATCTAGTTTATATCGAACAAGCTAATTTTAGCTCAAACTAGACTCGAAATGATACTTGAGCTCAAGTTGTGATTTAAAGTTAGACTCAAAATTGTTCGACTTAAGATCATGTCAACCACGAATTCGAGCAAACTTCGAGGTTCAATTTACTTTTTACAGCCCTCAATAGAATTCTTATAGCATTCATGCCCTTTTTGCAAATTAATTTTAGGTGTTTAAATTTTATGTTGCTAGAACTACTTGCTTTTTAAAAATTTAACCAAGCATTTCCTTCAAAAAAAAAATAATAATTTATAACTAAGCATATTCCCAACAAAGCCCATAGTAAAAACTATCAAAAATAATTTTTTTTTTCAATCGAAAAAATATCAAAATTGTTTCCATAAAAAATATTAAAATTATTATTATCATTATTTTATAAGAATAATTACCTACGTGCCATACCATTTACTTTTATTTATGTCTTACTCATTCATTCTTAGTTAATTATGCTATGCACATTCAAAATATTATAAAATTTTACATATACCGTCCATCATATTATTTTAAGAATATTTAAATATATTTTGAGTGAAAATTCTAAAACCTTAATGTTTTGATGACGGCAAAGGAAGGAGACATCCGCGATGTGAATTGATTTTAGGACAAATCAACGCTTTAGTGTAGTATTGAGGAAGAGAAAAATATGTACATTAAGGATAAAAATATAATTTTAATGATTCACTAACAGAATATATATTTTTTAAATAAATTTTGATTAAGTTTTAACTCAAATGTATGCATGTAGGTAATTATTCTTATTTTATATGAAAAAAATATCTAGATTATTGAAATCAAAAGTGAAACTTTAAAGGGAGGCAGACAAAATGTGCATTAAATAGTGGAAGCCAAAAAATGACCAAACGAAGTTTATGTTGGTATATTGTTAGATGGTGCTCCTAGAAATAGCATATTTCCTTATTGGTATAAGAAGTATAAAGACGTTTATTTAAACTCATCCATTCCTTACATTATTAACAAAATTTCCAATGAATTATAAAATTAAGAATTAGATTTGTCACTTATGATGAATAGTATTTTATATGTATATGTGGCGCTCGTAGCCGAAGAAGGCGAGAAGTGATCGCTTGATGATGTCATAAGAGAAACAGGCTTCTAAGTTAATAAATAGTGGTGAGAGGAGCATAAAAAAAAAAAAAGAGGAGATCTTGAGCTGTATAAGTAAATAAAGTGTGATCTTTAAGTAGGAGAAGTGCCTTTTGGGATAAAACTGTGATGTTAATGATAGAAAACTACGCAGTTAAGCGTATTTGAGCTGGAGTAGTACTGAGATAAGTGATCTCCTAGAAAGTATTTAAGTTACATAATTTTCTAAAACTAAAACAGATAATACCTCTATATTTGGATCATGAGATGTTACACTCTAAAAGTATAATTATAAATTACGCTCTCTTCGTTAAGTTAGAAAAGATGCAAATCTTCATATTATGTAAAGAGAAAAAATTTAATTATTCATGAGTATGAATAGGTGAATTTCATAATTATATTTTTAAGTTATAAAATGTTATACGTAAATATTTAATTTTTAAAATAAATAAGTAAAAATATTTTATTTAATTATATATAATTTTAAAAAAAGTAATAATGTTCAACAGCTGGGTCATGATTTTTTTTTTCAACAGGTGGGACATGATTGAAATTGATAGCTGAGGTGAGAGATCTAAAAAAAAATGTGCTGGGGACCTCAGTTAAATATAAATAAACTTGGACCTATTTGCAAGTGGTATTTAACATCAGGGAGTCAGAAGTAATTATCCTTCATTAAAACGTAGGGACTGACTTGGGTGCCACCTTGTTCTTGAGTCATGTGCAGTTAATTGTGGCTGAGTCACTAATATTAAAAAATTTTGGGTTTGGAGCCCAAACTATTCCACATCAAATCACAAGATGCCATGTGTACATGAGCCCACCTAAAGTGCATTGTCACCCAATAATTGACCCTCGAATCATGTACGTACCAAAAATTATATTTTATTTTTAAAATACTGCTTAAATTTTGATCATTCATGTGACAGTTCTAGTGAGCCGACCAGACTATTATAAGGGTTTTCAGAACCGGACCGGACCGGTCAGTTCGACCGGTTCAACCGGGAACCGGCCCAAGATCTAATCTGGTTCAATATTAGAACTGAAATTAAGTAAAAATCGGGTTGGACCAGTAAAAACCGGTTCAACCGCCAAACCGGACAAACCAGAATTATTATTTGAGCTTCTTATTTTATTTTTATACATTAATATTTGGGCATTAATATTTTAATATTAATGCTATATTTTGAATAATAATTATTTTATATAATGGATGTTTAGCTAATTTATTATTATTTTTATCATGAATTTATTTCGAATTATTATAAAAGAGGCAACGTATTTTGAATGACAAATTGACAAGAAAAGCAATTATATTCGTTTTGTTTTGTAATTTTAAATTTTTTATACATTTCTTGTAGTAGTAAATTTTTTAAATTAGTTGTACTATTTTTTTCAAAATATTTTTTATCATATTTTAAAAATTAATCTCACATTTAGAAAATTTATATTTAATTATGATGTAATTATTAAGTCATCCGGTTGAACTACGGTTCAATCGGTTGAACCGATAAAACCATGAACTGGTCGATTGACCGGTTCGATTTTCGGTCCGGTTCTGAAAACCTTGACTATTATATGCAGAACTCAACTAAACTAATGTTGAGCTGAACCGTTAATCATAATGTCCTATGAATCACGAATCACTTGCGGATTGATTTAACCGACTAACCGTGGTGAAATAGCACGCAAAAGTTAAAGTAAAATAATTGAATGGTCAAATCAAATTCCCTCCAAGGTTTGTGGAAAGACATGCAATGAATCAATCTTATTTAAAACTTTTAATCGGTGGATCTACTCTACAACTTAATGCAACACCTCACGCGACACTATTATTTCGATGTATTTAGTCTGACTCATCCGTCACTATTGCTAACTCTTCGCCGAGACTCAATTTGCTACTAATAGCACTCAATTATTTGGTCCATTACAACCTAAGAGAGCACGTGGTGTCACCCTAATTGCGGTAACGCTCTTGTGACTGCATCATTATATATAGACATAAAACCTCTCTTATTATTTAGACATATTATAATGTGCTCGAGAAAATCTAAATGCCCCTTTATCGTTCCATCTAAGAGTAAGATAAAAGCTTTTTCCCTTCATCTTATTCTTCCAATTTTGTGATAGCCTTCGTTAACCTCACTTTTCTAGATCAGTGGCATAACATTCAATAGTGTTATAAAAATAACTCGAAGCTCAAAGCTTACTCGAATCTGGGCTCGATTTGAATTCAACTTGAACAATTTTTAGTGGAGCTTTAAGCCATTATTTGAGCTTGAGTATTATTTTAGAGCAAGGGTGACTCACTTGATAAATTCAATAAACGGATCAAAATCAACTAATCGGACCTAACTGTTATCTTTGTATTCTCTCATTTATAAATGAGTTTTGGTGAGTTCTAGTCATCCACTCATTCTGACCAATTTATAGTACGTGTCTTCTATATAGTTTGACATGAACTCGACTCAATCAGTCCAGTTAGCTTAATTGAACTCAATTCAAACTCAAGAACAATTTCGAGCTGAGTTACCTCAAACTGGACTTAAAATAAATCTCAACCACGGGTTGTGGCTTAACTCAAAATAGATCAAGCCCATCTCAATTCTTAGAAACTTATTCGAAATTCAAGTTTTCGATCTATTTTGACCAGTAACGGCGTAAAATTATTTCAATATTACGCCGAAATTGGAGAATGAACATCATGAATACAATTTCAATATTTAGGTTATGTAAAGATTTCACTTCAGTTTTTTTTTCTTCCTTAGATAGCTTCAACATTTAATTGGGCCTATAAAAAATAAGGCCTATTTATTTATAAAATTAAATTTAATAAGATTAACATTAAACTTGAATATGAATATTTTTTTATTAAAAATTATCAATAATGTGAAATAAAATTAATTATTATGTTAAGATATGCGAGAGAGATGTGATATAAAATTAGTTATTATGTTAGGATATATGAGAAATGTGATATAAGTTAGTTATTATTTTAATAATGTATGTAAAATATGAAATAAAATTAAATTTTAATATTTAATTTTATGTGTGATGTGATATATCTAATTAAAATTAAACTAAATTAATTTTCAACGACCAAATAAACAGGATCTTAGCTATTGGTCTAAGTTACTTTACTACAAAACTAAGCATAAAGCCATGTAGAACAGTAGTGAAGGTCTACAAGTACATTTAAATTATTTATAATTAATAAATATATTTAAAATAATAAAAATTTTAAAAATAAAATTACTTTTATATGACAAATAGCTCTATAAAAAAAAAGAGAAAAAAAGAGTAGATAGAGAGCAGTAAACCACCCGCTCTAACTCCTCCCTATGAGAGTTAAAGAGAGTAACAAAAAGAGATAAGCAAAATAACAAATTATTAAAAATTAATATTAAAATAACAAAATTTTAAATTTTAAATTTATATGATATTATACTCTAACTTAAAAATCTGAATGTAATTTATCCTAAATTATATCTTAAATTGCTTCTAAATGCAGCCTTAAAATACAGAGAAAAAAGGGGAAAAAAACTAAACTTATACCAGCATTTAAGCAATTCAATCAAGAGAAAAAAAAAGAGAAAAATTATGCAAATCAACAGTTATTTTCCACCACGGATTCTTCCAACTGAGGACGCCCTCGTCCCTTCCATTCCAGCTGATGAAGCCCTCCTTCCTTCCATGCCAGCTGAGCTCGGCTGCTTGAATATCGCTCTTCTCCTCGACGGCGATGGAACATGAGCATGAGTTGGTGTCCTGAATCGCATCCGTTAGTCAATGCTACAGACTTCTCGATGTTAAAATAATAAAAATTGCTATATAATTTTAATAACTGGTCAATAAATTGATCAATTACAATAGGCAAATGATGATAATGAAGGTGAGATTTCCCAAATATTTGAATCATTTCATACTTTGAGGTTAATTCCTCGATGCATGTTGGTCATCTTGATGACGAATATATACTAAGGGACAAGCATACTTTTGCTTGTCTTAATCAAATATCGATGTCTCTTTTGCGAGAACAGAGCTCATTGTCGGCAAAGCTAGCGATTTCCACACGACTTTAGACCATTTGAAACAGACTTAAAGTCCACTAGATTTTATCAACTCAAGTCAAACCTCTCAAAATTTACATCAAGTTGGGTCTCACTCACTCAAGCTTGACATTCGTATAACTATTTTTACAAGTCGAATCATCATGATTAGGTCCTTGTATGCAAAAAGAAAAACACATGACACTCGTGAAAGAAGAGTTCAAATTTTGGTTACCTACTGAAAGGGCTCCATACCTAATGGATAGATACAAATTACACTTTCAATTTAAAATTTCAGAGTGCTAAGTTACAGCTTTTACTTTATCAAAATAAATTGGTTTAAGTTACCTGGAGTCTTGACTATCCGCTGGCTTCACGAGAGGTTTCTTGATCTTAGATTCTTCTCTATCTTTGGTGTAAATAGACCTTGGGAGATTGAATTGCCAGAGTAAATCGGCTTCTGAAGAATCAATCGTAGCAACATCAACATCATCGGAATTGTCTGTGGTTAGGGGATTGAATCGATGCCGTTGCGATTCAGATTCATAGCTGTCTTTTGTCTGGTTTCCATCTTTGTTGTATTGTTGAACTTGAATTATTTGACTGTCCGGCATGTATCTTTGATAAAAAAAATCTGGCATGGTAATGCCATCCCCGGGCCAATCTTCTAAAGTATCATCGTGTTTATTGACCATAATTTTATCTACCCAATCTCCAGAATTTGGTTCCTTATCATCTCCCAGGTGAGAATTCCCTTTAGAATCAGAGTCATGCCAGAGATCAGAGTCTTCTACATCTAATAATTCTTGGAGATCAAAGTTAGGCAGACTTTTTCTGGTAGCATTACTTTGAATCTGAAGAGAACACAAGTAAAAGATAATTTAATAGTTTACATAAGCCAAACTGAATATATATATATATATATATATTGTATGGATATCTCATAGAAATTTTAAAAGCAGAGAATTTCAAACTTTTCAAATAAAGAATTACACCAATGCTATTAAAATAGCTATTTTATATGATAACCAATCTGTAAGTTTGTGGTATTGAAAATTTCTTCGAGTTACATATGCAGCTAGCAAAATTTTCGTACAAAATGTCCGGGAGCAAATTGCGTATGTGCTTTGTTCTACAATTTAGGTGTTATTCAAGAAAAATGCACAACAAAAGTACGTGAAGTCTAACTAATAAGTATGAATCAATAACTGTATATCTATTTCCAATAACATGTATGATACACTGCATTATGCTTGTCATGTTGTTCATATTTCAGATAGAGCAATTAAAGAGAAATGTAACACCATAAAATAGATATATATATATATAAAAAAAACACCATAAAATCATCCATGAGTACCTCTAAGTTGCCAGCTTCTAGGTGTCTTTGCCGGCTACTCTGATAACTCAAAACAACCTTCTCATATTGCCTATTCAAACAGGCAGGTGATGGTGATACAGTCTTCATTCTTGATGCAATAGAAGCCGGATTTGCATTTTGAAAACGTTCCGACTCTCTCTCCCTCCTTGACAATGCTGCTTTAAGACCAGCAATCTGAAAAATTCCAAGCTAACCATTCATTTCATGTTTAATTTAAGCAATTCTTTATGAGAACAAAAACATCTCAGAGATATAACCTGCTCCTTAAGTTCCTTGGCCTCTCCACTCTCTTTATTTAATCTAGCAGCACCAAGCTCAATCGTAGAAACCCTTTTAGCAAATTTTAGTGTGCTAATGGTTTCACCTAGAGCATCCAACTCAGGGCTTATGTGGACGAACATCAAAGTCTTTGCTTGTCCTCCTACATATTATAAATTATTGAAATGATTTCATGAATATGTTTTAAGGTAAATTACAGGCAGGCATATGAGGGTAATGGGAAGAGGGAGAGAGTGAGAGAACAAAAAGACATTGTAGTAAATTACTCAGTCAATTATTAAATCATGGATAAACATTGTCTAAACAAACCACACTGAAATAAATCAGGAAACTCAGTGATACATGAAATCAAAAATTGAGGGAAAGTAGCTACATGAAATGATACTAAAAACACGAACCTATGTGAAACAAGAGCCAACCTGAAGGACCCAAGTGTATTGCTCCATGTTTTATTCTAACAGAAACAATTAAATTAATCTTTCAAAAGAAACAGTTAAATTAGGTAAAACTATAATCTCACCGAGAGAGTCTTGAAGCAACTGAGTTAGTTTGCTATTCCTATAAGGTACATGTGGACTCTTTTGTGCAAGCGCAGAAATTACATCTCCCAAGGCAGAGAGAGATCTATTTATATGTTGAGCTTCTTTTAGCCTTTCTCCTGTCACGTCAGATTTGCCAACTCTTTCACTTCCAGCAAGATCTACAAGATGCATGCATCCTCGGAGGATCGATCCAGTGGCCAACTCTCTTCCGTGAACATGAATTGTTAGGCAACTGCAAGACATTCAAATATAAAAACCTGGAAAACAAAATTGTATTGTGAAAAAAACTATAATTACTAGGATCTAACCTATGAGAGCGGCTACTACGGTCATTTAGTGCTGTTGTACCAACAACACGGTTCTTTTGACCCATGTTCATGAGTTCGATCACATCAGCAAATGAAGAGACAGAGACCATGTTAGCACTAGGCACATTCACCCCATTTTGTGAACTGTTTCGAATTTCTAATGTGCAAAGTGTTAAGAACATTAAGAACATAAAGCAATGTAAAACATAACATTTCTCTTTGCAAATAATCAAAATTCATTGACAGACATGAAATTATAAGGATATCTTCTATTGGGACCATCACTGACAAGTAGATCTCGTACTTGATCATTGTAAATCTCAATAACTTGTACAGAGATTTCATAAGTAAACATGTCTCTTCTTTGTTTTGCCAGGTTAAACAAATCACTTAATGCCCGGTAATTTACACCCATGCTATGTTGGTTGAGATCTTTAGGACCAGTCTGCATTGAGAAAACAAAAAATAGATAATTTGAACTTTTAAGGTGCATTTGGACTCAAAATTATCATGACAAAGGTTAAAGAGAGAGATAACTTCAATCTTACCATAGTATATGTTTTACCCGAACCAGTTTGTCCATATGCAAATATACAGACATTATAACCATCAAGAACTGATCGAATCAAAGGTTCAGTGTCCAAGAATACCTCCTCTGGAGAACAAAAAGAATATAAAGTATTGCCACATTAGAAAAATAAATCAAAAAGTTAAGTGAGTATGTAACCTTGGGATGCAGAAGGACCAAAGACTTTATTAAAGGTAAATGTTCTATGCTCATCTTTACCATACTTGGAGGGATTAATGATTGTAATTTTTTCTTCATCAATGGAGCCTACAGTGTTGGTTTTTGATTGTGCAGGAGAAATGGGCCTCACTCGACAATAAACGCGAATATTTCCTATCATAGACAAAGATTTAGTACTTCGGAGATTGTTCTTCTATTTAGTTGGCATTTGTCCAATTACCCTTTAGATCTTGCACTTGATTGTATAGCCTTCTGTTTTCTTCAAGAACTTTATGATAACTTGAATTAGCATTAGCCAGATTCTGCATATAATTCCCTGTTGTCATAATGAACATGTTAGCAAAAGCAGGAATGTGTTGGTGTCGGATAAACCCAATCAAAATGAATTTTTGGCATGTAATCTCTTCTGCTAATCTTACCAATAAGCTGCAGCTCCTCAGAGGACTTCGCTTGCAGGATATGCATAGCAGCTCTCGTAGTTTTAAGACTATTTCTCAATTCCTAAAAATCACAATGGTCATCATCAAATATTTAAAGTACACATGTTTTTTAATTGTTAAAAGGTATACATACGATGTTTCGACCAAAGTTGGAAGTTACCATAATGTCTCTTTGTTGGTGATCAATAATCGTGTGCTGTTTCAAAAGTCTCGCATTTGAGCCCTTACCAATTTGCGAATTCATTTCAGAGATTTCCTTTTCAGTTTTTGCCAAATTTATCTTTTCCATCTCCCCCTTAAATGATAGCATCAGAACAATGTAACGTAAGAAAAACTATAATTATGAAATATATTTGCAAGGACAGAATAACTTATCTGATAGTCATAATCATCAAGCTAAAACATAGTACTTATCAAAAATAATAAAAGGTTAGCACAAAAGCAAAAGCAAGCATACTTTGATCTCGCAAGTAGCAGATGCTGAGTCGGACAGGACCTTCATTGTAGAGAAGGATTTACCATCCACATGCAAGTCCTTTAAGGCTGCTTTAACCTGTTGATTCATACATATGGATGATTATGTGAGCAAATGTCATATTTGAGTGAAAATCATCCATTCATCGAGCCCTTGGAGACATCGAGTCAACATATATATCAAATAATAACTTTGAATTTCAATAACTATGTATTTACTCTACACTCAAGCTTTACACCACTGCATGTTGGCTCATCAAAAGAAAGCATGTATAGAATATAAATGGAGGTTTCACCCTTGCGTATATCCAATTCGAAAGTATCCTATAACAGCAGGGGTGCACGGAGTATTATCAGATTGAAAACTCTAGTTTTTTGGGACAAAAATGGCATCTTATACCTTGCACCAAGAGGATGTAAAAGAGAGATTTGAGGGGGATGTTGAGATATCCCTCCTCATTAGGAAGAGAAGAATTGTCGAAGGAAGTTTCCTTTTTTTTGAGGGAATCTCTTGGGACAAAATGCTCAAGATAAAGAGGCTTGTCGAAGAGATTTCTCCAACAAGAGCTAGAAGTCAAAGAACTCATCTTTCAATAAAGAGTGGTGCGGCCACAAATCTAGGGAAGGATCACCCTCGAGGTCTACCCAGAGCATGAGGACTCAGTCATAATTGTGACAAGTTAGCACGCATGCTTGCAAATTGCACAAGAGTTGAGTTCCCCTATTGCGAAGCTCACAAGGAGTCATCCAAAGTATGGAGAGGGCTAAATTGTGAGAGTGATACACTAAAGAGTTCTTTGGAGATCCATCACCAATGACAAGTTTAGTAGTTAAATCTAGGTGAAGAAAAATTAATCACTTTAAAACCAAGCTAGTTATCGATCTTGTGGCAACCATGGGTTCAAGTTCCCATATTAGATTCATGTGCATTATACCTCTATAACTTGTTTTTAAGATATGCATTTCATTAGTAGCCCAATTTCATTTCCTTCAAGTTGCACCAAATCCTGTAATTTTATGTCAAATAAAAAAAGATTTTCGTCTTCGAAAGGAATTGTCGAAAATACTATTTTTGTCATGCTTATCGAAAAGATTTTCTCCTTCACAAACAAAGGGAAAATGCCATTTTCAAAATAAATCAACAAGTATAAAAGACAAGCAAGTACCAGCTCATTTTGGTTCGACATACGACGCTGAAATTCCTCCACTACTTTGCTTAACATTGATGCCACAAGCTGGAAATAGATGTTAACATAATAATCTCATCTTAAAAAAGTAGAGAAAGCTACCAATAGACTAACAAAAACACAAAAAACTTACCATTGGAACTTCTTCGGGTTGTTTGTCTAATAGAGCTGAACGGACTAGTGTGTTCAAAGAAGAATACTGCACAATTGGTTGGCTTCTATAAGCATTAACAGTTATAACTTTTAGAAAAAAGTCCAGGACTTTTTTCTAAAAGTTAAAAATCAAGGATTTAGCTGAATTACCATTTCATCTGATTCTACTCTGTTCAAGTTCTGATCGACACTAATGCAGTCTCGTCCAGTAAAAGACTGAGTTCTTGAAAAATGATTTGAAAAAGGATCAGAGTTCTTCCTCATGAAAGCTTTTCCTGGCACACTTGGTTTAACATTTGAGCCGAATTTCCACAAACCAGCACCACCAATTGTTTTCCATTCGCTGTATGATTTGAGAGCTAGGATGCAATTTACTATCCTCGAGCTTTTACCGCCCTGAACATTCCACCATAATTTGGTAAAACCATTTAGCTTAGATTTTCAAAAGTAATATCTTATGCAACAATGAGAGCCTCATGGCACATTCATAGTATAGCTTAGTTCATTTCACATAGGATCATTACCTTAAGCTCCTAAAGACAATCAATACAAATAAATGCAAGTTGTGCAACAAATTACAGTACAACAACAGGACCAAAGCTTTTCCCAAACTAGATAAGTTCGGTGACATGAATTTCTATTCTTAGTCAGCTTTATTTAAATCAACATTTTAAACCTTGGTAACAATTGACCTAAAAGCTAAAGTTCGTAAGTGATAGAAAATAATTTAATATAATACAAAAATAATAATTTAATATAATACACACCTATCTCAATTAAGTATAATCTTTTTTTTTTAGCCTTATGATATAGTATTGAATGCAGGCCCACGAAGCAAAAACATATAAGTAAAATAAGTGTTGTAGAGTTGAGGATGCTAAGATTTATGAGTATAAATAAAAAGATAAAATAATAAATAAGCATATCCGTGAGAAGGTTGGGATAGCCTCAATTAAGGATAAGTTTAGGGAGAATCAGCTTAGATGATTGGGTCTGTTTGTTTGCAAAGTTAAATTTAATAAGGTTAAAATGAAACTTGGATAGAAATATTTTTTTATTAAAAAATGTGAATGATGTGAAATAAAATTAATTATTATGTTGGAATATGTGAGGGATGTGATATAAAGTTAGTTATTATATTGGGATATGTGAGGAATGTGATATAAGTTAGTTATTATTTTAGTAATGTGTGTATGATGTGAAATAAAAGTAATTTTTAATATTAAATTTTATGTGTGATATGATATACCAGGTTAAAATTAAACCAGGTTAATTTTTAACTTCAAAACAAACGAGGCCTTAGATATATAAATCGTAGACTGATGGAAGCTCCAGTAAAGAAAGTTGAGCTATTGAATTTTGCCAATATTAAAAGAAGAAGAGAAAGGCCAAATAAGGCATAGCAAAAAATCATTAAAAAGGATTTCACATATTTGGAGATAAATGAAGATTTGTTATTTGATAGAGTACAATGAAAATAAAAAATTCATATAGTTGATCTCACCTAATAGAATAAAGCCTTGGTTATTATTATTGTTGCAACCTTATACTAGATATAAGTAGGAGATATCATGGTCCAAACATGGGACCTTTGCCTGTGGGTGGCAATTTGGGTTAGTGGGTTAGGTTTAGGTCAACTCTTTTATTGACTAGATCCATTTAAATTTAACCTGAACAAGACGCATTTATTAAACGAGTCAAGCATTAAGACTTATATCCGACCCACCTAATAAATGAGTTACTCGACCCAACCCACCAACCCATTTATTATAATTTTGGAGATATTATAATTTGTTAAATTTAATATTTTTTTATTTCGAATCAGTATAACACTTTAATTAAGAACATCGAAAATACAACTAAATTATATAATACATATCAAATAATTAATATTAAAATTAATGATGAAAATAAAAATGTATTAATTTTGATAAACGGATCATTAGCGAGTCAAATTCAGGTTGACCCGCTAACCCATATCTGGATCTTTTCAGGAGAGTCAAATTCGAGTCAAACTGTTTATGACTTATACCCGTATAAGCTTGATCCATACCCAATTAAGTTAAATCAGATTCGAGTTGGGTTCATGGGTTGGGTTAAAAATTACCACCCTTACCTTTGCCTCTGATACAATATTAAATCTTTGATAATCAACTAATCAAAAGCTTAAGCTAATAAGTTGTGACTCAAAAATAAATTGAAAATCTTAGGTTGCATTTGAGAAACCATTTTGATGAAAAAACACTTTTTTATACAGCTGAAAGTAAAAGCTGTGTTTGACAAAATAGCTTTTGAGGACATTTCAGCTTTTAAAAGGCTAAAAAATAACTGTGAGAGAAAGTTAAAAAAAAAACTTTTTGGAAACATGCATTTGTTATAAGATCTAAGGACAAAAATACTCTCAAAATAATTAAATTTTAATAATCATATCATAATCATTTATCATATAATGAATATATAAATATAAAAAATATAATTATTATGAAATATGTAATTATATTACATTAAATAAATTAAATAATTATGACAATATATTTTAAAATAATATGTATAAAACTTTAAACTACACTACTATGTTATAATATAATTAATAATATATTATAAAGTATAATTTATTTATTTATATATTAATAATATAAAATTGATTTATAACTTAATATAATTTAAACTATTACAATTTATATAAAACTATTATCACGTAAAAAATAATATGCATAATAAATTATTATATATATTTATATTATTTTATTATTTATTAATAAAATATATGTAATAATAATTTCATTTATATGTCCAATTTGGTAAAAATTAAGAATTTTTCAAATAGCTCAGCAGCTATTTTCAAACAGTTCAGCTTTTGACACTAGCTTTTAACAACAATTTATAAACAAATAAAACAAATTTATTCAATATACTTTTTAATATATCTATATAATACAACACTTTTGGTCTTCTTCTTCCTCTCTTTGGCCTTATTTGGGACCATTCAAAAAAGACAAAATTAATATTTTATTAATATTTTAAATTTATTATAATTTTTAATAATTTTATTTCACATCCAATACAAATTTTAATTTTAAAAATTAACTCTATTTCACATCCAATATAAACTTTAATCTTAGAATTAACTTTTTTTTACATCTAACACAAATTTCAACCTTAAAATCAATTTTATTTCGCATCCTGTACATCTCCCAATATTAAAATAAAATTCTTTCTTATCAACTCTATAAAATAAAATATTTTCTTTCTTTGCCAAACAAGGCCTTTAGGGTTCATTTAGTTCGAGCTTTTTTTCAATCTACACAAATTTTAATTGTAAAATTCAACTTTATTTCACATCAAATTTATAAAATAAATATTTTTTTCTCTTATCCAAATTTCAATCTTAGAACCAAATGAGCCCTAAATATTGTGATTTGCATCCCCTAACAACTACATAAAATACCCTCCAAAGTTCAATGATGGATATTACTAAACCACCTTAAGGCTCAGGCTTCTGCTCCTCATCTTATCTCCTCTGACACAAATATTTTTAATGTGGCTTGCTCTAGTGCGACTACTCATCTATATGCATCTAGGATATATAAATCTCCACCTCAACAATGAAAAAATTGCATGCATACCTGCTCTAAGTCCGATGCCTCAAATGATGGGAGACCGATATCATGAACAACAACAAGGAAATTTTTAAGATTTTCAAAGTACTGATAAGCTGATAATGGTGCTTCATCCGGGATTACCATTGAATCACTTGGTCTTACAACCACCTGTAAAAATCATTCAAAAGTAATTTGGGGCTCAGTGACAATAAGCTGTGGGATAAAGTCAAATTCAGAAATAGAACTTATCAAAACTATAAAAGTAATCAAGTTTCACAATAAGTAAATAACCTTCGGAATTGCTCCTGGCTGAACCTTGTTAAGTGCATTGCATAGTATCAAACCATTTCTCAATCCAACCCTAAATTCTTCCTCTGAAGGCTCTTCTGGCAAATCAATAGCTCCTCCAACCCCCACAGTTCTTCTAAGCCACCAAACTGCCTCGTATCTTCTAGCCACTGACATTACAGAGCAAAAATATAATCAAACATACAAAATTTTATGCTTAGGAACTTGCACAATAACAACAATAGCAAACTAGTTGGACTTAGTACTATTTGGCATGGAACCAAATTTATCCAAACCCCCCATCAAAAATACCCAACTATTTTTATATTTATTTCACTTCATATTCAAGCTTCAATATTAAAAAGTAAACTTTATTTCTGATCAAACATAAATTTTAGCCTTTAAAATTAACTTTATTTTATATTTTACACATATTAAAAAAAAAAATTATTTCATATCCAACACAAATCTCAATATTAAAATAACATCATTTACATTATAACATTAAAAAATCTTTATTTTGCTCGTTATCCTTAAAACAACTAAAACTTTCCAAAAATTTCCCCTACCAAACAAGGCTTATGGGGTGTTATGTTCATTGTTGTTGTGATGTTATATTATTTGAAGAAATTCATTATTTAGTTTGATGATATCTCTAGAAAATATTGTTAAAAATTACAAAATTGTCAGTTTCAAACTTTGGGTAACATCTAAGGAGAAGATGTTGATTGAATTTTTATTATTATCTTTTAATATATTATTATCTTTTGGGTCTCTCTCTCCCTCTCTCTCTCTCCTCCAGAAAACCTATCTATTCTCCTGTTCTTGAAGAAGAGAAGCAAGTGAACGTCGACGCGTTCAATTCCAGAGAGAGGATTGCTGCGTTACGGAGGATAGGGAGGAATAACGCTCGCTGCTCCGCTCCGACGAGAAGATAGAGGTCATTATGGCAGATATTCAGCTTGGAGCTCACACTATAAGATCCCATGGAACCAAAGTAGTAAAATTCCACATGCATGACTGGATCATACTTGTGCTTCTTGGTGTTATGGATATCATATTGAATGTGATAGAACCTTATCATCGCTTTGTGGGGAAGGACATGATAACAGATCTAAGATATTCAATGAAAAGTAACACAGTGCCATTTTGGGCTGTTCCACTGAATGGAATTGTTTTGCCGGCTTTTATCTTCATTGGTATATACTTCAAAAAGCAAAATGTCTACGATCTGCACAATGCAATCCTAGGTCTTCTTTTCTCTGTGCTTATTACTGGTGTCTTAACTGATGCAATCAAGGATGCAGTTGGTCGACCTCGACCAGATTTCTTTTGGCGTTGTTTTCCCGATGGCAAGGATCTATACGATAATTTTACTAATAGTGTCATCTGTCATGGAGAAAAGAGTGTCATCAAGGAAGGGCACAAAAGTTTTCCTAGCGGGCATTCTTCCTGGTCTTTTGCTGGTCTTGGCTTTTTTGCTTGGTATCTAGCCGGGAAAATTAGAGCGTTTGACCGGAGGGGGCATGTTGCAAAACTCTGCATCGTGCTTCTTCCTCTCCTATGTGCAACACTTATTGCAATCTCTCGAGTGGACGACTATTGGCATCACTGGCAGGATGTGTTCGCTGGAGGATTTCTAGGATTGGTGGTTGCTTCTGTTTGTTATTTGCAGTTCTTCCCACCTCCATATGATACTGATGGTTGGGGGCCGCATGCATATTTCCGAGTGTTGGTAGAGACGAACACACCTGCTGCTGCTGCTAATTCCACTGGCGTGGCGACGACGATGACAACCGAAATGGAAGCCGTGTACATATCTGGGAGGCCGAATCCCTTTGCCTCTCAAGACTCCAACCCAGTGTTTGATGAAATAGAAGCAGGTTATGGTAGCAGGAGGCAGTGAATTTACTTTGTAATGTACATGTCTTTTTTTACTTGTTTGACTTCAAATTTTTTTGGTTTGATATGTTTCATGTATGTTTTCTGATTTTTCATTTAATCTGTTGTTTGTACAAAAATAAATAAATAAATAAATATTGAACCTAGCAAATAATAATTTAAAAATAACAAAAACAGCTATATAACATAAATATCTAGATAGTGTTGAACCAAACTCCCCCCTAAACATATGTCTATTCATTTTTTGCCTCCCCTTTCCTCACTTTACCATCATGAGATATCTTCACATTCACATAGAACAATCTCCGAAGGATATACATGATCAAATCAGCTTAAATGCTCTTCTCTCATCTTATTCTCTAAAAGAATTTTCTCCGCTGTGCTAATCTTGTAGCATTTTACGCACATAATTGTCCTAACACTCACTTTCATAACTGGTTGGATAGAAATCATAGTTTTTCTATTCAAGTTCATAGGCATTACATACAAAATGCTCAAAAGGATATTACAGCTCATTAAATCACCATAATCAGTGACTAGATTAGTCTGAGGATATGGTCTCAAAACTGGAATGATGTCAATCTAATAGGGCAAATTGGACAAGAAGCTTCAAAGCAAGTGAAGAATAGAAATCATAGCAGCTGAAAGAAAATGGAAAAAAATCAAAGCTAGCTAGCTTTTAAACAAAATTAAACCCCCAAAATCTCCAACTATTGCGAGAATCAAGCATTCATCAGAAGCATTCGATTATATCTAACTATAGTCTTTACCAGCCTCCTCTGCTTTCCTCGATGCGAAATCCACGTCGCTAAGCCCCTTTCCGTGCTCCTTAAGCACGTCCTCCAAAACTGAGACCACCGATATGGAGAAGAAACCCTCCGACGTCGCCATTGTCGATCCGAAGAGAACCGGCTATGGACAGAAGACCAAGAAGCGCGACTCTGCGGAGAGCTAAAACTGAGAGAATCCCAAATTTCTCTCTCTAACCGAAGGAAGAAGGAGAAGTGGTATCTCCGAGACCGAGTCCGAGGCCTCCAGCTCGGTAGACGACCCGCCATTGCTCCGGAGCTTTAAAGGACTTTTCGGACTACGGCCGGCAAGAAAGTGCTGAAAACTTTAAACAAGGGAGAATTATATAAGAGGCCTGAAATCTTCTAATATTACATATCTAACTTCACAATTTTCATATTTACATTATGACGCTAAAATGTTATAAAATTATGTAACTTTACAATTTTTGAAGGATGTATTTTTGTAGGCATGCATGCTTTATTTTATTACATTCACATTCTAACTGCTACACTAAGGTAGAGCTATGGAAAAGAGAAAGGAAAAAGAAAAAATTTAAACAAAAAATAATTACTTAATTATTAATAATAATTTATTTGATAGAAACTATTTAGGACTCAACTAGAACATATTTTGATCTGAAATGAAATCGGAAGAGATATTATTTTGGTGGAAAAAAAAATTCAAATAAAATATATTTTGGTTAAAAAAATCTAAATCAAACAAAATTTTATTGTAGAGATTCAAATATATGTAAATTACCTCTAAAATTTATACCAATTTAAATGAAACAACAATTAATAAAATGTTGTGTTGAAATTATAAATTAAATTTTAATTTTTTTAGAACATATAAATAAAAGTAGTAATGCTCTCTTAAGTTAGTGAGAATATAGCTTGCATAAATACTACTTACGATATCTCAAATTTTTTTGTTTGAAAATCGATATCTCAAAATTAAATTACACAATTTTAATTTTTAATTGTGGTGAAAAAATTATGATGCTAGAGAATAAATAAAAAAGAATAATTATATAGATGGAATCTCCCAAATCTCAAACAATCGGTATATTGCAAATTTTGTCCATTTTAACGGCTTTTCCTGGTTTGTTGGTCTTGGCTATTTTGCAATTTGAACCCTCTTTAATACTTAATTTTATTTTTAAATTTCCCTCGTTAGGCCAAATGGCTGCTTTTGAGAACAGCCGGCCATCGCTTGGCGTTCCAAGTTCAAATCAACTTGGCATCATAAGCATTCTTCTCTTTCTTAATTATTTAAATCATCATTAAGAAATAAAATTTAATTATTTTATATTTAAAATCCCAAATATTATATTTAATGATTATTATGTGTTCATTCATTAAGCTTAATGAAATAAACACATTTTTAAATGACATTCTTAAATTCATCGTTGAACAGCTAGAAAGTATTCGTATTCGATTCATTTGTGCTTGTGAATGTTAATCGTGGCTGACGCTCTGGCCTCGTTTAGTTCGAACTTTTTTTTTAAATAAGAGAAAAAAATATTTTATTTTTTAAATTTAATGAGAAAGAAATTTATTTTAATATTAAAAAGTGTGTAAAATGTGAAATACTTTAAATTCTAATATTCTTATTTACATTAAATGTGAAATAAAGTTGGAGCATTTGGGCTGCATGGGTTCTGATTGGATTTGTTGTCTGGTCAAAATTTGCTACAACTTTCACTATTTATAAGCGATCAAATTAAGATAATTACTATTGTTCTTTCAAAAAATTTTGATTATTATTGGCCTGGATATAAACTTTTGAATAAATTATGAGTTTAAAACATATTATCACATGTTTATAATTTCAAAAATTTAACATTTGGTTTCTAAACTAGGGAACTGTCGGCCCGCTCTCTCTCCATTAAGGACTATATAAATCTAATAGAAGATTATTTATAAATATAATTAATCAAATAATTACTTTTTTTAGATAACATAACATAATATCAAGATTACATTGAACCAAATACCCCCTTAATACTTAGTAGTGAAAAATTTGAACAAAGGTCTCGTTTAGTTCGAACTTTTCTTTTGATAAGAAAAAAATATTTTATTTTTTAAGTTTAATGAGAGAGAAATTTATTTTAATATTAAAAAGTGCGTAAAATGTGAAATACTTTAAATTCTAATATTCATATTTGTATTAGATGGGAAATAAAATTAATTTTTATAGTTAAAATTTATGCTGGGCAAAAAAATGCCTCGAACCAAATAAGGCCTAAGAGCAAGTCTCGAGTGTTTCTATTAGCCATAGATAATTATTTCCTTAAATATAAAATAATTACAAATTTTGTTTTGAATTTGGACTCTTAATATATTTTAAAATTATGATTTAATATTATTTCGATATTATGTCACAATATTTAGAAAAAAATAATTATTTTATTTGATGACCAACAGGAATAACTCTATAAAAAATTTATAAAATTATTACTAAAGAATAATATTTATATGTTAAATAATTTAAATAATATAATATAATATCAAGATAATATTGAACTAAACTCATAGTTAACTTAAATTACTTTGATATACTAATAATAAAGAAGACTTGCTTGTCATTATCAATTATTTTTATGATTTGACAATGAGTTTGAGAGCAACAAACTATTTAGTTATTTTAGTTCAAATCCAATCCAACTCGAATCTAATTTAAAGTCGATTCAATTGCATAATAAATTTGATTAATATTAAAAATTTGAATTTGAAACAAGTTATTTCAAATTTGATCTAACTCATTTATAGACCTACAAACAAAGAAAAATTACATTGAAATCACCGTCATCATAAGAACTCGTGCAATTCGTAAGATTAAGTGAGTGATTTATGAGAAAAAAAAATCAAATCCCTAACTAATTTTACTAGAACTTGCAATCAAATATTTATAAGTTGAGCTAAATTTAGTTTTAGTTGAATAAAATTTTATTTATATTGCCTTAGTTTTTAAGTTGGATCCAGCCAGTTATAATCTCATGTTTCCATTTACATATTTAAAATAAATACTATGCTCATTATGTATAATGCATAATTATGTAAATTATTTAAAATAAATAATTTGTCATTTTTTTTCTTTTTATGTAAATTATTTTATATGAAAATCTTTTATTTTGTATGAATTCTAATAATTATGAAAATAAAAAAATTATGAAAATAAAAAAATTATGCAAACTAAAAAAATTTATACAAATTGTCATTTTTAGTACTATATATATATATATATATTGCTTTATATATTAATATACCAATTACATTTCGCCGCGTGGCGAAAAGATTGCAGTAAACCGGTCTTCGGCTCTTCGCCGTCCTGGGACGGGGTCTACTCGGCCGAAATGCAAACTCCTTCCCCCAATATCAAAAAAAAAAAACGCCTCCTTCCCCGGAATCTATGGATGCCCCGTCAGGGAACCCTAAAACGGAGCCACCGCCCGCCAGCGTAGATCGTCGGCGGGATTTTCTGCTTCACCTAGAGGCATACCTGGCTCGCCGTGACGGCGTCGACAAGCTTCTCAAGATCTCGCGCTACGCTGCGAAGATCGCACTCGCCTCTTCCCTTCCACCGAAAACCGTAGCTGGTCGCCTCAAGTCCTTCGAGTCCAGCGTCGGACTCAGCCGCAAGGCCTTCCGATTAGGTAAGTTCGTTCAGGACGTCAACGCCCTGCGCGCGGCGGATGGTGGATCGCCGTCTGCCGTCGATTTCCTCCTCTCTGCGGCCGCGTACGGCGGCGATGGCGTTTACTATTTCCTCGAGCAGCTTATTTGGCTCTCGAAGACCGGGCTGGTCATATCGCGGCAGCGAGCCCGAAGTTTCGAGAAGATCAGCGCCTGGGCGGAGTTGATTGGATACTTCGGGAGCATCACGCTTAAGGTTAAGGAGCTAAGGCGGATCCGATCAAGCATCGAAGCCAGGATGAACAGCTCTGGATCTAAAGAAGACGAAGATGGGGATATTCGGAAGTTGAGGAATAAGCTGTTCTTGAAGCAGCTATCACTCGTTCAAGATCTGGCGGATGGATTGATGGTTCTCGGGGATGTGAGAGATGGGAAGGGATTCCTAACAGATCCTCTGTTGATGGCTTCAGCGGGGATGATCTCCGCTTTGATCAGCACGCATAAGAACTGGATTTCCTGCTGAGAGGTAGGTATCAATAATTTCCCCTTTCTTATTACGTCATGTATACGACATTAGAAATAAATTACTGTAGTAGTAGAAGAATGACTTGTTCTTGTTGATTGATTGGAGAAATTCAATTAAACCATTCGATTGTGAAGAACAAAGAAAAAATTGGCCTTTCATTCTTTTTTTTTGAACCAATTGCCCAGCTTTGTTGAATGTTAAGCAAATAAGATTTGCTCACTGCTACTATGGACACAGGTGAAAATTCATTGAACCATTTTTTTTGGTAGTTCCTATACCTTTATCTCATCTTTTCTTATAGTCAGAGGAATTCTGTTCAGCCCTAACAATACTGACCTTTGATCTGTGATCCTGTATACAGGAAAACAATGTTCTGTTTCTTCTCTTGCATAAAGGAAGATTATCCATTTCTCTGCCATTTTTCTTGCCAATCTTCTGCACGAATCTTCTTTCAACTGCATTCTGCTGTTTCCTGATTGATGGAGCTGGAATCATATACTTCAAAAGATCTAGATTTCAGCTAATAATTCAAGCTAAATGCAACCTTTGACCATGGATGATCGATTTGCATAAAATTAGGCCTTGAAATCAAAACTCACTCAAAGTTTATTAGGCCTGAGTTTGGCTCAATGTAGCTTGAAGATAAGAATATAGGTGTTTTATGGTTTGTAATTAGTTGAATTGATTGTTAATGCTGGGCTATTACTCGAATCAACTAGAAAATATATGCAAAATGAATTAATTCCTAATCAATTTCAATCGAATAGAGCTTGAGTTGAAATCAAAAACTTCAAAATTTGAGGAAATCAAAGACTTTAAGCCCAATTCCAAGCACACTCATTCGAACTCTACTCAATATTTGCCTTACAAAAAACTGCACTTCAGTCCTTTCTTCTGCATCATGAAAAAGTGTCAGCAGTTTGTTTGGTCGAGCTTGATTATTTTTTTTAGTTTCAGCATAAGTTTACGGGTCGTTATTCTAAATGAAACATTGTACAAAGTACTATTATTATTATTATTATTATCATTATCATTATTATAATTATAATTATAGCAAAATCCTACAAGAAGTTATAAACTTGAGAAAATAAGGAAAGGGAATATAACATAAACCTTCTAAACAGCTACTAAGGTAAGACATGTTCTGAATGTTACTTTTTATGGAAAGTTGGATCAATCAAATATTTCAGGGAATATTTGTGTTTTTTTTTGAAATTTTATTTGTGAACTGTTTTTCAGTATTATCTTTATATTTTATTTATTATTAGTATTATAAAAACATATTTTATAAATATTATTAAATTATTAAATTATCAAATTCACGGTCAGTGTTTTGTTTGACTCAGGTTAAACATCAGTTTCATCCTGTGCTTGCCAGCATGGTTTTCTCTCTCTGTTGGGAAACATTTGATGGGCTTAAGGTCCAATTGGATATTGGGCCTTAACTTTTTATTTCGTGTTATTTTTTTGTCTGGGCTCCAATTGGGCTGTGAACCATTTTAGGTAAGTCTGGTCGTTACTTTTAGGCCCGATCACTTGTTCCACAGATAGCTTCCTCTATTGGCCATTCAAAATTGCCTACAAAAAATTCTTTTACTCTTTGCTGGGTTGTTGCCCTGTTTGATGCAAGGACTAAAACAAGACCAAAATAGTACTAATTTAAAAAACAATAATAATAATAATAAATAAATTTTTAAAATCATTCTACACAAATTCTAATATAAAAAATATTATTTTACTTTACATATTCAATAATTTAAAATAAAAATATCAACTTTATTTTATATTCTAGACTAAAATATTCAAATCAAGTATTTTGATCTAAAATGTGAAATAAAATTTATATTTTTATTAAAAATTATTGAGTATGTGAAGTAAAATATTATTTTTTATATTAAAATTTGTGTAGAATAATTAAAATAATTTATTTATTTATTATTATTTTTTTTTTAAACTAGTACTATTTTAGTCATGTTTTGCTTTTTGGCCCAGACTTCCCTGCAATTGGCCATTTGAGCAATCTTCTTTCTCCCTGATCCTACTGCGGCCTTACTTTCTGTCTTGTTCTCTTCAGTTCAAGCTGTTTCATATAACCTGTAAAATGAGAACAGTAGCTGGGTTTGTTTTCAATTTCTACATTCTGGTTAAAGCCATTGTAATCTACTCGGTTCAAATTATTTTCTTCGTGGTTATCTTTTCCAATATGTCTCCACAAATTATATCCAGATCTCTAAGTTTGAGGCATAATATTACGTAGTTTTACAATTTTAAAAATTTAATATTTGTGCGCCCACACCTACGAGAGCTCTAAATTTTCAAAATTATGCACAGGTTCCTGAATTTCTTGACCTAAGTACGAATTTCAACAAAATTATTAATCAGGTTGAATCGAATATTCTAGATCTTTCTGCTCGCCTGAGATTTGTTCGAGTTTGTTCCGACTGTACAATCTATCAATTATTGAATGTAATTTAATTATTATTGGTTAAATATTGTGAGGATCTGCAATCTTATTATCCTATTTTTGATTTATTGAAAACTGAATCGAGCCCTAATCTGAGTTGGTAATTTTTTCAATTACCGTCGATCTGATTTATTTAAAATTTTAAAACAAATTGATTTTGCGGATTTAATTAATTTCTTAGTCATTACAAAATCAAATGCTGAAATTTTAGCATTAATTTGTGAATATTCTGTTTTATATAATTTATTGATCTCTAAATTACATCATCATTCATCTGTCCCACATGAAAGGTTGCTCTTATGATATCTTCTTCTTGGAGGAATTGCGTACTAATTCTGAAGTTTTCTTTAGAAATTCTTTAGCCTTTTGGTGATTTGGTGTGGGTTAATAGATAAAGCAGATGCTTCGACATCTTCATTTTCTTCGACGGAATATCGTTTGCCAGCATAACCTCAGAAACACTAATGATGGAACAAAAAAGAAAAAAGAAAAAAAGAAAAAAAGAATGAAACTGCATTAGGTGAAACAGATGCATGCCTCTTTCCAATTTGTTGTACGCGTCTCTAGTGATATGACATCCCAATAATATTTAGAACATCTATTTCAATCCACGAAGTTAAAATTATCTCATTATGATACTTTTTCAATAAAAAAAGGGATACAGGAGATCTTTTATTTATTTATTTATTTTTGTACAGGAGATCTTTTATTATCTAAAACTATTTCAATTAGTTGCATTTTGACTTATTTGATACCCTAGATCGGATGAAGATGTTGATGTAGAATGTGAAGATCCTAGGAAACACCAGAAAGAAAGAGAGCTCCGGGAGACGGCGACGCGCAAAGGGGGGGAGCAGCCCGTTAATGAAAGCTTAAGGAGAAAATCAGTTCAGAGCATTCAGAGAAACGCGCGGAGATTTAAGGTGGTTCAGGGAGGAAATACCCTACGTCCACCGGTCAGTCGGTGAGAAAATTTTCACTAATGTAGAAAAGGTAGCCTTGAAGGCTTATACAGTGTTGTTTTAGAAGAAAAGGAGAAGAAAAGGAAGAAGGAGAGCTCCTCGGTTGGGGGCTTCTCTACAATGAAAGTTAGCCAATTTCTACTTCTTTTTTGTGAGTGTGTCTGTCCTCTCTGGTGGTGAACTGTTCAGTGGTATTTGTAGCTGTTGGAGTGCGTAGCTTCACCCTGGCTTTCCGGAGAAAAGGTGATGGACAGGCTCTGGGTTCGCGCCGTTTGTCTGCCACCGGAGAGGCCTGTAGCTGTGCAAGGGGGGTGATTTCTTTTAATACTAGTACTTCTTCTGGGGATCCGTGATGGCTGGAGCAGGCGGATCCTTGATTTGTGGGTCTGAAAAAATGTGTCTTGTACGGGGAGCAGTGCGGTTAGGTGGAGTTGATTGTGACAGGTGCTGCTCTGTAACCTCGTACCCGATGTTATCAGGGGTGGTACTGAGATATCGGGGACGAGGTTAGGTTGAACTCTCGTGGCCGAGGTTTGACCTGGTCAAAAGTTCTGCAAAGTCAGAAATTAGTCAGCAAATTAATCAATCAAATGGAGGCCAGCCAGGCACGGCGTGTACGATCAGGATGCAGCGCAGGAACCACGTGTTAACAGTAGTCTTTATAATTTTGAATATAAATTTATTATTAAAAAACTTTCACCCAATTTTGAATTGTTAAAACAAGAACTTTATGTAAGGATAGCTCAAAAAGAGAATTAGGAATTTATTTGATAGGAGATAGTAAGTAGTGTATTAGTTTTTTTTTATGTATTTTTTATTGGTTGTGATTTGATTTAAAATTATTTTTTGAGTGAAGATAAAGATTTTTAAGTCTCATTTAGTTTTAGCCTAAAAAGTTTTTCCTTAATTTTTTTAAAATATTTTTATTAATATTTTATATTTATATTATATTATTTATAAATTTTAATTTTAAAGATTAATTTTTTTTCATATTTCGTGAAAATTCTAACTTTAAATTTTCAGCATTTTTAACCCATCAATTGTCAGAAAGATGATTTGATTGATGGGACTTCTACTATTTTAGAGGCCTCGACCAAAAGAAGTTCACCGGCGTTGAGCAAGCATGGTAAAAATCATTCATCAATGTTTATTTATCTATTATTTGATATATTGATTAAATTTTTCACTGTATAAATCATGTTTCACCGTATATTGGTACAATATACTCTTACATCTGACCGACGAATTAGAGAAAATTATTTAAATAAAAATTTCTCTTACATCTTACGTATCAGTAAAGCTGAAGTCTAAAAAGCTTTAAAAAAAATAAAGTATAAAAAACAGTAGAATCAAATAACATTTCAATAGGTGTTTGGAAATGCTTAAAAGATGAAGGAGATTCTTAACTCACTAAATTATTTAATATGATTTTGAAGACTAAAAGAATGTTAAATGAATGGAGAAAAAGTATATTAGTATCTATTTATAAGAATACAAGTGATGTACAAAATTGTGCTAATTATAAAGGAAATTAAATTAATGAGTCATACTTTAAAATTTTAGGAAATGGTGATTGAATATAGGTTACACCATAATACTAAGATGTCAAAGAATCAATTTAGTTTTATGTTAAGTAGATTTACTATAGAAGTCATTTATTTATTAAGAAGTTTAATGAAAAAGTTTAAGGAAATAAAAGAAAACCTACATTTGGTTTTTATTTATTTGAAAAAAGCCTATGATAAAATTTCAAAAGAAGTACTTTGGAGAGTTAAAAAAAAAGATTTACACTACATATATTCAAGTTATTAAAGATATGTATAAAGGAGTTGTTATCTGTGTTCGGACATAAAGAGATTTGACTAAGAATTTTCCTATTACAGTTTGATTACACCAAGATTCAGCTTTAAGTTCATATTTTTTTTACTTTGATTATGAAAGTCTTAATTAGATATATCCAAGATGAGGTGCCTTGGTGTATGCTCGTTTCAGATGATATTGTCCTTGTTGAGAAAACTAAAGAGGGTGCTAAAGCGAAACTCGAGCTTTGGAGGAATGCTCTAAGAATCTAAAGGTGTTCATCTCAGTAGATCAAAAATTGAATATATAAAATGCACATTTAGTCAAGAAAGATATACTTATATTAGAGATGTGACAATTGATAATCAAATTGTCAAGAAAAATGAGCGCTTTAGATACATTGGATCAATTATACAAAATAATGGTGAAATAAATAATAACGTTATTAGCAGGATTCAAGTAGGATAGGAAAAATGAAGAAATACTTCTGGTGTGTTGTACGATAGAAAAATCTCATCCAAAATTAAGAATAAATTTTATAAAATTATAGTAAAACCAGCGATGATATATGATGCTAAATGCTGGCCTGCAAAGAAAAAACATATAAATAAAATAAATATTGCAAAAATAAGGATGCTAAGAGTAAATTTTATAAAATTATAGTAAGACCAGCGATGATATATGGTGCTGAATGCTGGCTTGCAAAGAGAAAATATATAAATAAAATAAATATTGTAAAAATGAGGATGCTAAGGGTAAATTTTATAAAATTATAGTAAGATCAGCGATGATATATGGTGCTGAATGTTGGCCTGCAAAGAGAAAATATATAAATAAAATAAATATTATAAAAATGAGGATGTTAAGATGGACGTGTGGATATACGCGAAAGAATAGAATGAGAAATGAGTATATCTGAAAGAAAATTGATATTGCACCAATTGATGATAAACTTAGAGAAAGTCAGCTTAGATGGTTTGGACATATAAATCGTAGGCCGATTAAAACTCCAGTTAGAAAAATTGAGTTATTGAATTTTGCTCATGCAGAAAAAGGAAGAGGGAAACTAAAAAAGACATAACAAGAAACTATAAGAAGTGATCTTAATTACTTAAATTTAGATAAGAATTTGATAATTGATAGAGCGCAATAAAAATAAAAGATTCATGTAGTTGACCCCACCTAGTGAGATTAAAGCTTGGTTGTTGTTGTTGTATAAAGCATGTTCCAATATGACTTTACTATGTTTTTCAACTATAAAAATTGTATTGAAATGATTTTAATTATGAAATTTTAAATTTAATTATATAAATCTTATTTGAATATGACTTTGACTGTTTTTTATTATAATTTCAATTATAATTACAGTTTACATTATACAATTTTTTTTGTGAATAATTTACATTATACAAATTTAAGTATGACTTAACGTACACATTTATGCATTATTTTAAAAACATATTTCTTTATATTTCTGAAATGTAGTTTCAGCCATTATTTTGACTGACTAAATAAATTTAGGGGTTTTTACCCGTATGACACAGAAAATTTCAATATTTACTTATTAGACACCCTAAAGTTAAATATTACATGACACACACTTATTTATTTTAATTTTACAACCAACACACCCTAGTTAAAAAATTCTTACATTTTATTTAAGTAAACCATACTTAAGTTATGTTTTAACTTAAATAAAGTTCATAGGAATAAAATCTAACTCTCGGTGCACCTTAACTTAAATCTTACATGTTAAAAATTATTTAAATCTATTATTTATGTAGAATATTTTAAATCTAATCATTAGATGCTCATCTTAACAATTAGATTTAATTTAAGATACAAAAGGGGTTAGATTTTATTCCTATGAACCTTATTTAAGTTAAAACATAACTTAAGTATGGTTTACTTAAATAAAATGTAAGAATTTTTTAACTAGGGTGTGTTGGTTGTAAAATTAAAATAAATAAGTGTGTGTCATGTAATATTTAACTTTAGGGTGTCTAATAAGTAAATATTGAAGTTTTTTGTGTCATACGGGTAAAAATCTCATAAATTTAAAATCAGACCAAAATTTAAGACTTGAGTCATTATAATGTGGTATAACAAAACTTTTAAATAATTTCATCTAAGAATTAATTTGATTATTTAGTTGATTAATGATTTATTCATAATTAATTGGGTTAAACGGATATCAAAATAGTTGTATAAAATCACAAAATATTAGTTTAATTTAGTTTACTGTTCGATGCCAAATACCATTAAAAGAAATTTTTTTTGTGTTTTTTATTTATAAAAGGAAATTCCATCGTATTTAGACAATATATTTTCAAATAATTTTTAATGTACAAAATAAACTCAAAATTATTTCAAATTTTTATTACTTGAATTATCGTCATATAATTTAACAAAAAATTTGATTATTTTTATTTACGATCAATAATCAAAGTGAAATAAATTAACATTAAAATAATTGAATTACTAAGTCAAATTAAAAGTTAATAAAAATTTGTCACTTTTAATATCTACGGATCTTTCGAAGGTAGTCAAATTTATCATTTTTGAGTAATTTTATTTTCAATTTTATTTAATATTTTTATTAATTTAAATATTTAATTAATAATTAATTAAGTCTAATTAATATCAAAGTGATTTAATTATACCAATAAATTGAGTTATAACTTGGTTACATACTTACATGTAATTAAATATAGTTATATTATTGATTTAACGTAAATGGATAAAAAAATAGATTTAATTGATGGGTAAAATGTAATAGAAACTAATAAAATTTCAATCAATCAAAAAATCATATTTAAATACCATTTTTTTATTCAGAAATTCATTGACGGTGTTACGTGAGAATTTTCACATGTAAAATATTATTTTTTTATTTATTTTTTGTTGGTAAGATTTTTTTTTTCATATGAATTGTTTTTATATTTATTTGTACTTGTATCATTTTATTTTATATGTGTAGTTTCATGTAAATTGCTTTGTGTAATATATGTTGAGAATTAAATAGAAAGAAAAAAATTTTAATATTATGATATAAAATAAAATATTTTATTATTAAAAATTATATTAGATATAAAATGAAATTAATTTTTTATATTAAAATATGAATAGGATGTAAAAATTAAATAAGTTTTTAAAGTTAAAATAGATGTATAATATAAAAATAAAAGTAATTTTTAATATTTAATTATATATAATATAAAATATTAATAAAAATATTTTTTAATTATTTGGGGACTTTGGCTCCAAACAAACCCATTCAGCTCTTTTGGAACTTTTTTAGAATAAAAATATTTTAATTTTTAAATTTAATAAAAAAATTTTATTTTAATATTAAAAAATATGAAAAGTATAAAATAATATTAATTTTTATTGTTAAAATTTATGTTAAGTCAAAAAAAAAATAAAAAAAAAATAAAAAGAGGCGTTGGAGGGAAAGAGTGGACGAAGCGGGAGCGGAGGAGCTCGCTTTCTCCTGAAAGCTTCAAGACTGAAGAGTGAAGGGAAATGGAGGGAAGGCTCTCGAGGGTCGGGAGGATGCTGAAAGCGTCCCCGATTCCAGAGATGGAGGGAAGGCTCTCGCAGCTTGCCCACAGATGCGGCGCCATTAACCTCGCCGGGGGTTTCCCCGACTTCCCCGCTCCGCCGGAGGTCAAGGCCGCTCAGTATAGGTGAACTTCAACGCGTCATCCTCTATTTCTTTCTTTTGCTAGGTTTTTGATCTGGAAGTCATGGTTCAGTAATCTGATCCTCTCTGTGACGCTGTCGTTCTTGCTTCAAGGCATGTGCAAGGCGTTTGTGATTTGCTGCAAGCTAAGATGAAACGAGATCATGGCCTTGATATAGATCCGCTTACTGATGTTGTCATTTGTGCTGTGAGCCAGACCGAAGCATTTGCTGCATCTGTATTTGCTCGTAAGTTTTCCTCTGCATGTTGATATGTAAAAGCCGCATGAAATACGTTGTAAGATGGAATTGTTGCCGTAAGTATATGGTATTTTTATCCTTTTTATGTTTATTTGTGGTGTTGTTTAGAAAATTCCCCTTTTGGTTAATGGTAGGTAATCCATGAAAGATTTTGCCCTCGTTTAACCAGATGGTTTTAATCCAGAATGCTTCATTGTTTCTATTGACGTAGGATGTGTGGATCCCAGGAAACACCAAAGAGAGAGAATTGCGGCGAGACGGCCGGCGCGCAAGGGAATGTGAGCTTGTTAACAGATGGCTCAAGGAGAAGATTAGTCAAAAAGCAACCAGAAAGCACACAGAGATTTATAGTGGTTCAGGGAGGGAATCCTCTACGCCACCGACGGTCAGCAAAGAGATTTCACTAATAGGAAAAAGAATCGCCCTGAAGGCCTGTACAAGTTCTTTTAGAAGAGGAGAGGAAGAGGAAAAAAGAAGAAAGAAGCTCCTCAGTTGGGGTCCTGATACAATGAAAAACTGCTCTTTTTGTCCGTGTGTTCTTCGTCCTCTATCTGTGTGTGTTCCTTTGTCTATCCATCTGTTTTGGAGAACTGTCTAGCGATATTTTTAGGCAGGTGGTGCCATGCAGGCTTCATCCAAGTTCCCTGGTTTTCCGGAGAAAAGGTGATGGAGATCTCCAAGCGCTGTTTATCTGTCACTGGAGAGATTTGTCGTTCGTACGGGAAGGTGACATCTTTTAATGCTGGTACTTCTTCTAGAAAAGAACGTCTGTACGGGGATCGGCGGGGTTAGGTGGAGTTGATCGTGACAGGCGTACCTCGCTCACTTTACGTGCCCGAGGTTACGAAGGTTGATCCTGGCATGCGTCAGTGGCGATGTTTGGTTGAACCCTCGTGCCGTATGTTTTGATCTGGGTCAAGAGTCCTGCAAAAACCTGAAGCTGAGTCAGCAAATCAATTCAATCAAGTACAGGCCTAATCAGGCTGCCTCGTGTTCGCGCCAAGATGCACGTGGCAGGAGCCACGTGTTAACAGTTTCTATGTGGCTTGACCAGATAATTTGGAATGAATCTTGTTGCGTGGCGTTGACGTTATTACATCCATAGGTAAAAATTAATAGTCATTTATATGACTCATTTAATGAGTTAAGTGGTATTGCTACCATATATGAAATACGTGTTCACCTCTTTAATGAACCCCCTAATGTCTTTGTTAGAATATGTTATCACACCATTCCATGTCCAGCTTACTTATTTTTTAATTATTTATATGAATTTCTTAAAGTTTGTCACACATATGAATGAATTTTTATGCTTTCAGAACATGTGCGTTCTGCTTATCTTTAGCTTGAAGGCTATTACTGCAAATCCAACTGGGAAGAGTTTTTTACCAAAGATGAGCTTGAAGCTATTGCTGCAGCTTGTTTTGCAATTACTGATGAAATATGGACTCTTGTGTTGTTTATTTTCCTTTGAATGAGTTGTAATAACATAGGATGAGGACATTTTCTCTTTTCTTTACTTTAATAGCTCTATTTTATTTTTCACTCTTTGAATTTATTACATATCTTGTAACAGACCACATAGCTTTAAGCTATTGATTTGTAATTGTTGTTAATGTACATGAAGGGATGTTTCATTCCCATTTTGAACATACTTTTAAGATTAAGTGGCTAAGCTGTAATCAACCTGGAAATTTGACCATGTTAAACAAATTTCTCGGCATGTTTAAACTTGAGCAGAAAGCTACATGTTGGAAAAAAAAAAAAAAAAAAAAACAGTAGCTGTTTTTAAAAGTATGATCTTGATTTTAAAAGTGGAAGTGTAAAAGTGATTCTTATGAAATGCCTAAATTTCTTTTGCTGTGATCCCGCTCTGTATGAAATGTAATTTGCTTTCTTGTTGATTCTGTTGTAGTTTTAAAAACATAAATCTGTTACGAGGCGTCATTTTTGTTAAAAAAAGTATAATCTGCTTGCTTATCTTACTCATTCATGCTCCAAAACGTGGTAATGTTAATAGTTTTCTCAGGTATATAACATTTATGTTATGTTATTTAGATGTCTTGAGATATAAATGTTATATTTTGAGTAATAATTTTTATAATATTTTACAATGTTATTTAAATATGTAATCTAACCAAATAATAAAAATCTTTAGATTACATGATATAACATCAAGAGAACATTGAACCAATCACCCCCAATTATTTTACTACTATATAGAACAGCACAAGAGGCTAAATGGTTCTGTTTCCTAGCCACCCCACCATTGGCAACTTGCACATAGTGCCCAAGCCCTTTGTAGACGATACTAAATGTTGTTGTGTTAAAATTAATACATGCGTCATCACAACATGTGACTCACACAGTCACTTTCAATTATCGTCACCACTTCAGGGGTTGTCGGAAACTACTATTGAACGTCATCACATCTAAAATCATCTTTAAATTTGAGCCATGATGGGCATGATTGCAAAGAAAAACAAATTAGCATTTTAATGTATATGTACTTGTCATTCTTTTATTTTTAATCAAATGTTCAAATATAAATCATATATATATATATATATATATAAGAATTTATTTCATCCTAAAATAAAAATAAATACGTGAGACAAACCAAGACATTATTTTAAATTAAATAAATAAATAAAATAGATTTAACTAACTTAAAACACATAATAAAATAAAAAAAAGAGATAATTTATATGAATTTCTATCCATCCATGGCATTATTAAATGGTAATATGATCTAGATTGATGTCCCGATCAAAGAACCATCTTACATTTCAAATATGTTAACTATATATCTGATAATTCTACGAACGTTAGTATAATTCATTTATTTAATTTTTCCTTATGTGTTGTTCCACAATTAAATTAAATTATTTATGTAAGAGGGAAGATAAAAAAAAATTCATGACATTATAAATTTCAGCATTTATTGATAATGGAAAGACCGATTTACCCAGAAGAAGAATCTAGAGGATAATTTTGAATTAAGGGCTTTTTGGTCAGTTAAGTTATTGAATTAATTAATTGGCCGATTAATTGAATTTCTAAAGGAAAAGATAGCAAAACTGATCAGTTATCTGATTTAATTTACTATGTATATTTTTTATATAAAATATAAATTAATAAATAATTTTGTAAAAAATAATATTTAGATTTTATGAGTAATATAATATAACATTAAAATGAGGTTAGAGTTAAATGCCTCTTTAATTATAATTATGAACATTAAATATTTTAGTTAATTGTTTTTTTTTATTCTACATATTTTAGTTAATTGTTAAATTTTTTGTGATGAGACTATTCTTTTCCCCAATATTTGCTTCTTCCATTGGGATAATTTATTTCTACAATCTCACATTATTCCTTCGTACGTAGTTATTTGCTTGAGCTGCCTTTGAGCAATTTATTATTTCTCCATTTAATATTTCACTTGAAATTAATATTTTACATTACTTTTAGGATAAATTACATTCAGATTCTTGAATTTAAAGCTTAATAATATAAAGATTCATGTTTTTAAAATTATATAATTTTTATAGTTAATACATAATTGTTAGAAACTTCTCTAAAACCTCTTGCCGAACAGCTGCTCAACAGCAGCCCCTTGGCAAACAGCTGCTCAACAGTAGCCTCTTGTCGAACAGCAACTCAAAGAGATATCACAAGATCGTACTCTCCGTACTACTGTGTCAACTCAGCATTTGAGATAGCATAGAGCCCACTCCCTAATCATCCTTTGCAGAAGTAGGTGTCAGATGTAACAGACTAAACCTACTATGTCCCCTCATCTCCAAGCTATAAATAAGGGGGATTACTCTATCTAAGGACCATTCCTTTCTCTCTTTCTCTCTCCCTCTTGTACTCATTCGGTCTCCATTTAGAGATCAAGCTTTGTAAGAGGAGATTCGATTAGTGGATTCAATTTGTGGCGCATTTTTTGCATCAACAATAATATTAAAAATTTAAATGTTATGTAAATTAATTAAATTTTAATAGCTTGCATATGAATTTTTATAAATTTATATGTGTTTTATGTATGTATAAAGTTATTTTAAGGTCCTCTGGTTTTTAATGTGAGGACCTATTAGTATATTGGTTTTAATTTTAATTTAGATTCCTCATGTGCTCAAATGCGGTATGACGTTGCCATTAAGTCATTGAGCTTGATTTTTTTAATCAAATTCTTTAGACAAAAATCAAACTTTAATAAAAAAAATTTTAAAAAAGAATTCAGATGAAAATGCGTTGATAAACTGAGCTAGAGATGTTGGCTGAAAGAGAATTTGATTGATTTAGGAGGAAAATAATAAAAGTTTTTTATTAAAAAAATAATAAATTTTTTTTTAATAGTTTTAGTACTCCGGGATTTACAACAGCGTCTCCAATATCCTCTCAAAGATTTTAGTTGAGAAAAATTACAAGATTGTATTAGTTTGCAAGTACTTTTTTATTTTTGGGACTGGGATGCAATTTATCTAATTAAACTCATAATTAAAATAATATCAAATAATAAATCTTAATTGATGACAGACCTCCGTTCTCTTTGAAGAAAAGCGTCTGCTTTAATCGTCTTTTCATGCAGTGCGGCTCCTTGCGCCACGCGCACCGTCTCGTGGATCTGTGCCAATTTAATTTTATTTTATTTTTTGACAGTAAAATTTGATTTTTTTTTTGGAAGATTTACGTACAAAATACTGAATTCATCATAAATTATATATTTCACCATCTTTTAATAAATATTACACATATCACACTCTGCTTATGGGTTTTTATATTTCTATTATAACAATAGAAATTTAAAAAGAGTGTGATATGTGTAATATTTACTAAAAGATGGTGAAATGCGTAATTTATGATGAATTCAATGTTCTGTATGTAAATCTCTCTTTTTTTTAAGTCCAGATTTAATTTTTAAGCTAACCTAAATGGTTCAGTTTAATGGCAAAACTTTTTTGGGTCGATAATAAATCAGATCAAATTTTTGAGTTACTTTCGATTCGATCCAATATTTCATTTGAGATATAGCTTTGTATATCGTTGAACTTTGAAATAAAATAACTGAATAGCTGTGTGTCAATTTGTTGAGATTGGAGGTGTTCATAATATTCGAAACTTGAAACTCGCTCAGAATTTATTTTATTTTTTAATCGACTCAAAAAGACTTTAAATTTTTGAATCGAATCATGAGCTAGGAACTTTAGCTTGAAGTTCACTTTGAGCTAATTTTAAGTTGGCTTTGGCTCGCTAGTAACGTGATTCAATTTGACCAAAAATTACATATAATATATAAATATTTTTGATATAATATATATGAAAATTACCCTAGATATATTTTAGTTTTGTGCTTTCGCGGTGGAGTAGAGAAGAATTATATTTTATTCTCTAAAGTCTTGGGATTAAATTCTCTTAAATACATAATATTTTTATTTTTTTTAATAATTATGAGCAAATTTGAATTATTATTTGAGCTAAATTGGCTCGGATCATATAGCTTATATATATATATATATATATTTATGAGGGGATACTTCACAAGGGAGTGAGGAGAGAGAGATTTCATTGAGATTTCTTCTCAAGTGAGTGACCTCTAGTTTGCTTATCACAATTCAAGGGCCTCAAAGATAACAACTCAAACTATTTGGGCCAGAATTACAAAAGTGAGTTTTGATAATCCTGCAATATTATAGCATTGATAGTAACAAATTGGTCTGAGCTGCTACAGAGTCTTTGAGGATCCCTACTGTTCAGCTTCATACATCTCAATTTGCCTTGGAGGGTAATCTTTTTATTAGTGAGTGCTAAAGGGTTCCTATTCAGCTAAAGATTCAAGCATTGTTATAGAGATTGTGCAAAGACGTCATTCCTACAATATAGGAAACGATTGATTAATATAACTGTGCCTCTAGGATGTGGAGTAAAGGAGAATATTTCACACTTGAGCTATGATTGTAAATTTTATAGAGCAGTGCCTGATATTCTTTAATAGTAACATGACTTATTTCCACATAATAGTAGAGATAGCTAAATGTAATAAATGAGATCTTCAGCTTCAGCTTGAAACTATAGCCATGTATTACTATTGGAATGCCCACAACTCTAAGGTACATAACCATTTGTTTCCTTCAACAAAGGTTATTGTCAACATTGTATTAAACATCAAAATTAATATATTGACCCATCACAAGAACAACTAAAATCCAATATCCCTTTTAGGGCTATATATCTCTACCTCAGATACTTAAGTTCCTCTAACTCTTAGATGATTACAGTTAATTTTGATTGTTCAATACAGAGAGGAGGTATAACTAAAATTGATTATGTCATAAGGGAACCACATAACATTTTTTATTAGAGATTAAAGAATAAGAATCTTAACAAGTACAGTATAACTACTGAAAAATGATCTGCACTTAAGGGATTGAGAGCTATCCCACACGATGTATTTAGGATATATGAGGTTTGGTTAGAGGGGGACTCAATAAAGGTGCAACAACTAATTTGGTGTAGATTATCCCAATATGAAGTCACCCGGCACTAATTAGATCTCACACGATATGCAGAAAACTTTTCAAATTAGCAACAAGAAGGGGAAACAATTGTTTGGAACCTTTAGTATATCAGAATGTCGAATAAAAGATCATCTTCAGCATCAATAATTAGCAAAGAGAGCTTCAGATTGTGTATTAGATAACAATTTGACACTAAATAAGTAGCCTAAGAGAAGACCTAAGAAGCTATGCAAGCCCACATAATGATATTGTCATTGAGCAAATTACAAACATTTTACTTCCATATTCATTTTATAAAGTTACACATATGTCATGTAACATAAACTGTCCAGTCGATTTTTTGACGCATTATATTATATTAGGTAATTTTTATTGGAAGAAAGATATAACTTTTACGCATTATTTTTTATGATTTCTTAAGAAAGATGTTAGTTGACTCTTACACTTTTTGTATTATTATTTTAATTTAATATTAGCTTTGCCCCCTTTAAATAATAATAATATTAAAATTTATGACTGTTAATATTTAAATTTTTGATGATACTTGTAAATTTTATTTTTCAACTTAACATATCAATATTATAAAATTATTGATCTTGAGCACTAGTTATCAAGATTCAAAATGATAAATCTGTATAGAAAAAAGCTATTAATAAAAAAATAAAATATAATTTTAAAATCAAAGAGTAATAAAATTTTACTTTTTTTATTGCTTATCTTCTTCTTCTTCATCATCTTCTATTCTCATTCTTTTTTACATTTTATGAAGTGGCATTTAGGATATTATATCCAAATCCCAGGGCAAGGAATTAAACAAGCGTTGTCACGATCTCCCTGTTTCCATCAATAAATACCCTCAACAGCGATCAGTGCTGAAGAAGCCAATCTCTCACTGGGAGTCAGTGAAGAAGGGGATGGAGCTTCGAAGCACTGCCGGTACCGAACGTATTCCAGATCAAGAAATCCTCGAATGCCGCGGCAATGGCGAAGAAACGCCGATTCACCATCACTCCAGTCTTCTCATCACCGACGAAATCGACAGTGCGTGCTCAACTCCCTTCGTTAGCGCACCGTCGAGCCCTGGCCGCGTCCACGGCGGCGTCGGCTACTTCTTCAGCGCTCCGGCGAGTCCGGTGCATTACGTCCTCTCCTCCCCTGCGTACTCCGTCTCCCCTTCATCCATCTCTGGTGGAAGTATTGCCACTCAATCCGACGGTTCCATCGCCGGATCCTTTGAGTTCGAGTTCTCCGCCAAGTATGCCGCCATCCCTGGATCCGGCGTCGGCGCCGTCGGATCGATGAGTTCCGCCGACGAGCTATTCCTCAATGGCCAGATCCGACCGATGAAGCTCTCCTCGCACCTAAAACACTCCCAGGTCCTCGCGCCGCTCCTCGATGCCGATGAGGAGGAAAATGCTGATGAGATGGGAGAACCGTGCGAAAGATCCCGAGATCTGAGGATGAGGAGCAGATCCATCCACAGGCGGACCAGATCCATGTCTCCATTGAGGAACGCGCCGTTGCAGTGGCGGGATGAGGGCAACGAAGAAGACAGAAACAGTGCGAAGGAAGAGGTGAAGGATCCTGGTAATGAGGCAGAGGCGTTGACGCCATCAGGTTCGGCATCGTCCTCTCGGTCTTCCTCTTCTGGCAGGAACTCCAAACGCTGGGTCTTCCTGAAGGATCTGCTCTACCGCAGCAAAAGCGAGGGCCGGGCCAACGCTAAGGAGAAGTTCTGGCACTCCATTTCCTTCTCCCCTGCCAAGGAGAAATCCAAGCCTCCTAGTACTTCCCCTGCCCATCCCCAAAACACCGAGTCTTCTCAGAAACAGTGCAAAAAGATCGGCAAGTACTTCTCCACATCCTCGGCCCAATCTAGCAAGAAATCGGGCTGCTCTTCTTCTTCTGCCCAACCAAAGCCGGTGAACGGCGTCGGGAAGCGCCGCGCCCCTGCGCCTTCCGCGCACGAGCGGCTTTACACGACGAACCGCGCGCAGGCAGAGGAGATGAGGAGGAGGACCTTCCTCCCGTACCGCCAAGGCCTCCTCGGCTGCTTAGGCTTCAGCTCCCGCGGCTATGGCGCCATGAACGGCCTCGCCAAAACCCTCAATCCCGTCTCCTCTAGGTAACCCTCGCCTTCCCAAAAATCAAAATCCATGTATAGCTACGTTTTTTATTTTTCCCTTTTAAAAAAAAAATTTACTCTGGGGGCTGTAGCCTGTAGTCGTATTCTTTCTGTCGGGTGAAATTGGTATATTATGCCTTGCGAACAATTTAGCTTAGAGGGAGCCCAGGTCGATGGGACGGCGTATTTACCAACTGTCAACGTTTTGATTTGCTGTTTTTGTAATAAAATCCTTCAATTTCAGTTCTTTTTGTTTTATTACATGTGACAGAGCACTGCCGCAGCACGTGATGTGCCGGCTGGGCAGGGCCGGGTCATGATGGGAAAGAGATAATTGTTGTGGGTATTTATGGAACTTTCTTTTTAGCTTATTCTATTTATTTTGTTATTATTTACATACATACCCCTTAGATCATCTTGAATTACATATTAAATTCCTCATTTTTTAATTTTACAACTTAACTATTCTATACAATTTTTATAGTCAAAATAATATATTTAGGTCTTTCTCAAAATTTTTAAAAGATATTTTTTGCTGGATACTTATTACCAATAATATGTATATACAAAATATTATAAATATATTTACAAATACATCTATTCTATTAGTTTTCGAATGATTTAGAGATTTAATATGTAATTGAAGATGATTTAAGGGGTATGTAGGTAAATCTCTCTAAAATCAAATGGTTTGAAACTTTTAGCCTCGATTTGATTAGGGCTCATGTTAACTATAATCATTTTTTTATAAAAAAATATAATTTTTTTATAAAAAAATATAATTTTTCTTTTAATTATTTGTAATAATAAATAAAATTAGTTAATTATGAATATTTTTTTAATTAATAAATTAATTTGATAAATTTAAATATTAAATTAATATTTTAAATAGACTTAATTTGATTTAATAACTATAAAATATCAACATAAAATTTAAAGAATTTATTTTGTTAATTTATAAATTATAAGGATTTAATTGTATATAAATTTAAATTAGAGCGAGCTAATTACTATTAACCTTATATTAACCCTAAATTAAAACTGAACAGACATAAATATCATCTTAGCATTCTCATGAGAAGACTATTTCGTATTATCCTAATTGAAGTTCCAGCATGAATTTCTAGCATCAAAGTATGTATCATGAAAATTCTTGAGAAATACTGTTAATGTTATTATTTTTTAGCATAAATATTACATTTTGGTCAAATGGTTTTCATAATTTTAAAGGAGATTTATATACAGAATACTGAATTTATCATAAATTATATATTTCACCATCTTTTAGTAAATATTACATATATCACATTCTGATTATGAGTTTTACATTTCTATTGTAATAATAAAAATATAAAAAGAGTGTGATGTGTAATATTTACTAAAAGATGGTGAAATGTGTAATTTGTGATGAATTCAATGGTCTGTATGTAAATTCTCCAATTTTAAAATGCATTTTTAAATTTTCATCTAAAGAGGCAGTGGTAGAACATGTACTCAATATTTTTGTGTCATTGTTGAAGTTTTAAGTTTGTCCAAAGGTTATACATATATTTTTTTTAAGGACTACGCGTTGCCACGTTATTGCACAAGAGGCACATGTGAAATGGTTTCAATACCATCCATAGATGATAATATATTTATAAAATTCAAACTATCAAGGTGAAAATTAGTATGGCCGCTATATTCGGCCTCCGTATATATCGTCTTTTGGCGTGTGTGGCAATGGAAATGAAATGCGGAGAAAGTATAAAGTCATTTGTCAAATTGTTCTTGACGAATAAATTTTGATTCTAGGGTTGTAAATTGAAGATTAAAACGGAGCTCATTTGAAATAGTGGAACCTGAATGTAATTTCATTTAATTATTTTTTGGGTAGTTACACTTAGGTTCTAGAGTTTTATTTAATTTGTCGTAAAGGTCTATAAATATTAAAACATGTTATTCAAATTTACAATAATTATTATATAGTTTATTCGAGACCTAGTTATTTTTTAAAAGCTTTCAATCTAACATAATATTTTTTGTTTAAAATATTATTATTTTATCAAAAAATAAAATAAAATTAAAATAATTATTTTCTCAATTACGATTTTATCCTAAGCGGCCACGCCCGAATCGCCGCAGCATGCGGCCTCGCGCGCAGACGGCCTACTTGTGGGTTGCCGCAGCGTGCGGCCCCGTGCGGGCGTTTGCAACACGCAGCCCTGCACTCTGGCGTCCACGTGCGGGTTGCCTCCGTGTGGCCTCGCGTCTGTGTTCATGCCAGTCACCTCTACGCGGCCTTACGCCGGTGTCCGCGCGGGTCACCTCTGCTCAGCCTCGCGCCGGTGTCCGCGTGCAGGTCGCCTCCGCATGGCCTCGCGTGTAGGGCGTTTGTGCCGAGGAGGCCTGCGCGTGGTCATGCGCTTCGGTATCCGCTCGCATGCGGCCGCAGTGTGAACCTGCGTGAGGCCTCACGCACTGAGCTTCAGCACGTTGGCGGCATGTAGAGAATTTGCGCACATGCATAATTTAAAAATTAATATATTAAGGAAGGGTATTTCTATCACTTTTACAATACATAATATATTCTGTCACGGAGGGACCACGATGTCTCATATAATATTTTTTGTAGATTTGAATTACGTGTTTTGAGATTTGTGAATTTTTGTATTCAAATAAGCAAATCTCAGGAGTCTAAATGAAATTAACTTTTATTTTTGTTATTAGAAACATTCAAGTCAAGAGTACAACTTCACTATTTCGATGACAGGCGAAAGATCATTTCATTTTATTGTTTTTAATGTGATAGATTACATTAGGTGGCCCCACTTAGGTTAAATGTTTGTTGTTCTAATGTGATAGATTACATAAAATCCAAAAAAAATTGTGACACATTACATCTTATGATAAAATAGTTTTATATTATATTTTTAAAAAATAATTATTTTTTATATTTTATGTACACTTTTAAATAATAAATAATTTTATCATGGTAATTATACTTTTATTAGTAAATTAGAGATAGTTTCTTACAGTTTATATATTTTTAAATTTTTCTATTTAGGTTTTCATTTTGTCTCATATTTTGATATTTATTTTAAATTATAAAAAAACTAAGCCATAGATTAAAAAGATTTAAAATGAAAGTGTAATTATGAATATATGATATGATAAAAAATTTATGAGTAAATTTTACTATCTATAAGTAATTTGTTTTTTTTATTTATGTTATATAATTTTAATTTTAAGGTGAAGTATGTTCGAATGAGTAGGACCTGTTGATGATGCAGTGTTTTATTTATTTGTATTTTATTTCTTTAAAATGAGCCTGTGCGCGCAGGTTTTTTCTTTTTCTTTTTTTTTAAATATTTTTTTATTCTCTAATATCAATCTAGCTAATCAAAACAGTATAATTATTGAAAATTTCATTTGTTAGGTTATAGTATGTTGTTATATTATGGTTTTTTTTTCAGTTTATTTATAATTATTTATTAACAAAATTAGTTTAGTAATTAAAATAATAAGAATAATAAATGTATTTATTTGTGATATACAATTTTAATGTTATTTCATAATTTATATTTGAGGGTAAATTACATCTAGGTCTCTCAGTTTAAGGCTTAATAACGCACAAGTTTATATTTTTAAAATTATAACATCGGAGTCCCTGAATTTTTTAATAAATTATTAAATGGGTTCTTTTTATTTTTTTTTAATTTTTTAAAAACTCAGAGACCAGATGTTATAATTTTAAAAATGTGAAACTGTGCGTTATTAAACCTTAAACTAAGGGACCTTGGTGCAATTTATCCTATATTTAATATAATTAATAATTTTTATTTTACATTTGTAATAAAAAAACAATAGAATAGATCTATAACTAACTAATAATTAAAATAGTGTGGGTTTTTGGCACATGTCAATATTCAATGAATGGCAAGTGGGATCTAGCAATTTTTTATATTGATGTGTTGTTTGTATCACACACTACTATTAATATTAATTGATGATACTAAACATATCATTGATTTAATGGTATTTAAATATCATATTATTTATAAATATTAATATAATTTAAGTATTCATATTTTTTTAAATTAGAATTTATATTATTCGGTATGATGATAATGATAATAAAAAAAATTTAATTTTATTATTTTTTTAATATTTAGATGTATTTTAGAATAATAATTTTATAATTTTACAATAAATGAAATTCCTGAGTTATTGTTATTTAAATGTTTGTATTATCTATAAATATTGATATATTTTAAATATTCATATTATTTATAAATTAAATGTTATTTGATTTGATCTGATTATAATAAAAAATAATTTAATTTTAGCTTTTTATGGTTATTTTTTAATGTTATTTTAGAATAATAATTTTATAATTTTTATAATAATATTGAAATATTTTTTTTTAAATAACAGATTATTATAATAATAATGAACCGAAGTTCTGATTAAATCAAATATGGGGGTGTTAAATTAGGAGAATATAATATTAATATCTATTAAATATGATAATTGTTTTAATTGCTACATTAATGAGCATTTAATGTAGCCTATATATATTATCAAACACAAAGAAATAATGTTAGGGAAAAAGCTTGTCAAAACTTTATGACAGTACTTCTAAGAATATAATGGCAATCTTAAATTCTATCAAAAAAAAAAGCAATTTTATAAAATTATTAATATTAAAAAATCTAATGTATTTCATATTTTATATTATTAATTTTATGGCATATTTTACATAAATATTAATATAATAAATTATTTTTATTTGTTATCCTATGCATATCTTAAAACAAGAATTGTTCATTACTAAACTAGCCCTTGATTACATTTGTCCAATAATATTTAACAAATTGTAATATTATAGTCATAAATAATGAGAAAATACTTAAACAATATTATTCAGTATTTAATATAAGAAATATATTTTAGAGTAATTTATCGATTGCATTGAAGAATGATACTTCAACTTTAATCTCACATGAATCTTCCAATTATTATAATCTCACATATGAGTACTGTTAAATAATAATTAAATGAAATCTAAAATTGCTCATCAAAGGATTTCAAATTAGATGTAAATAAAAAAATTTATGTTACATAATTTTAATAATTGATCGACAAATTGATCAATTATGATTCCAAATTTTAATGTAATTGATTAAGTGTTAATTTGTTTAGATGATTTAGTAAATTTAAAATTTAAAATTATAATTAATTAGTTTATTGATTAATTATTGAAATTGCATAATGTTTTTTTTTAAAAACAGTTAAATATTCTGAACTTTAAAAAATGAGAACTAATTAGAAAATAAAATGCTCATGGCTGCCATTACTATATATTTTATTTCATAAAATAATAAATATTTGAGTATTAAAGATAAGCAATTAATTACCGTATAAATCTGTTGATTAAAGTACTGAGCATATATATTACAAGCCTCCTTTGGTTTATGGATGGAAAAAGATGAATTAATATTTTCAATTTATTATAATTTTATTTTATATTCAACTTAAATTTTTTAATTTTAAAAATTAATTTTATTTTATATTTTATACACTTTTTAATATTAAATAATTTTTTAAAATTTATTTTCTCTCCTTTTATTAAAAATAATTCTCAATTTTTGCAAGGCTTTATTTTTGGGCTATAAATTGTTCGATTTTACTTTTTGTAGTTTCATTAATTTTTATTTTGTTTCAGTTAAAATTAATTTAAAATTTATCAATTTTATTTTGACTAAAATTCACACTTTCTTCTATTTTAAAAAATCTCATTCCTTTACAACAATTTTTTCAAAATTTAAATTATTGAGTAATTTGGAAATGATATATATTACATCAAAATTATAAAAATTAAAACTATCAAAATTAATAAAATTATTAAAATCAATAATTATAATATTCCAGCAAAATTGAAATAGTAGACAAATATATCACAAAATAACAGGAAAAAAAACAATTTTTAAAATGCTTTAACTCAAATATTATTAAAAAAAATAATTAAACATAAATGTTCCATATTAAAATATCACAATTTTTTTTACTAACTTTCCTAATTCCAATCAATTTAACTCCAAGTCACACGCTATTATTAACTACAAAAAAATTACATAATTTATTTAATTAATTGGTTAACAAATTAACTAAAACTGAATTAAAGCACATTATTTTTTTATTCTATGAATAATCAAATGGATTACTCTGAAAATTAATTTTTGGAGTAATATATATTTTTAATTATATAGCAGTAATTTTTTTTTATACTTGCCGTAATTTTTATTATTGTTGTTATTTTTTTATTTTGTGGTAAAATACTTCATCTCATTATTATGAAAATTTCCTAGCGCCGCTCAATGACGTGCGAGGTGAAATACCCAGAGGGCCAGAACGGTCAATGAATCAATTGAATGCCTGCACGCCTTATTTACGTCAGACATTGATTTTCCACGTGGCAGAATTATCTCCGTCGATTTACTGCTCGGCGATAATCTAGATGCATCTCACCGTGTGGGCAGATCTCGCCTATATGGCTATATTTATGGTGGGACCGCGGTCGTACCAGCACGAATTTTGACGTTCCCTATGACGAATCGCCATAAAGTTATAATCTACGTGTAATTGCATTCAGGTCCTGGAGGTAGTCCACGATTCCACTTAGGTACTTAAACATGTAAAAAATTGAGATTATAAAAAAAACTAGTAAAATATTTAAATATATTTTTAACAGTTAAATATGTATTTGTAAAGCTAAAGACAAGGAAAAATTCATGAGCAGGGAGAAACTCAGATAATACTGTTTTTTATTTTTTTAAATTTAAATTAAAGAGTGAACTGAACTGAAATTATCACCTTAATAATTAAAGGTAATATTGGTTATAGATAAAAAATTGTTATATTTGTAATTATTTGTGTTTAATTCTAGAGGGTTAGTTTAGTGAAATTGGCTTTCAACTGAAAATTCATAAAAGTAAACTATAAAAAAATATAATAATAATATTTTTATCATACAACATTCTTATAATGTAAAATAAAATTAATTATTTACATATAATATTAATAAATATTGCTAAAATTTAGTGCTTATATTATATATGAATAAATAAATATTTATTTATTTTATATGAAATATTATTAAATTTTAAAGTTAACATTTATGTGTTTCTTATCATTGTTAGTTAAAAGTAAATATATATTTGAAGTAAATGTATATCCTAAAATATTTCATTTAGGTTTTTGATAGTTTTTAAATCTTTTTTTTTTAATTTCCTTTTTGGTCTAATATTTCAGACCAATTGATGGAAGGAAGATGGATAATGAGAGGGAAAAAAAAATTTAAAAAATTATATAAATATAAGAGTGCTTACATAAATTTGATATTTAACATAGTTAATGTATTTTTAAGACTTACAAAAATTATATTTTAAAATATTTAGTTGTCAATACCTATATTTTTAACTTCAATATAATTATTTATTGCAATAATTTTAATACTTGAATTACATTCTCGTCTACTGCACAATTTCGAATTAGAGATAACCTAAAATTTTTAAGTTTGAGTTACACCTCGCTCAAAGTCACCTATTATCATCCCTTAGAATTTCTTTCGCTTATTTAAAAATGTCTACAAACAGTAAATAAAAAAACAAATTTGTGCTTCCCATATATTATTAGAAGATATTAGGGGTGATAATTAGTCGAGTTCGAGCGACTTTGCTGAACTTAAACTCGAAAATTTCGAATTAAATTGTTAATCATATTTTTTGATTTAGATATTTATATTACATATATATAATATACATTATTTTTTAATTTAAATTTATATATATTATATATTTATTTATATTTATATATATATATATATATATAGTCTTTTAAATATATACTTTACGCTTCTTTAATATTTAAAAACAACTTACAGATGTGGTTCACGGTAGCGTAAGTCGTGTAGATGGACGCGACTTATGGAGTGCTCGTAAGTTATGCCATACACGGAGGGCTTGTAAGTCGTGCAGACCGGCACGACTTACAGAATGCAGTAAATCGTGCAAACAAACGCGACTTAGTAGGTTTCATAAGTCGTGTGGACATGCACAACTTACGGGGAGCTCGTAAGTCGTGCGAGGACAAGCACGACCTATTGAATGATCGTAAGTAGTGCGGCGATTAACACGACTTACAGAGTGATCATAAGTCGTGCTCGTCAAGAGAACATAAGTAGTGCATAAGTCGACTTATGCAGTGTGCATGACTTACGGAGCTCTCCTAAATCGTACGAGGATGACACGACTTACGGAGCTCTCCTAAGGAACTGCTACAAATAATAAAGACTATAATCTTCACCACAGAATTTTTTAAAAAAAATCTAGAATTTAAAATCATATTCATTTTTGTTGAACGACATGAATATCTAATTTATTCAACTTTTCAGATATAGAGATTATCTAGACAGAAGCACGAGAAAAACTTCTCACAAGAAAATTTTTATTAAAAATATACTCATTTTCAACAATTTTTACAATATCTTTTAAAATAAATTGGCTAACTCTTGACATGTTAATTTAAACAAGAGGAAAATTTCTCACAAGAGAATTTTTGCAAAATATTAGTTATTATAATGCAATTTTATGTCATTTTCAACTTTAAAAAAATAAACTTCAAATTAATGAATTAAAATTCAAACCGTTAAAAAGTTAATCGTTTACTTCATTTTTGACAAGTGCGAGGGAACTTTTAGCATGAATGCGATGATTTCTAATGCAACACAACAGGTTAGACGTAACAATTTCAAATATCGAATATTATTTGAGCATCATTTTTTTTTATAAATTTTGAATTATAGATTAATCTAATATTTAAAGTTGAGTGACATGAATTTAAATGCCACTGGTTTAAATAGAAGTTTTTTTTTACATATATGATATTTTATTTACATATATACCTCTTCAAAATATGTTTTATTACATATATGTCACTCAATTGTTTGCTATTAAATACTTGCTAAATATTATTTTTTTATTTACGTACAAGTATCTGTAACTGCTGACATTACAAAAATTCTTATAAGCAAATTCTAAATATTTTATATGTAAATATATGTGTTAATTTTTAAAATCCACTGAGCCAAATTTCAGTTAAATTTAACTATTTTTTCAAAAAAAAAAAAAAGTCAAATGATGCTGATTTTGTTAAACTCATGTTGCCTTGTTTGACGCGAGGATCAAAACCAGGATCAAAACAGTACTAATTTAAAAACAACAATAATAATAATAAATAAATATTTCTAATCATTCTACACAAATTTTAAAATAAAAAAAATATTATTTTATTTCATATGCTAAATAATTTTTAATAAAAATATTAACTTTATTTCACATCCTAAACCAAAATATTAGATTTGTGTAAATTTTTAGTATTTTGGTCTAGAATGTAAAATAAAGTTGATATTTTTATTAACAATTGTTGAGTATATGAAATAAAATAATATTTTTATATTAAAATTTGTGTAAAAAAAAAGATAAATTATATTTTTTCTTAGGTACAGATAAATAACATTTAAGTCTCTTTTATTTACATTTATATATATATATATATATATATATATAAATAAGTGTTTCTAATTTTTGAATTAGTTACATTGATTTAGCAATTTGTAAAAATATGGTGAGTAATTTTTTCTATAACTCGAGTTACTATGACAGCAAAACTTTTATGAAAATAGTCATCTGTATAATACGATTAGGCTAGGAGCATCTTCGAAAACTATTACTAATAAAAGTTTATGAAAACAGATGCTTTTTTTTGTTATAGAAAAATTATTTGTTATAAAAAAGATTAATTTGTATTTTTATTCAAATTAATGTATTAATTTGCTTAATTTTAAAATTAAAAGAATCTATATGCATAAAAGGTAAACAAAATGAACCAAATACTGCTTATCCTAACAAAATATATCTTTAGGTTGACTTAATTCCAAGTTAAGGATGAAGTGATCAATTTCATTATTAATCTTTTTAATCTCAGATCAACAGCATTATTTTTCTTTGGGAGATTTTCTTTCTAATTTAAAAAACAATAACAATAATAATAAATAAAATTTTTTAATCATTCTACATAAATTTAATATAAAAAAATATTATTTTACTTCACATACTCAATAATTTTTAATAAAAATATATACTTTATTTCACATCCTAGACTAAAATATTCGAATCGAATATTTTGGTTTAGAATATAAAATAAAATTAAATTTTTTATTAAAAATTATTAAGTATGCGAAGTAAAATAATATTTTTTTATATTAGAATTTGTGTAGAATGATTAAAAATTTTTATTTATTATTATTATTATTATTTTTTAAATTAATATCATTTTAGTCCTGATTTGGTCCTGATTTAAATCTCCATTTTATTGGAGGTCATTTCATGATTAAAATAGCCTCCAATTTTTTTTATTAAAAATATATAAAAAATAAAATAAATTAATATATTAAAAATTATGCAGAATGTGCTGTAAATTAAATTTTTTATATTAAAATTTGTGTATTAAAAATAAAAAATAAATTTATTTTATTTAATTTTTTTTAAAATTAAAGATTATTTTGGCTATAGTCAAAATGACTTCCAACTAAATAGAGTCTAATCTCGTTTGATTTGAGAGTTGAATTTTGAACAAGAAAAAAAAGTTTTATCTTATAAATTTAATTAAAAAAATAATTTAACATTAAAAAGTATCTAAAATATGAAATAAAGTTAATTCTAATATTCGTATTTATGTTGGATGTGAAATAAAATTGATTTTTATAGTCAAAATTTGTGTTGGGTGAAAAAAAAAAGAGTCGTTTAGTATAATTTTCAATGTTGAATGTTTTCCAAGTAGGTCCATTTCTTTTCAAATATTATATGAATTGCTACTTATTTTCATTAATTAATTAATTAATAAAATGATCAATTATGATTTTGAATTTTAACGAACCAAACGAACGGCCTTCACAAAGCCATGATGCATAGTCCCCATTTCCACTTGCTAGCGCGTCTTCGTGGAATGGGATCAATAATGGGACAACCCTCGTGTCCGATGAATATAGTCCTACACTTGGACTAATTGTAGAACTTTATCGACGTGGCATTCCTTGGCACATACACAAATACAACAAAAGATAGAAGACAAATATACAAAAGCAAGAGAGATATATTTTACTAATAACAAAATATGATATTCTTTACACTAACCCTCATCCATGTCTACAAAGACCAAAAGTAAAAAAAAAAAAGTTATAAAACTAGAGAAGTAATTTATCTACATGGATCGTTACTGCTACTCTATTGGTGGCATTCCCTACAAGTGAGTCGACAAATACTCCTCATGGATATCCCCGACATTCTTTGCACTTTAGCCACGCTTGGACGTCATTAATTTAGGCAGTGGTGTCAGCTAGTGCCATCGCATGTGGTTCCTTCATTGCCACTCACTCCGTAGCAATCTTTAGCTGCTTTACCTTGCAAGCTTCAACCTTTTGGATGGGAAGGTTGTTAATGTAATTGTTGACGTGAGATGTAGGGGATCTCAAGAAACACTAAAAAAGAGAGAGTCCTAAGAGACGGCGACACGCAGAGGAATAAACCTGATGGTTAAAGCTAAAGGAGGAGAGAGAGTTCGGGACATCCAGAGAAACACACAGAAGTTTAAGGTGGTTCAGAGAGGAAATCCCCTACATCCACCGGGCAATCAGCGAAAGAATTTCACTAAGGAAAAAGTTAGCCGTAAAGGCTAGCACAATGCTTAGAGAGGGTGAGAGAGAGAGCTCCTCAGTTGGGGCTCTAATACAGTCAGGATTGGAGAAACAGGGAAGTTGTTTATACTTTGGCCGCTCTTATTGATCCTTTTCTCTCGGATCCTCCTTCTTGAAGACTGTTCAAGGGTATTTGTAGGAGATAGACTATACAACTTTGTCCTAATTTTTCGGAGAAATGGAGGTGAACAAGCTCTGTGCTCGCGCCGCTTGTCGGCCACTGGAGGGACCGAAAACAGCAACAGGGGAGCATGATTTTTAAATATTGGTACTGCTTCTGGAGATTCGTGACAGCTGGAGTATGCGGATCCTTGATTTACGTGTCTGAAAAAAGTATTTTGTACGAGGAACGACGCGGTCGGGCCACGCTGACTGCGACAGGTACAACAGCGTAATATCGTCATCGATGTTAGCAGGGATGGTCCTGGCTCGTCAAGGGCGAAGCTTGATTGAACCCTCGTGGCCGAGGTTTGACCGAGGTTTGAAACCTGTGAGAACAGATAAATGAATTAGTAAATAAATAAAGGCTAAATGCCAGCTTGACGCCACGTGTACGGCAGGGATGCAGCACTGGAACCACGTGTTAACAGTGATTAATTGGATATAAAAAAGATCAATTTCTATTTTGAAATTTAAAAAATCAAACCAAAATAAGACCATGATCATAAATTTTATAAAAAATAAAAAATAATTTATATAATTTTAAGTGTATTATCGTATAATATAATAGCATATGATATTTTGATTGATTTAGTTAGTTTAGTTTTTAAATATAAAATATTGAATTTCTCTTGATTAAAAAAAATTTATAAAATTATTAATCAAATTAATATATTTTAATTTAAATCAAATCAATGAAATTAGTTTATTTTTTTCGTTTTTAATCGTTTAATGAACACCGTAATGGTAGGGGTCAATTCCAAAGTCTTTATTCAAAGTCGGCGGCCCAACAATTTCAAGCGAGCTAGATATTCATCACATTCTCCGCAACTTCGTTTCTCCCAAATCCCCAATCTCTGCTATTTCTTCATCTCCCTCTTCGCCAATCCATCCTATTCTCTCTCGATCGATCGCCGGCAGTATCAATTCCGGAACCGGCGGCCATGGATTGCGAACCGGAAGAGCTCCAGTTCTTAGGTTTAATCGGCATCTACCGGGAGGCCACCAAGCTGATCCTCTCATGGCGGCGGCTCTTCTCGCAGATTGCCGCCACTCTGATCGTTCCCCTCTCCATCCTCTTCCTCGTCCACATCGAGATCTCCCACCTCCTCTTCTCCCAGATCAATCGGAACGAGGATGCCTTAGAGCACACCGCCGCCGGATCGCCGTCCGAGCAGCGCCTCCTCCACCGATTATCCTCCGAGTGGTCCGCCTTCCTCCTCTTCAAGTCAGTCTATCTCGTTGCTCTCCTCATCTATTCCCTCCTCTCCACCGCAGCCGTTGTCTACACCGTCGCGTCCGCCTGCACTGCCAAGCACGACCTCCTCCTTTCCTATCGCAAGGTCCTCTCCATCGTCCCCAAGGTATGGCGCCGCCTCGCGCACACCTTCCTCGCCGCTTTCGTGTTCCTTGTTGCCTATAATCTCCTCGCCCTGTTCATCTTCGTCTCCTTCATCCTCATGGTCCGGAGCAACGCCTCCACTATCTTCGTCGCCTTCGTCCTCGGCATCGTCTACCTCGCCGGCCTGGTATGGATCAGCGTGATCTGGCACGTGGCGAGCGTAGTCTCGGTGCTAGAGGAGGCTTGCGGGGTTGACGCGATGCGGAGGAGCCGTGAGCTGGTGAGGGGGAAGATGGGGATCGCCGCCGCCATCTTCTTCATGATGAATCTGGTCTTCGTCGGAATCGAGCTTGCGTTCCGCCTGCTCGTGGTGGGCGGGGGTTCACCGGCGGCGGCGAGGGTCTGCCTCGCGGCGGCGCTACTGGCGTTGATGTCGGTAGTGGTGCTCTTCGCGCTGGTGGTGCAGACGGTGGTGTACTTCGTCTGCAAATCGTACCGCCATGAGAGCATCGACAAATCCGCTCTCGCTGATCATCTGGAGGTTTATCTGGGAGATTATGTGCCGCTTAAGGAGAGGGATGTGCAGATGGAGCAGATCCATGTCTGATCGAATGGTGTTTTCCTTCAAGGAGAAGAGGAACGGGGGATCGATCGAATAGCTGTTTATGGGTAAGAGTAGATACATGTCTGATCGTATGCTGTTTTCCTTCAAGTGGAAGAGCAGACAGGGAAGGAGGAACACGGGATCGATTGAATAGCTGTTATGGGTAAGTTTTCGATCACATATAGATATCATACCTGCTTCTTGAAAAATTTGTAGTTTTGTATACTTTTCACTTATGTTCATCATCTCTTTGTTACTGAAACTTGTTGTTCTTGTTTTAATCGGTGGTTTTAAAACTTGTGAAAAATGGGAAGAAGATTGTTTTGATCTCTTCCGAATTTTGACACAAGATTTCTTCAATATAGTATCTTATATGATTTTTGTAAAAATACTGTTTATGTATTATAAAGTGAGACGTCTAATCATTTTATATATGACTTCTACATTTTTTAGTATTTATATTATTCAAAAGTTTTTTATTTGTATTCTTGTCAACCAAAATTTTTCTTTTTATGCTTACTTTTTTTTTTTTTCATTTTAAGGATCTAAATGTGATTATACACATGCTTATCTATAAATACTATTGCTGTTATACAACAACAATAATAACAATAATTAAACCTTAATCCTACTGGGTAGGGTTAAATTTGTCAATATGTTATTTGCATTGTATTTTATCAAGTAACAGTGTCTTATTTACCTCTAAATCTACAAGGCTATTCTTTATACTTTCTTGTTATGTCTTTTTTAGTTTTTCTATTCACTTTTTTTATGCGAGCAAAATCAATAACTTCAATTTTCTTATTAAATCTTCTATTAGTTTACGATTTATATGTCTAAACCATTTAATACGATTCTTCTGAGCTTATTTACAATTAAGATTACCCAAATCTTCTTATGGATATACCCATTCCCCATTTTGCTTTTCATGTGTGTTTACTCATCCACCTTACAGTATCTCAGGAATACTTTTATTTGCCATGCCTTCAAATACAGTTATAAACAACAAGTTACTATAATTAATTCTTAAAATATAAATGGAAAATTGATTAATTATATGCAAAATTCTTAAAATAAGTTCGTCGAGGAAATAAATTCGAAGAAGATGGGAAAAGTTTGGTTGGGATTGACTCATCTTGCAACAAATGCTCCTATAGAAATGAGGAAGTACCAAGAGAGTGTGAGTGCGAGATTGAGAACAACCGGTGAAATAAAATAGATAAGATACACATGTATACGTGATTTAGTGAAACAAAATAGATCGAATACACTGATATATGTAGTTTGGATAGAGTTTTCTACATTCATTGGTTAAGCAAAGGAAAATCTCCATTAATATTAAAGGAGTACCCTTAAGGCAAGTTATAGAGGTTTGTTATTTCAAGAGAATAGAAAATAGGAAAATAAGCCTTCGAGATAAATGGCCGACGGTGACAAGCTAGTCGTCTTTATCTTTTCGAGATTCTTTGTAAATGCCCTATGGGCCCAAGGAGAATTAAAACAACTGATTGTTGAAGTAATATCTCTAGGAATAGTTGAGGAGAGACTAAGCCTTCAATAGATCTTTGTCTTGCAGTCGCTCGTATAATCATGGAGGCTTCCGCCGAATCTGAAGACTTCCGATTAGCTTCAAGATTTCGGACCAGGTCCAAGACCAAGTTCGACCTGGGTCAACACTTCAATTGATTCTTTGGCCGTAGAATGAGTTGGATTAATTGGACTATCGTGTGTACGGTTGAGATTACTACATCATCTATCTCGCAAACTATATGTAAACATTTTGTACGATTCATGGGTAAAGAAAAATCTTTATGATGATTTTATAATTATGTAAGAAGTTCTTATAATTTTTTTTATCGATGTATTACTATAGTAGAAGCAAAATTATTTTGATGGGTTACTAGATTAGAACCCGTATTAAAGAGGCATAGAAGAAAGTACATAATTAGCGTTGCCTATTGATTACAAAATTGATGATATCGATAAATTTGGTCATTCATGATTTATTTATTTTTTTTCATGTTAATTTTAATCCTATGATGGTGGTCAGGATTAAGCTTGTAAGTAGGTCAGGTTAGGTCGAGTTGGATTTGAAATGTTCTATTTTAAATCTAATCCGCAATATCTGCATCGGATCATAATTCGAATTCGAGTTGGATCAATGGATTGTTCTGCAAATTGACTGGTTCATATTACCAGAGTTAATGTAGTGCAATTAGGGTTTGGCTCCTCTGTTTTCATAAAGTTTTGATTTAGTCCATATGTTTTAAGTCATTAGTTTTTTTTATAAGAATGTGTGTATGTATGTGTATATATATATGTGTAAATAATGATAATTTTGGAATAATATTTTTAGCTCACAAAGAATAGCCGAAGAGTAAATATTCTTTTAGATGAATGAGAGTAATGACTATTCTATGATAGTCCTCGACTATATCAAGATCCATGCAACTAAGAACTTTTACCTTTATATTCAATAGACCGAGTTAGTTCTAAATCAGATCGGGTGGAGTTGACCTAGTAATTGAAATAAACGGATAAAATTGGGTTCCCTTTCAGGTTGGATTATCGATTTTTATTTTGATATCGTTTAATTGTCTAATTGATTTAAACTTAAATCGAAATTCAGATTGGCTCGACTCATTTGCAAGTGTAATCAGCATGTCCTGAGTAGACCTGACAATTAATCGGAACAAACTGCATGGATGTTCATCAAAATAGTTTTCTTACTGCTAATTTAATTATTAAAAGTAAATTTGATTCAACTTAGAATTCGATATCAAATAAACGTACAATGTATGTATGTGTAGTATACGTGGAGGCTGCATGTCTATCAAATTGGGATATAATTAATCATACATTAAGTTTAATTATTAATATTTTATGTATATATATATATAATTAAAAGTTTCTTTTGATTAATATAATAAAGTTTCTATTTGTAATTGTGAATATTATTTTCTTAGAAATCGATACCAATTTTATTTTACTGCACGTAGGTTCCAAAAAAGTTTCCTCCTGACATAAATCAAGTTAAACAGTAGATTTCTTCTTTTTTTAATAAAAAAAATTCATTTTATTTACCAAAGCTTTTTATAATCTCTAGGTATATGATTAAATTTATGTACAGAGTGATTAACATGACTTAAAAATATTGTCTCCAATTCAAAGGATTTAAAAATTTGAGTAAATAAAATAATGTGAAAAATAAAAATAAAAACACCTAGAAAAATCTTGTCATTATTGACGGTTTTAAAAGACAATCTATCTATCTATCTATATATATATTAAAGAAGGTACCTGCAGTGAAAATTATGCCTTTCCCATTTTATCCTCATAAGTTTTAAACCATTGCTATTTTACCTTCATTAAAGCTTTAAAATATTGCTCTCTCTCCTGCCGCCGCCTCCCTCTCTTCTCTCTCTCCTCTCTCCCTCTCTTCTCTCTCTCCTCTCCCTCTCACTTCTCTCTCTTCTGAGCCGCACACTCTCTCCAATATAATAATTAAATATATATTTTAATAAAATTTTAAAATATTGCTTTCTCTCTCCTCTCCCTCTCTCTCTCTCTCCGTCCCCCACCCTCCTTCTCTCTCCTCTCCCTCTCTCTTCTCTCTCTCCTGAGTCCTGACTCCTGAGCCGCCCACCACTCTCAAATATAATAAATTATATTATAAATATAACCCTCCTTCTCTCTTCTCTCCCTCTCTCTATATAAATATATCGTTTAATTAAATAGAGTAAATTAATTTAAAATTTAAAAAAAAAGAAATTAAATTTAAATTAAATATCATATGCGTAAATTTAAAGTGAATTTATAATTTCATTTATAAAAATTATCTTTTAAAATTTATAATTTAATTTTTAAATATTTCTAACATGTATAGATTTAAAATTATAAAAAAATAATTTTTAACATATAGATATACAAAAATAAGTAGTAAAGAGTTAAAATAATAAATTAATTTATTTAATTCTTATTTAAGAAACACATATTTCAAATTTAATCCATTCAAAACCAAAATTTATTTAAAATTAATTTAATTGATAATATATCTTAATTTTTCTTAATTATATTTTTCTCATATAAATAATGTGCGATGGATACAGATGACAGAGAGAATAGAGAGAGAGGAGAGAGACAGCCGGTTAAAATAGGACTAAAATAATTATAATTAATTATAAATAATTATTTTTTCAAATTATTAAATTATTAAAATACACATTATGTTATAATTATTCACTAAATCATTACTTAAAATTTGAACAATTAAAAATAATTCTCATTTTTATGTCATATAATATTAAAAAAATATTTTTTATTTTATTATTTTCTCAAATATAATCTAAATATTATATAATATTAATTTAAATATTAAAATTTTAACAGATAATTTAATCTATTAATATTAAAATTAGTTAATTTATCTATTACCGTATTTGAATTTTAATATAAATATATATATATAATATAAATCATCTAATAAATAATTTAAAAATATTAAATAATTTAATTAAAAAATTACTTATTTGAATCAAATAAATTTAATAAGTAATTAAAAAAATTAACAAAATAATACTATTAATGAGAAATAATTAATGAAAAATATATATTATACAGATGTAATATTTATAAATTTATTTTTGTGATAAGATAAATATGAAATTTTACATATAAATAATAATAATACTTTATATTTTATTTAATTTTTTATTTAATATTAAAAATTATTTAATAATAACATTAAATTTAAAAATTCACAAAATAATACTATTAATGAGAAATAATTAATGAGAAATATATATTATACATAATATTGAGATGTAATATTTACAATTTTATTTTTGTGATAAGATAAAATAATTAGAATAATAACTATTTAGTTAAGTAGTGAAATAAATTAATATTATATATGAATTTTTAATTCAATATCATGTTAATTTTGATATTTTTTATTTCTCAATTAAAACAAATTAATAAAATAAAGTAATCTTTAAAATTAATAAATATTAAAGATATTATTATTAAATAATAATTATTATTAAATAATTATTATTATTATTTAATTAAAAATTATTAAGGAGAAAGGTAGGAGAGAGAGGAGAGAGAGGGAGGAGAGAGAGGGAGGGCGGCACGAGAGAGAAAGCAGAGAGAGAGGAGAGAGCGGTGGGCGGTGGGCGTGAGAAAACAGAGAGAGAAGAGAGAGGGAGAGCTGGCAGCCAGGAGAGAGAAAGCAGAGAGAGGAGAGAGAGAGGCATGGGCAGTGGGCGGGAGAAAGTTAATTTTTACTTTATTATTTTCTCAAATATAATCTAAATATTATATAATATTAATTTAAACATTAAAATTTTAAAAGATAATTTAATCTATTAATTTTAAATAAAAATTTTTAATTACTTATTAAATTTAATTGATTCAAATAAGTAATTTTTAAATTTAATTATTTTTATATTTTTAAATTATTTATTAGATGATTTATATTATATATATATATATATATTAAAGTCAAATACAGTAATGAATAAATGAACTAATTCTAATATTAAATTTTATATATAAATAATAATTATAATTTATATTTTATTTAATTTTTGATTTAATATTAAAAATTATTTAATAATAACATTAATTTTCAAAATTAATAAAATAATACTAATAGATAAATTTGAAAATTTTTATTTATTTTTATTAATATTTAAATGTTCAAAATTCAAAATAAATTTAGGATTTAAATATTTAGATTTTAATTTAATTTATTTGCATTATAAATTAAAAAAATTATTTAATTATTGTTTTATTGATTACTCATAATATAAATATTTATTTTATATTCGATAATATTTTAAAATTTTAAAAATATTAAATACTTAAATTTATAAAAAAAATAATATATATTTAATATTATTATTTTTAATTTTCAAATGTATAATATTTTTATTTAATTTGTAAAAATTTTATGAGAATAATTTCGTGCAATTCCTGCACGAGTACAACGCTAGTAAATAAAAATGAACAATCATCCATAGAGTACAATGCAGAGTAGGACGAACAGAGTTTAAAGAGTGGATCCAACCTTTCAACAAAAAAATGTGGAGTGCTTGTGAGTTGTAGCTAGCATAAGACGTCTCTTTTGTTTCATTCCTTTAGTATTCGTAACCTTGTGGATTGTTAAACCGTTAGCTTGGGCTTGACCATTGTTACATCCAGATCTGCTCCGGTACATCTGGAATGTACACGTGGAGGTCTATGTGACATCAGCGTCAAAGGAGTTCAATGACGAACATAGGTTGAAAAGGGGAAACCCCCGGTGAAAGGCTGTTGTCGAAGAACCCATGCCGAAGAGCCCACGACGAACTGCTCACACACGACATGAGGTACAAGACTCCATACTGCTTTTAAGAGGTATGATTCTCCCCCGCCTGGACAGTACGATCCATACAACAGAGTCCATGACGCACAGCCTACCAGTAATCTAGCAGACATAATTGGTCTAACGCCAGAGATGGAGCCCATTCCCTTGAAGGGACTCTCCAGAGACCAGATTAGACTATAAAATTTCATTGTAACAGGGAGAAAGAACACTCTGTTCAACTCTCTCCCCACTTTACTACTGTAATCCTGTAAAAAAAACAATTATATAGTGAAAATCTTTGAAAGTTGCCCGAACGGCACCGTGGTTTTTCCGCCCAGTCGGTTTTTATGTAAAAAATCTCTCTTTCGATCTTCTAATTGATTTCTAGCCTCAACAATTTGGTGCCCTCATGCAGGATCAAACCCGATCCTCTTAGCCACTCATGGAAGAAGCTCGCGACGAGAACCACTGCTTAATGATCTATAGGCGGCACCCCCACTCCAGAACGATGCCGACTGCCAACTCCAAGCTCTCAGACACACGGTAGCCACGCTATCCCAAACAATGAACACCTTTCTCGCCAATCTACTAGCTCTCCTTCAGCAGCAGCAGAGACCTCTGCCTCTGGCCCTGCCTCTCGAGGATTCGATTCCTCCTCCAAGTGCGAAATACCACGAACCACCCCCTGAAGAGGCCAGCACCCATGCCACTAGGGAAAGCTAACCCGAAGTGTACCCCTGGCTCGATCGGTGAGCATGATCTTCTCGCCAGCCATAATGGCGGCATCTGCGCCTCGCGGCTATAAAGCCCCAAGGGTCAATGATTACAACTGCCTCACTGACCCGGCACAACATGTGAAGCGCTTCGAGAACGACCTGGCAACGAGCAACTCCATCTTAGATGCATATAAGTCCCGCTTATTTCAAAACACCTTGACGGGCCTGGCGTTAGATTGGCTCGACAAAATTCCCCAGGGGTCCATCTAAAGTTTTCAAAAGTTCTCCGAGCAGTTTCACACCAGGTTCGGCACATCGAAGACCACGTCCTGAACAATCCATGAGCTCTGGCAAATAAGGCAGGGCCCTAACAAGTCTCTGCATGAGTACGTAGATCGATTCTTGAAGATGAACGCTGAAACAAAAGATACAACGGATAACAGGTCAACTATGATCTTCATTCACATCATACTGCCAGGCGATCTATATGACTCCTTTGTGAATGACATGCCGAAGACGCTCATGGAGGCAAGAGCTCGAGCTGAAAAACGGATCCATCTCAAAGACACAAAGGCCCACAAGGCAAGCACCAAGAAGGAAGAAGCCTTACCCCGAGACAAGAAAGGCGACACTTCAAAGCCAGACCCAAGCATTCCCGGGAGAAACTTTCGGGACCGAAAGTTTCCCCCGTATCATGGGAAGCACAAGTTCGATGACGACTCTCCTCGCACTTCGGCGCCAGTTTACATCATCGAGGAGATTTTCTCTATCCCCAAGAATAAAGGATTTGTTCAGAACTGCGGTGACCGCCAACCACCCCAGCCTAGCGAAGATTCGACGAAGTATTGTATGTTCCATCAGCGTTACGGCCACCTCCTGCACGAGTGCCGCTCTTTTCGGGCGCTCATCAACGAATATATAGAGAAGGGCTTCCTCACCGACTACACGAAGATTAAGGAGTTGCCATTGAAGACTGCGCGAGTGCTGTTTCCCCAGGAAGAACCCTCAGTGGCCTCACCGTCTACCCCAACAACGTCGAAGTCCAGCGGGAAGAAGATCGTATTGTCCATCTTTGGCTATGACTACATTTGCCTAATCCGAAGACGCCCAAAGGTATGCGCTGTCGAAACCCCTTTGATTCTGTCTAACATCACTTCACCACAGGTGACCTTCCTCAAGGAGGCAGCAACCGCGACGATCCCATCATCATCATCAAGGAAATCGAAGGATGTGATGTCCACCGGACCCTGGTTGACACCTGGAGCTCGATCGACATCCTCTATCTGTGCGCCTTCAACGAGATGGGTGTTGGCCATTGTAGGCCCCTCTCTCCCTCCATGACTGTGTCCCGCTTCTCCGACGACATCTACCGACCCGCGGGCTACTCCACCCTACGCATCACTCTCGAAGATGGCCCCAGGAAGGAGATGAAGTAAATTTCATCATCATCGACGCTCCCTCCGAATACAACGCGATTCTGGGACGACCCACTATGGCGGCGTTCCGCATGGTCCCATCTACTTGCCACTTATGTGTCAAATTCCCCACGCTGTTCGGCATCACCACCATCAGAGGAGACAGAGTCGGGGCAAAGAAATGCTTCAAAATAAATGCTCGCCTCCACACGGATCACCTGGACCCCAGGGATCATGCCTTGCCCCCTGTAGACCAAAACAATCATATAACCATCGCTGACGAAAAATCTGCATTGATTTCTAAAGATTTCCCTGAGAATGAAAAGCCTACTCTGGTAGTGCTATTTTCTGAATATTTCGATGTATTTGCTTGGGGACCCGGGGACATGCCCGGGATTGAAAAAAACATAGCCGAACATCGACTGAGCCTCAAACCTAGTGCAACTCCTGTCAGGCAGAAGAAGAGAAGCTTTGGCGGCGAGAAACAACGAGCGATTCGAGAGGAGGTCGAAAAACTCCTCGGCGTTGGTTTCATCAGGGAGACCGCTTACCCTTCATGGCTCGCAAATGCAATTATTGTGAAGAAAAGCTCAGGGAAATGATGGATGTGCGTAGACTTTATAGACCTAAACAAGGCCTACCCCAAAGATTTCTACCCCTTACTGAAAATAGATAGATATATTGACTCTTCGGCGTGATACTCAGTGATGAGCTTTATGGATTCCTTTTCGGGCTATCACAAAATCCGAATGGATGAAGAAGACGAGAAGCACATTTCATTCATCACCGACCACAGGACCTTTTACTACAAGGTCATGACGTTCGGTTTGAAAAACGCAGGTGTGACATACCCGCCAATGATCGATGCCGTCTTCAAAAAGCAGAAGGGGCGGAATGTGGAAGCTTACGTAGATGACATCTTGATGAAAAGCAAGAGCAGGGTAGAACATCTCAGCGACCTTTGCGAAATGCTAAACACTTGTCGTGCTTACAACACCAAATTGAACCCCTTGAAAAGTATCTTCGCGCGACGTACGATAAATTCTTGGGCCACATGGTATCAATCAAGGGAATCAAGGCGAACCCGAAAAGATATAGGCCATCCTGGAAATGGATCCGCCCCGAACAACCGAAGACATACAGAAGTTGAATGGAAGAATCACTGTCCTCAGCAGATTCATATCCAGGTTTGGTGAGCGATGCCTCTTATTCTTCAAGGTCCTTCGGGGATAGTACCCAACTTGGAACGACGACTACTGGCAAGCCTTTGAGTCACTAAAAAAGTATCTGTTGTTGCTGCCACTCCTGTTTTCCCCGCTCCCACACGAAAACCTCCTCCTCTACCTCAGCGCCACCGACAGCTCAGTGTCGGTGCTGCTCATCTGCAACGAGGCAGGTCGGTAGCGCCCTATCCACTACATCAGTCACATCCTTTACGGCACTGAGCTAAGGTACCCTCCTCTTGAAAAACTCTCTTTTACGCTGATAGGTGTTGCCCGTAAGTTGTGCCACTATTCCCAAGCCCACTCCATTAAAGTGGTGATGAACCATCCCCTTCGAAGAGTACTCCATTCACCCGAAGTCTCCGGAATATTGCAAAAGTGGGCAGTGGAACTCTCTGAGTTTGTTGTTGATTTCCTTGCCAGATCGGTCTCAAAGAGCCAGGTGCTTTCCAACTTCTGGCCAAACTGACAACTACCTACAGCCCGAACTCCCGAACAGCCTGAACTCCCGGAGAAGCAGCTGCCCTGGATCCTCCACGCTGATGGAGCCTCTGGCGAACACATCTAAGGGATCGACATCGTGCTCACCAGTCCCTGGGGGGTTTGACTCCAAAGATCAGGAAAGATATAGTTCCCCGTCATGAACAACCAAGACGAGTACGAAGCCCTCATCACCGGGCTCAAGTTCACCAAAGGCCTCGGAGCACAACACCTTCGCATCTATAGCGACTCAAAGCTGATGGTGAGCTAGTTGAATGGGACTTACTAGACAAAAGATGAGGTGCTTAAAAGATACTTACAGTTAGCCAAAAACCTCCTGCAATACTTCTTCCAGGCTCCCCTGTTTCACATTCCCCGCAAAATGAACTCGCTTGCGGATGAGCTAGCCAAAGAAGAAAAGCGAGACGCGCAAGATATATTGGCCCCAGCTTACAATGAACCCGAAGTCTTCGATGTCAGCTCTAACCCCGGAAGCTGGATGGACGGAATCCAGCATTATCTCCAGACGGGAGAACTCCTAAGTGACAGGCATCAGGCCCGTAAGCTCAGAATGAAGGCTGCCAGGAACGTTTTATCGCTAGGGAAATTATTCAGGCGATGCTATTCCTTGTCCTTGGCTAAGTGCGTACGCGAGGCAGATTCGAAGACCATCCTTGAATAGATCCATTCCGGCGACTGCGGGACTTACGTCGCTGAACGAAATCTCGCGCTGCAGGTCTTGTGCCAGGAATAGTACTAGCCAAGCCTTCACAAAAACGCCAAGGAGTTCAGTCGAAAATGCCCCCAGTGCTAAATCTACTCAAACATCCAAAAATAACCTGTGACGCAGCTACAGTCCATAATGAGCTCTTGGCCTTTTTCGATGTGGGGACTCGACTTTTTTTCCCGAAATATGGAAGGAACTTGCGCCATATACAGTTGACAATAGATTACTTTTCCAAATGGGTCGAGGCCAAGGCAATGGCACAACCGACAAGTGTGAATGTCAGGAACTTCATCTGGACACTGCTCATATGCAGGTTCGGCATCCCGCTCTCCTTGGTCTGCGACAACGAGGACGACCTTCACGAACCGCGCCGTCTGAGATATCTGCTCCAAAAATGGCGTTAATCTAAATTTTGTATCAGTTTGCTATCCACAGTCGAACGGACAAGCTTAAGCAACGAACAAGAACTTCCTTAACGCGTTGAAGAAGTGAGTCGAAAAAGCCAGCTCGTCATGGGCCGCCGAGTTACCAGCCGTAATCTGGGGATTACGGCCGGTTTACTCCCTTCGTCTCGAACACGCTGGCGGCTTCGATCCACCGGCCCTCCTCGAATGGCAACAACAAAACAACAACGCAAGGAAGCTCGAGCTCGACCTTTTCGAAGAAAGTAGGGAGACAACCGCACTACGACAAGCCGAACATAAGCGACAGATCGCAAGATACTACGACAAGCACGTATTAAAGAGGCCGTTCCATGAAGGCGATCTTGTCTTGAAACTAAAAAACATTGCTGGAAGGGACATGGCACTGGGCAAGCTCGATTCCAACTGGGAGGGCCCCTTCATCATCCGCAGCATATTGGGCTCGAACACCTACAAGCTGGCACGGCAAGATGGCACCCTTCTCCCCAGAACATGGAGTTGGAATGACATCAGAAAATTTTATTCATGAACACTTATAACCTATCGACAATATCATTATTATTATACGAAATGATGCACCATCTCAAATCCTAAACTTAGCGCCGAGGCGACTGGCAGTCAAAGGCATAACCCTTCTTGAAGTCCTAGGCCACTCAAATCCTAACTTAGCACCTAGGCGACTGGCAGTTAAGGGCATACCACTTCTCGAAGTCCTAGGCCACTCAAATTCTAACAGCCTAGTACATAGGTAACGATCAAGGGCACACCCCTTCTCGAAGTCCTAGGCTATTTCATCTAAACTTAGCAAATTCTTCTCACAATGAAAACTCAGTACAAATAAACATTTGTTCACAACAATATTACTCAAGAAAAAAAAGTACAAGTGAAAGTTTACAACTCGCCATCTCTCCTTGAAGACTCAGAGGGAGAATCTATTTCGATGTCGGCACCCGGAGTTTGGGGAACATCCTCCAGTGGGTCCTGTGAACGGAGGGGTGATATGGCTAGAGGCTTCTCTGCGGTCCCTTATCCCGGGGCACTTGGCTCCTCTACTGGCAGCGGGCTCCCTCGGCGATCCCTTCTGCTGTCGCTATCTCAGCTTCAATAGGAGGGATGGCCACCTTCAGACACGAGACGAAAGAGAACTTTCGCTCCAACCTCTCTGTCGACATCGTGAAGTACGGGCATTGGTACGAGCGGCTTCTCGAACGAATATACTCGTCCATGTCCAGCCCTTCGAGGTCCTCGCAACTCAGATGCCCAAGCAAAGAAAGCCGAACCTAGTATGTTCACCGAACTCTCAAGCGCCACCTTGGCCATTAGCTCTAGTGAATGCCAAAATTCGGCAACTCCCTCCTGGCGAGCCTCCTCATGGCTCTGGTTGAGCGCCTCCTCCAAAAGCCACTGAAGCTCGGCCTCCCGACGGCTAGACTCCTCGAGGCCCCGCATGGCTGATCGAAGATGCTTTTCGGCCAGGCGATGTTGGTGCTTAGACTCCAGCAGCCTGAGCTCTAGTTCCTTTGCCTTCCTCTCCTACGCCATGGCCTCCCTTCTGAACGCCCCCTGCACCTCTTGAAGCGGCAAAACAGAAATGTTAGGAAAGGCCGAAACTCGAAAAACTCTGATATAGATCTTACTGCACTTAACAAATCTACAGTCTTGGCACCAAGTCTGGTCACCGAGTCGAGCCACCCTTCGGGGACGCCGCACAGAGACTCATCTTGAAGAGCCTCCTGGACTCTTCAGCACGCTGGTCGCTCGAAGCCGCCTCCTCCTTGGCACTAGAATCTGCCGAGCCTCCGCGGCCCATGCACTGCTCTTCGGGTTCGTCGCTGACCTGCACGTCATCAATATAAGCCAGGTTAGGTTCGTCCCTTCAGAAGAGGCAGGCGCTGCCGAAGAGGTCCCCTCCGCGTTCTTCGACCTGCAAAAAAAAAAAAAAAAGAGAAGGGTAAGTGTGGAAGCGAAAATCGAAGAAAAGGTCTGAAATATTACATGTGTAAGTTCACACGTCGTTCTTCAATAACCACAGGTAGTCCTCCGCATCGTGGACATGCTTTCAGATTTTGTCCACTTCTCGGAAGTGCGGGTCCTCAAAGCCAATTCCTTCCCCCACAAACCTCGCCTCGCCGACTTTTCGGGGAACAACGAAACTCACCCCCTAGTGTCGACAAAGAAAAACCTCTTATACCAGTCCGCGAAGCTGGTGTCCCTCACCTTGGACGCCTGGCAGTACCTCCCTTTTAGGATGAAATAACCATGCAGACGGGGGTTCGCCTCCCACCGAAAGACCGCCTTGAAGATCTTTAAGTCCCAAGGGATCCTCCAGTGCTGCAACTCCTTGATAAGGCAATAGATCATGGTGATCGCGTTCAGGGGCAGCTGCATCGAGATGATGCTGAAGTGGTTGAAGACGTTCACGAACTTGAAGGGAAGGAACAACCCACCTTGGAGATGGTGGAGGCAAACCGCGATTTTCTCCTTCTGCAAGGTGGTGAACGTCGCTTCCATCAAAGGGAGCTCCAGCCCTACTTCTGGATACCTCCCCCAGACCTTCTCAACCTCCACATTGAAAGTATGCTGAGGAAGAGAATACCGCTCTCCGCGCACAACTCGAAAATCATCTCATATCTCCTTGGCTCGGCTCCGCGATTTCTTGGCCATTACAGCCCCAAGGAAAAAGACAGCAATGGAGGGGCCCATTGCTACCCCCAAAGCCTTTTATAGTCCCTAGCCCGATGTTTTTGCTCCCTGAGGGCGAAATCTGACCGTCTGATCCAATCAACCTAGAAACCTAGACCTACTGGGCATGCACGCCTCCTTGGTTTCCCCTCCAACGGTCACATCGTGAAATTCAAAATCTTGCGTTAAAAAGAGCACTTCATTGAACGAACTCCTTTTACAAGTTTGTCAAAAAAAAATCCTTTTTGAAATGTTCTAAGGAGGGAGTCTGAACTCCGGCACCGAGAGGAGACCACAAACAGCTCAAGCAAAGTCCGTTCGATAGTGGTTCTCCTCCACTAGCTCTTCAACCCGGGCCTCCAGAGCGGCTTTCTCCTTCTTCAGCTCTTCGATCTCGAACATTGTAGCCTCCAGATCACCCTTGTACCTGACACACTTCGACTTCAGGTCGGCGATTGCCTTCTCTGCCTCCGAAGGCTCCAGTTTTCGAAGCAAGGTCAGAGCCGCATCTATCTTCCGTTCAAGCGCCGCCACCTGCTCCCCGCTCGCGGAACGCCCTTCAATCTGATCGAGGCCCCGGTAGATATTGCATGCAAAGGTTTGCACAGTCGGACCTCCAGAGCTGGCCCCCGGCTGGACCATCCTCGAAGGGATGTCCGGACCGGTAGAAGGCACTGGAGGGAGTGGGACCGAGGCTGGCGTTCCACGGTCCTACACCGGCACACCAATAATCTCCATGGCAGGAAGAGCCACGGGTTGCGCCACCGCGACATCCTCGATAGGCGGCGCTTCGTCGTCCGCCAGCGTAATGGTACTGTTCTCCACCGGTGAGATCATGCCCCCCCCCCCCCCGCGAACTCTCAGCTTCGGTGGTGGACCTCCCTGAATTGGAGAGCTTGATTTGAGGCCTCTTCGGGGCCTCCGCTCGAACAGAAGGCCGCCTGGTGCTCGCTTGTCCCTCCTAAGAGGGATGCCTAACAAGCGGAAGTTCGTCCTCCACGTCCTCGGTTATATTATCATATAGGGACATTGTTGCGTCGGCCTCTTTCCAAAACTAAGAGAATGGACCCCAATGTCGGCCTTCGAGCATTTTATAAGGTCCGAAAGCTTACGTGTCATTCGCAGAGAAGGGCACGTGCATCAATGCTCATCACATCAGACTAACGGGGAGGCATGTTACATCCAAATCTGCGCCGGCACGTCTGGAGCATACACGTGGAGGCCTACGTGGCATCAACGTCAAAGGAGTTCAATGACGAACAGAGGTCGTAAAGGGGACCCCTAGGCGAAAAGTTGTTGTCGACAAACTCATGCCGAAATGCCCATGACGAACTGCTCACACACAACATGGGGTACAAGACTCCATACCAGCCTTTAAGAGGCATGACTCCCCCCCGCCTGGACAGTACAATCCGTACAACTGAAGCCATGACGCGCCAGTCTAGTAGACATCATTGGCCTGACACCAGAGATGGAGCCCATTCCCTTGAAGTGACTCTCCAGAAACCAGATTAGACTATAAAATTTCATTGTAACAAGGAGAAAGAACACTCTGCTCAACTCTCTCACCAATTCACTACTATATTCTTGTAAAAAAGCAATTATATAGTGAAAATCTTTGAAAGCCGCTCGAACGGCACCGTGATTTTTCTGCCCAAGTCGGTTTTCCACGTAAAAAATTCCTTTCGATCTTCTAGTTGATTTCTAGCCTCAACAACCATTATCTAACCACAATTTCCCCCCTTTTATGTGATCAATATTTTTATAGGTTAGTGGCAGACGAAATGACAATCCTATATCAAAAACATTTGGCAAAATCATTTGTTAGGACTACTTACCAAGACATTTTGTCGTGTTCATATTTATGATCCAAATTGAATACGAAAATTCATGTTAGGCAGTATCTATTGTGATAGTAAGTACTGCTCGAATTGTATTGATTGTGATACTACTCCCTTCCCCTTCATTGTTAGTGTTGACGTAGGACGTGGAGGTCCTAGGAAACACCAAAAAAGAGACAGAGAGTTCCGGGAAACGGCGGCTCGCAAAAGGGTATGCTTGTTAATGAAAGCTCAAGGAGAGAATCAGTTCAGAGCATCTAAAGAAATACACGAAGGTTTAAGGTGGTTCAGGGAGAAAATCCCCTACGTCCACCAGTCTGTTAGTGAAGAAGTTTCACTAATGAAGAGAAGGTAGCCTTGAAGGCTTGTACAGTGTTGTTTCAAAGAAAAGGAGAAGAAGAGGAAGAAGGAGAGCTCCTCAGTTGGGGCCTCTCTACAATGAAAGTTAGTCAATCTCTGCTTTCTTTGGTTGTTCTTTGATCCCCTTTCTTGTATCCTCCTTTTTGGTGAACTGTTCAGCGGTATTTATAGCAGTTGGAGTGTGTAGCTTCACCCTGGTTTTTCAGAGAAAAGGTGATGGACAGGCTCTGGGTTCGCGCCGTTTGTCTGCCACCGGAGAGGCCTGCAGTTGTGAAAGGAGGACGATATCTTTTGATACGGGTATTTCTTCTGGGGATCCGTGATGGCTGGAGCATGCGGATCCTTGATTTGCGGGTCTGGAAAAAGGTGCCTTGTACGGGGGGCGGCGCGGTTAGGTGGAGCTGATTGTGACAGGCACTGCTCTGTAACCTCGTACCCGATGTTACCAGGGATGATCCTGACTTATCGGGCACGAGGTTGGGTGGAACCCTCATGGCCGAGGTTGGGTTGAACCCTCATGGCCGAGGTTTGACTTGGTCAAAAGTTCTGCAAAGTCAGAGATGAGTTAGCAAATCAATCAATCAAATGGAGGCCAGCCAGGCGCCACGTGTACGATCAGGATGCAGCGCATGAACCACGTGTTAACATCAGCCCCCCGCATTGTCAGGGCACAAATATTGATATGGGTCCTAGAATGCGAACCGTCGCGAGGGTGGACGCGCTGCCCAAGGCCTGCAAAGATAAGATGGGGGCGGCGCCCGCCGATCCATATTCTTGTGCCTCCACTCTGAGATTTTCCCCTGCAAGAGAGAGATTGTTAGAGAGAAGATAGCGGAGGAAGGAGAATGGACCGCCCTGGCGAGCATTTCAAAGAAGAAGAGAGCAGGCGGGGCTCTGGCTGAGGCCTTCCCTCCGGAGAAGAAGAGGCCGGAAGTGCTGCCTGAAAAGATGCTACGAGAGGAGGTGCCGACATATGTCGAGGCGGCTCCTAGTGAAGAAGTGGGAGCCCCGGCGGCTAAAGTCGCCGGCGTTTTGGCACAGGTGCTGGAGTCCGTGCAGGAGTCGGTAGGCACGGAGGCTGCTGAAGTAGTGGTTGTCTCTGACTCTCCCGTCAAACTGCCTCAAAAGGTCAGGGAACTGAAGGAGGTGGCCTTGATGAGTGAGACAGCTATAGGGGAGAAGTTAGCGCCTGGGAAGGTCTTTCTCAAGGATGAAGAGGTTGAGCGACTCCTTCCCAGGTTTGGGGTTCCTGAAGGGGGTTTGAAGAAATCTCCTCTGCTAGTTGGTGGTCCTTCTTCCCTTCTGTGGTCCTAAGGGACCAGATAGGTTCTTCGACGTTGGGTGCCCCTGCCCAGAGGAGATTCCTCCACCAAAGTCCTATGTAGGCTGGGGTATCAGCTAGCTCCCTCCCAGAGAAGTCCTGAAGAAGGCCAGACTACCCCTCTTGAGGCCAGCTGGTTGGGACGAACGCCGCCTCCCCCAGTCCAGCAGCAGGATCAGCCAGAGAGCCAGAAGTGACCTGTCCCATCCTCGACCAGTTCCTCAGCCTTATATGTTTGAAGGAACCATGGTCAGAGGAAGGGGGAAACCCTGTTCCTTTGCAGCACTTGAAGGACCTATTTCTCAAATAGATAACTCTGAGAAAAAATTCAGGGAAGAGCTGGTCTCAAAGAGGGGGGGTCCTTTGGCCAGGAGATCAGGGTTACCACTCCAGGTGTCTAAGTTCTGAAGCCTTGTATTTTTCTTTATTTTTTCCTGTAGTCATGAGAGAAACATGTGAGGACAAAGAAAAAATAAATTTGTAATAAGTTTTATCATTAATGAAAATGTATTTTTCTTTTCAAAAACCTGCTATGAATGAATTCTTGCTTGCATGTCTCTTCTTTCGTGCTTGAAACAGGTACCACGAAGTTTGGAAAAGAGGACTTAAATTCATAAGTAAAAGTAAAAACTCAAAAAATAAACTAAGAAAATTTCTAAGTAGAAAGATGAGATAGCTATCCTCGTGTACGATAGTCGAATATCGGGTAAGGATAAGAATGACTATCCCTCGAATCCTCGTGGCCGATAGATTAAAATATCGGGCGAGGATCACAAAGACCATCCCTCGACTCCTCTTGTACGATCGTTATTATCGTGGACGAGGATCACAAAGACCATCCCTCGACTCCTCGTGTACGATAGTTATTATCGTGGACGAGGATTACGATGGGACAGGGAGAAGGGACGCTTTGAAATCCATGCGTCACTTCGGGAACCGTGCGTTGCTTTGGGTTCTGAGATTGTCAGAGAGTATGAACGGCTCGATTGTGCGCACACACTGATCGAGGAGATCAGACGATCAGGAGGTGAAAGGACACAACTGTCTCTCTATTAAAAGGGAATCCCTCAAGAGGAGCAGCTGGCGTGCTTTTTCACCTCCAAACCCTAAGAGAGAAAAGAGAGGCCGTTCCGCCCCTAGTGAATCTCAACTATGGGAGGAGGAGAGATCGAGTGGGCGGAACTAGCCACCCAGTTCCAAAAAGATTCCAGCTATCAGGAGAGTCTCTTGATGGAGCACGAGGTGCTTAACACCACCAGGGGCTTCAGGGGAAATCCCAACCTGTCGATTATTCCTCCTTCCGCTGACCTACGACCAAACCGTCCTCCTCAGGGGGCTGTCTGCGTATACCGTGCTCAAGTGGAGTACGGCCTGCAATTGCCACCGCAGCCGGAGTTTAGTGAGATTCTGAACTCCTTCCAGCTCATCCAGCACAACTCTCTCCCAACGCCATTGCCTATGTGTATTCCTATCTGAAGCTGTTACAAGCTCAAGGGATACCATGAACTCTGACGTTGTTCAGGAGTTTATTTAGTTGGATGATGGTGCCAGGGTATGGGGGGTGCCTGGCCCTTCGGTCGAAGATGAGGAGGGCAATGTTTTCGGGAGCGAGTAGTTCCCACTCTGACTGGAGGGACTACTATTTTTTCGTCAGAGGTGACTTGGGAATCCCTCTGACGCCCGGGGTGTGCCCTCATGAGTTATCTGGTGATGTCAAGTGGGCGGCAGGGCAGAATACCCTGAGGAACCTGGAGAGGTTGAAGGGGCAGAGTTGGCCCTTGAAGGATTTTTTGAGGCATGTAAGGAATGACATATCCTAACATGCCAAAGCGCTGGGGTACAGCGTCTTGAAAGAAGTTGTCCCTCCTTCTGGCGTAGTTGTGGTGAAGAGGGCCAGGAGGGGGCACCCTGCCACTCAACTCAGTAAGGAAGTTGCTGAGGTGGGAGAAGGAGAAGAAATAAGGGTCCCTGAGCCGGTCTGCGGCGGGGCCATTGTCGATGTGGTATCCTCTCCTGAGGATACCGCAGACGACAAGAAGACACTGGCTGAGCTGGGTTACACAGGGAAAGATAAGGGTCTCATGCCAGCCACCAAACCCCAGGCAATCCCTAAAAGTGGTACAGGGGTTGTCATAGGGGAAAAGAATGAAGGAAATAAGGCCGACGGGGGCCCAGAAAGGGAGAAGGTGGAGGGACCTTGTCTGGAATTGATTCTCAGGGAGGTCCATGGAGAAGAGGAGTTCCTCTGGGAACATAGAGCCTGAGCCCCCGCAAAAGAAGGCAAGGAGTGTGGAGGAGAGGGGTTTCGCTGCTAGGGAAGAGCATGACTGGCAGCGAAGCGTAGAGCCCCCTTATAGTACCAATTTTGCCGAAATCTTCGGGGATGTAGGTATGAAGTTGGCGGTAAGGATGACAGGGGATGATCGAAGGATGACCATCCTCACCGTGCCATCCTAGAATAAGGGTCAAGTTTACCGAGGAGAGGTAGGCCTGGCCCTAGGGAGCGGTCTGGTGGCTAAAGATTTGGAGGAGAAGATGGAAGTAACTTCCACCCCAGATCTATACTCGGGAATGGCCAACAGGGTAGCCACAGTAAGGATTCCTTTTCAGGATTTCTTATCCGCTTTAATCCTGTGTGCTGACTTGTTTTGTGCTTGTAGGTTCTCGCTTGTTTGCCGTTGGCTCTGAACAGGGCTCTGAGGACCGAGGAGCAGGTGCTGGAGCAGGGCTCTCGGCTTCATCAGAAAGATGGAGAGATAGAGGCCTTGAGGATCGAGCTTGCGATGAAGTTTTCCCAGCTTGACGCTGTTGAGGGGGAAAGAGCCAGGCTTTTGGAGGAGAAGAATAAGCTGTAAGAAGAGAGGGTCAAGCTGCAGGAGGAGCTTGCAGTCTGTCAGTCTGCCTTGGTCTCCGCGGAGGTTGGCAATGAAGCCCTGCAGAAAAAGCTCGTTGAAGTCGCTGATCAGCAGGAAACCATTATCGCGGAGAGGTCCGTGGCTGCTGTGGAGGCTTACAAGACTAGTCTTCCCTGCAGAAAGTTAAGGTTAGAAGGGATCAAGCGATCATGGGAGGGGTTGGCTTCCACTTTAATTCAAGGGGGGAAGATTACTGCCACCGAACTTGAAGAAGTGGATCCCTTCCCTTGCATGGCTGTTGATCCTATTTACAAAGAGGAGGGTTTTAACCTGTCTGATGACCTTATCCATTATGTATTTAGGCTTTTGGATAGGACCGACACAGGGTAATCCCTTCCTTGGTAAGAGTAGTGAATTTGTAATTTTCTCTTGTAATTTTTGAAAGTAATAATAGAAAGAGTTTGTCTTCCATACCTGTTTTACTTTGATGTATATGTAATGGACAGGTACCTTTGTATGAGATTGAGTTGTTCTGACTTGGTTCTGAGAAAAACCCCTTAATAAGATAGAGCTTTTGAACCATATAGAATAACCCAAGTTCAATTTTGGAACTTCCCGAAATCCATATAGAAAAGGAGTAGTGATAGTCAAGATGGATCCTGCTCAAGAGGTATTATTTGACCCAATGTCAAAAGGACTTGAACGCCTGAAACATCGTGTTCGATGTTTGTACTTGTGGCAAGGGCTGACCTTGGGGATCCCCTTCCTTTGTAAACCTGCACAGAGAAAAAGTAACGATAGTAGCGGAGATCCTGCCTAGGGGGAGTTATCTGACCCAATGCCAGAAGAACTTGAGCGTCTGAAACATCGTGTACGATGTTTGTACTTGGGGCAAGGGCTGACCCTCTTGGAATAGCAGATCCTAGTGGGAAGCGAAGGCACCCTGCTTAGGGGGGACCTGTATCGTAAGTCGATATCAGGGACTACCCTAAGGTTACGAGCAGGCCTTCAGACCTTCGGCTGGCCAGATGGGCTTATGGAGGAGTCCCAGATGTTTATAGGAAACCTCGCCTGCCAGGCACAACTAGGCTTGGTGATCACCTGTATAGTGAAAGTTACTGTGGGATCATTGTGCGCGAGGTTCGGAACCTCGGGCACGATGATCGAAATGAGTTTTGAGACCATACCTGAGCGACGCTTAGGTCGATACGAATATCTCAGTATGTATTGACAAATGTAGGATTCATTTATAAGAACTCCGGAGTCTGAGAAATAACCTTTAGGATAGCATATAAAGAAATCCACATGTCTGAATAATATCCCAGAACTTCTTGATTGAATCAGTGTAATAAATTTCTGAATGAATCTGTACAGAATGAATGATGTATAAGGAGTATCAAGATGAGCTGCCCTTAGTCTTTAGGCGTAAAATTTCTTTAGGTCGTCTCCACTCCAACTTCTGGGGATCTGGATGCCTTCAGAAGTCATGAGATAGTACGCATTTGGCCCTGCAACCTCGCGCACGATGTAAAGACTTTCCCAATTTGGCTCAAGCTTGGGAACCCCCAAATTGCTGCCGACGAGAAGTCGCCGCTTGAGGACTAAATCTCCCCCCATGAAAGTTCTGGGGTTAACCTTCCGCTTGATGCCTTCAGAAGTCACCATCCCGAAGGAGTTTAGAGTTGTCCTCCCTAGGATGGCGTTGTAGCCCGATTTAGCCCTGATGACTGCGAAGTTGACCATGCTTATGGCGTAGCCGTTGTCATCGCCAAAGGAGACAGGTAGAGTGATGAATCCCAGAGGTTGGACCTTCTCACCGGAAAAACCAAGCAAGGTGGTCCCAGCGCGAAGGAGGTTCTCTTCCTTGAGCCCCATCTGGAGGAAGGTGTACTCAAACAGGATGTCGGCGGCGCTCCCAGAGTCGAGCACCTGTCGGACATCGAAATCGGTGATGCGGGTAATGACCACTATCGGGTCGTTATGCAGATTGCCTTGCTGGGGAAGATCTCTGTTGCAGAAAGTAAGGGGATAGATGAGGCATGTTGCTCAGAGATGCCGTCAACTTCGATTGCTTGGAAGTGAGGTTGGGTCAATGCTAAAAATAGCATTGATCGTCCTGGTGGCCGAAGAGTAAGGGCGCCCTTACTGGCTAGGGCCTGTAGATGACGAGGCCTTAGTGGGGGTTTCAGCAACCTCGGGGGCCTTCCCTTTCTGGGTGGCTGTGAAAGTTGGCGCCATCTGTATGAATTCTTCGAGCTTGCCCTGATTCATCAGTTTCTCTAGCAAGGCTCTGAGACCTCGGCACTTGTGAAGCCTGTGCACATAGTTCCCATGGAACTCGTAGTAGTCGTTGGGATCCACTCCGGGTGGCGGCGCTGGCCTGGGTCCGGCAAGTCGGATCTAGCCCTGCTTGACAGCTGCCGCATAGACCTCGGGGAATTGCCGAGAGAGGTTGACATTAAGAAAAAAGAGAGAATTTCATCATCAGGAGTGTGATTTCATGTTTAATTTGTGGATCTAAAAGCACTATGGCCCAACCTTAACCCAGATGCAATATATCCTTCAGAATAATATAAGCTGTGAGGCCTTCAGTTGACATAAGAGTCACAATCAGTCAAACTCAACTCTAATTTGTGTATAAATACAGCACATTATATAACATATTCAATATATATACTTTCAACTGTATCAAAAATTCAAAACGTATGTTCTAACACACACAATTATTACAAGAGAGCATAATATAATACATAACTTTAGGATGTATCAAGCACAAACTCACTAATTTAAATTACAAAATTCTATACAAAATTGTTTAGTTCTTAGTATAATTAAAAACAATTTAAGTAAAACATGCACTGGAAATTGAGACAAACTAGTTTGAACTGTGTTTATCAACAAGCTGATAAATTTAACCATAAAAAGAGCAGGTAATTATTTTGGCTGTTTGGCGACTCGAAACTTGCCTGATAGCTGCATTTTGATCAACTCCAGTCCTACTCAATCTAACTGAGACTTTAAAATTAATCACATGACAAATTTAAATAATTTCTCTACATTAATCTAATTGTTTTAAAGTTTTAAGTCACTTAGTAACTAAAGACTTAACAGAATATCATACCAGAGACCTCAAAATTTGCTGATAACAAGAAGAGATAAATTAACTCCACACAATAAAACAAAATATTTTTTTTGTGATGAAACAAAACAAATTAACTTACCCAAGAGGATTAATGCAAGAATTTAAATAATTTGTTTTGAAGCTTATCTACGAGAATCTAGTTTCCTAAAAGGTTGAGGAATTATTTAAATGTGGACTCAAAATGACAAACACACACAAACAGTGATATATAATATGCAAATCAGTTTAGTTGGAGTGGGAAAATCGAACTTGTGAGTTCAACTCGAAATCTAAATTTCCATTTTAACTCAAACCCAACTCGACTAAAAAAAAATGAAAACTCCAAACAACCAATTCGCTGACACTCAACATCATCAGCCCTAGGCGTGGTAACCTGAATTATCTCCAGAATTTAAAACAGCTTCACATGGAAAAAGCTACAATAAGTCATTGCAAAGAGTTAAGACCACTCGTAAACACATTGCAATCATCAAAGCCGACCAAAAGATCAAGACGCAAAATAAGTAAAACTGCTCCAGATCCTTCAGCTTCCTTCATCTACACACAGAGGAACAGCTTCAAACTAGCCGTTGGACTTCTAACAGTCTATGTACAAGGAAAGCTTTTTCACAAGTGGAGCAATACCATCCGTGCCCTGAATTCATGCATTACACGTTTTACTCCTAAAACCTTTAATTTATAGGTAAACCCTCCAAATCCAGATATGCAAAAGGATGCCAGACTTTCCAAGGTTAATGTTTGTGGATTTGAGGGGTCTAAACATAATTTAAAGATTTAAAGGACAAAACATGTAATTCAAATGAGTTTCAGTGGGAGAGCCCAGCCCTACCTGGGCGATGTCCCTGGAGAACACAAGCACAATGCACGGAGGTGAGGCTCAGGCAGCCACTGATGATGAGAGAATGTCTTTCGGCGCACGTGTGGAGTGCCGGGAACGAGTCGCACACAGCCTGGACTGCAGGAGGCGTCAGTGCAGTGCACTGGCTGATGTTCAGGTTCATCAGCCCCTCTTCATCGCTGTTGCCGGCATTGCGGCCACCATCGTGCATGGAAGCAGCCACCCATGAACAATGCTTGCTCTTCACACGGCTGTTGTTCGCCAGCGAGTACATTGCACGGTCGGTGATGTTCTGGCAGTAGTACAAGCCCAGTGACCGCAGCCGTGGGCATCCATTAGCGAGAGCGATCACGCTTTCATCTGCAGGAGAGTCAATTGTCATATCTTAGTTGTTTGCCTTTACAAGTTTTCTTCTTTTAATTTGATAATCTAAATAAAAGGGGGCAGATCAAGAGGCATCAAGTTTTGAACTTGAGAAATTCAATAATAATTCCTTGTACAATGATTATAAACAATAAAATCTTAATCCAAAACAAGAAATATCAACTGAAAATGAAATCGATTTAGCAATTTTCAGCATTTATTATCATGTAGATCTTTTCCTTCATAGAATGCACAAAATATATTATAAATTGTACAAACCCAATGTTTGTTTTGAATCTTCCTATGAATGTGTCGCACTTATCAGGACAAAATACAGAATCAATTCAAGTTTAAAGCATCATATAAAATCATCGAAAAGAAAAATAAAATCATAACAAACCAGCAGGATCCCATACTGCTGGTTAAAGTAGTAAACAATAAATAATTACACAAATCAGCATTAAATATGAGAAAGCTGGAAGATTGGCAAGGTGATTTTCTCTAATCAGATAGAATAACCTAGTCTGCAACATCAACTTCAAAAGCTTCTCCATGATAGGAATTAACCTCAAGAGAACTTATCCTCTAGAATAACCTAGTTTGCAGGATTAACAACACATGTAGATTTCCTCATGTAAACTTGGTCTACCCTAGACCAGTAAAGCCACAAATACCATGAACATTCTACTCCTACAAATAAAGGTATTTCAATGTAAAAGAATACAGATTTATGAAAAAAATGTTCTTACATCTCAATGTGAATGGTGGCACCACAAAATATAGTATCTCACACAAATTCTACAGTAGTATGAATTGCAGGATTGAGTAGGGCTGGTAATTATGTTAGTAACCAGAAATTCACTCAAAAATGGCTTGAACTATAATCAACTTGATTGTTTTGTAGCGCAAAGATAACTCGCACAAATTCTACAGAGATATGAACTAAAGAATTAAGTAGGGCTGGTAATTATCTTCAAAACTCGAAAATAGCGCAAACTATAACTGACCAGATTTAGTTATAGATCAAAGATAACTCACTGGAAATAAAGCAAATTTAACCAAATATCAATATGACAAACACAAATGCACATATGTGCACACACGCGCACGCACATACAAAAACCTGAAATCAATACAACATAAACAGACAGACACCCAAAATCATATACAGCAAAGATGGATACAGACACATTAACCTGGAATAAATACGAAAAACCATGTAATATGATTGTTTACTTACAAAAATTATATAATGTTGAACATTGTATGTGATATATATTACAAAAGTTATTTACAAAATAAAGAAAGGTATGCACATGCACACACATGTACACCTTGAACTATTAGTAAATATAATGTGTATATAACAAGTAAATAGACTGTGTTCAAGATACTTGACACCAAAGCTAAATTCTTTTAATTACAAGAAAATATTGCTGCCAATAAAATTAGTAGTTATTACATTTACTCGGTAAAATTTATGATGCCTTTCCTTGAACTATTAGTAAATATAATGAGCATATAACAAGTAAATAGTTTACTGTATTCAAGATCCTCAGGCACAAAAGCAAATTTTTTTTAATTACAATAAAATATTGCTGCCAATAAAATTAGTAGTAATTAAATTTACTCCAGGTAAAATTTATGCTACCAAGAAGAAGAAGAAAGTTGAAAGAATTTTGGTCAATTCATCAAGAGCTACTAATTACAAAGATCTAAAGCTATTTATAGAGTTCTAACCCAACACACTAAAAGGCTAAATACTAATAAAATAAAAGATAAATATGAAATAATTAAAACAAAAATACTGCTAATGATAGAGACCAAGCATAAATACTTAGTTATACTATTAAAATATTCAAAATAAAAATATACTATCAACCTTTTTAAAATAAAATTATTAAATTCTTCTTTTAGGTTTGTCTAATTACCATCAATCTCCAACTGAAAAGAGCTCAACTCCATAGAGTCCCATACACATGTAACTTGGGGAGATATAGATGTAACAATCGATATTCTTGTTCTTTAATCCAAGTGACACTAATGTCAAAGAAAACCTCAGAGCATTTGCTTTCCCTTGCAATCAATCCGTGAGTGAGGAAGAGGAGAACACAGTCAACGGAAAAGGAGGAAGAACTAACCTGGGTGCGCTGGCCTGCCCTTGCGATCAATCTGTGGGTGAGGAAGAGGAGAACGCGACGCGCTGGCCTGTCAGCGATCAACTCGTTTCAACAGCTCTAGGGCAAAGACGACATGGCAAGAGATTGGAAAACAGGAGGAAAAAAACCTCGGCGCGCTTGCTTTCCCTTGCAATCGACCCGTGAGTGAAGAAGAGAAGAACGCAATCAGCAGAAAAAGGAAAGCTTGCAGCGCCAAGTCTTTTCATCTCGGCTTTTTCAGCCGAAACGCGCACAGAACGGAGCCCGTTCTCCGTTATGGGCCAAATTAATGGGGCCTGGCATTTTTAGGCCAACAATCAAGCAGGCCCCAAGAGATTAGAGCAGGCACGACGTAAATCACTGTAGAAGCACAAGTATTAGTTGAGGAGAGATAAGTTGCACCTGCTATTTGTATTGACAAAGGTTGGCGAAGATATCATTGATTCTATCGGAAGTTGGGAACAGAAGAGATCTTGTTGTGTCAGATCAGACGTGTCATGGAGTGTGAAAACAGCTTGGCAGGTTATCATGTAGTCACGAAACCTTTCAAACCTATGACTTAGTGTGATCATTCATTCAATGGAATGGGCGTATCAATTCGATGAACGGACTAACTAGTTGGTGCTCTTTACTTCGAGTCACAAAGGATTCAATAACGGATCAATAAGTTAAATCTAGCAAGATTAGTGGCTGAAGCAGCAAACTATAAAGGTCATGAACGATGAAATGGATAGGTGAAGTTCTTATGCTGGAACAAGTATAATTGAAACTCTGATACACATTAATGTAAAATGCACAATAAAAATGGTACAAAGAAGAAAAGAAAGGGCATGAAGCAGAGGAGAGGAAGAAGAGACTTTTTTTGAAGATCAAAGAGAGTTTTATGGGTGGTAGGGCATCCAATTCATCTAAAGCCACTAATTACAAATATGTAGGGCAATTTATAGAGTTCTAGATCTACAAATTAAAAGAATAAAATCTCTACAATTCAGAAAACAAGGGGCGGTCTGGCCAAGGAATAGGAGTAAACGAAAGTGTTTAGAGATACTTTGATGGATTGCAATCTCCACGATCTCAGCCATACGGAAGGATAGTTTACAGGGAGGAACCATCTGGATAATGATATGATTATGGAGAGGTTGGATCAAGCAGTTGGCAATAAAGCAGGTAGCAATCAACTTTCCCTCACTATCAAGTTCTTCACCTAAAAGGGAGGTACTATTGATCATTGTGCCCTTCTCATAACCATGGACAGAAGTGTTCAAGACAAATTTCAAAAAAAGTAGTGTTCAAGATAGAAGCCAAATGGAAAACAAACCATTCCGTTTTGAGCCGATGTGGATTCAGGAAGATAACTGTTGGGAAGTTACTGAAAGAGAATGGATGGAGGTAACAAGGAATTAACCAAACACCTACTATGGTTGTGGAATTGCAACTTACGAGATAGAGCTTGAAGAGCTAGAATTATACATCTTTTGGGCATATGCAAAGGAAACTTAAAGGTTTACAGGAGCAGCTGGAAGCTTAAGGTCCTATTTGGTGCGAGGACCAAAATAGTACTAATTTAAAAAATAACAATAATAATAATAAATAAATTTTTTTAATCATTCTACACAAACTCTAATATAAAAAAATATTATTTTACTTCACATACTCAATAATTTTCAATAAAAATATCAACTTTATTTCACATCTTAGACCAAAATATTCGAATCGAGTATTTTAATCTAGAATGTGAAATAAAGTTAATATTTTTATTAAAAATTATTGAGTATGTAAAGTAAAATAATATTTTTTTATATTATAATTTGTGTAGAATAATAATAAAAAATATTTATTATTATTATTGTTTTTTAAACTAAGTACTATTTTGGTCCTCGCGTCAAACAGGACCTAAGGGTTTACAGGAGCAGCTGGAAGCATAAAGGTTAATAGGATCACCAAACCATGTCAATACTGCAAGAAGAAAGAGTCTCAAACTCCAAATCAATGAACACTTGGAGCAAGAGGAAATGCTTGGAAACAATGATCAAGAGTTGAATGGATGAAACAATGGGATAGAAACATCATTCTTTCATACAATGGCCTCAGCTAAAAGGAAAACAAACCAAGTCAACCAACTTAAATATGAGCAGGCAGCCATTTATAAAACTGAGAAGGAGAAGTCACAACTTGCCATTACGTATTTCATGCAGCTTTTCCAATCCTCTTACCCAACATCAATTGAGGCTGTAACAACTAAGGTCCAAAAATGCCTACCAGATGACAAATATGACATGATACAGCAGCTATTCACTGAAGGAGAAATTGATTAGGTTGTCTTCTAAATGCATCCTACAAAAGCACCGAGACCAGATAGTTTTCATGCTATATTTTGTCAAAAATTCTTGAGTGTTGTTAAGCAAGATGTGGTCTCCTTTTTCCTAAAATATCTTACTGATTCTACCAACTTAGTAGAAATAAACAAAACCAACATAGTTCTAATACCAAAGGTTCATGGTGCTGATTGGCTGTCAAGCTTCCGACCCATGAGTCTTTGCAATGCGGTTTATAAAATTATAGTGATGACTATTTCCAACTGGCTCAAACAAGTGCTACCAGAACAATACTTTCCAAAAACCAATGTGCTTCTGTCCCCAATCGCTGGATAAATGATAATGTCATTATGACTTACAAATTGCTCCATTCTCTCAAACACCGAAAAAATGATCAATGGAATCTTGCACTCTTAAGCTAGATATGAATAAAGCTTACGATAAGAGTACAGTGGCCTTTGTTAGAAAAGATATAAGAACATGTGGTTTCCCAACATATTTTGCCTCTCTTATTATGGGCTGCATTACCTTGTATCGTATATGACCATTACAAATAGCTCTCACTATGGCACTATTCTCCCAACGTGTGGCCTTAGCAAAGGGGAGCCTCTATCACCTTATTTATTCCTCATTTGTGCTGAAGGATTCACAACCCTTCTAAACAATGCTAAAAATTGCCACCTTCTACATGGTGCCCATGCTAGTAGAGGGTGACCGAAGATGAACCATTTGTTCTTTGTAGACGACAGCTTGCTATTTCACTGGGCCAATAAAGTAGAAAAGGAAAATGTACAAAGAATCTTGAAGGTCTATGTAAAGGCTTCAGGCCAACAAGTCAGTTTTGACAAATCTGGCCTATTCATTAGTAGCAACACCAAAGTCGAAAACAGAACAAAGCTAATAAAGCTAGTGCCAGTAAAGATGAAGGCCTACCTCCTATGATCGGCCAAACAAAGAAAAAGGCCTTTTAGATGATCAAAGAAAGGCTCCAACAAATGATAAAGGATGGAAAGAGAAGCTCCTCTCGGTAGAAGATAAGGAAGCTTTAATTAAACCCATAGTGCAAGCTCTCCCTACCTGTGCTATGAGTACATTCAAGCTACTGACATCTCTTTGTACTAAACTTGAAAGGATTATAGCTAAGTATTGGTGGCAATCATATACAAAAACTACGAGTATGCAATGGACACGTTGGCATGACTTATGCAAACCAAAAAGGAGGAGAGCCTGCCGGGGGCATGGCTTCAAAAACTTAAATTCTTTCAACTTAGCTCTACTTGTTAAGCAATGTTGGAGACAACTCCAAAATAAAACTTCCTTAAGTTACCAATTATTGCGTTAAATACTTCCCAAGTGAGATTTTATAAAAGCTAAGTTGGGAGCAACCCTTCCTATATCAAGCTAAGTAACTGAAGGCAAAGAATATCATCACTAGAGGATTACTATGGCGAATGGGAAATGGGCGATCAGTGAACATATGGAAGGATGAATGAATCTTGCCCGCAATCTTAGAACTATAAAATTGTCACCAATCAACAATCTTAGTAAAAATGCAAAAGAGTCAATACTCTTATTAATCTAAATTCTAATTCATGGTGGGTCTCCCTCATTAAACAAAGTTTTAATGAAGTAGATACTCAAGAAATACTTAAACTTTCATTGGGAGACACAACAACACTAGACTTAAGAATTTGGAGCTACCACGCCATACGTAACTACTCAATCCGTAGTGATTATCAATTTATTAGAGGTCTCATTGAAAATGTCGGGTTGAGGTGGCAGGGGAACAGGAAAGGATCAATACTTGTTCATCCTCGAGTGCATCACATCTTGCCTCCTGGCAAACCATATGAAAAGATACAAGTACCAAGCAAGGTTCATCACTTTGCTTGGAATTTTTGTAGAAACTTCCTGCCAACATACCAAAAGGTACATTAAAAGAAGATCCACCCTCAAAACCCACTCAGGGAACACATCATTCGCTTCACCACTCATACGATAGATTTGAAGACTACACCTATGATGGCACATGACCCCTTGCTGTCATTCGTTCAAAAGCGAACAACTAGGGTTAATCTATCCGATGATCACTCAGGTTGGAGTCCAACAAGTGTGGCAAGTGGCGTTTGTAACACCAGACTCAATCTTTTAATTATTTTCTCATTCTACTTTCCATAACATAATAATTACTAACTAAAAAGAAATTCTCTATTCTTCGAAACCCTCCATTATAATTTTCCTTTTAAAAAATGATATCTTTAATCGCAAATTTGATTATTAAATTTACCAAAACCCTTTATTGTAATTTCTCATCCTCATTCATTTAATTTCAATTGTAGGATAAGGGACTTAGTTGTAATTCTTTCATCTTTTATGACTTAATAGAAAGAATGAAATAATTTTGTAAGCCCCTAGTCATAAATTTTCATTTATAAAATATTCACAACTGACTTCTTCGCATACTTAAGTCAAATCACATTCTATTTTCAACAATCCTCTAACACTAGCTAATTGACAGAATAAATTTGCTTTGCCGTCACTTCTTCTCGTAACGATTATATAAACATCTCCCCTCCCTCATTTAAACTCACCCAAAAAAATGTCTTCTCTCATCTTTTATAGGTGTTCATGAATACGAGTAAATTGGAGAGGGATCAAGTATCGAAATGCTTTTCAGGTAAATGATTATACTTCTCCATCAAGTTTATATTGAAATTCGATATTTTTTCACATAACAAAAACTACATTATGCTTATGTAAAATTTAGTTATATGTGATATTTAAACATTTTGAGACCATATTTGAATTTAAATTTGTTAAAATATCTTATCAAAAATATGAATAGTTGTAGAATTCCAGAATGTTAATACTTAAATATTTCAACTGTTAAAGTAAGCCAAAATTATATTACATACCATTTATTTTAATATTGGATGCATAAGTAGCTATAATAAATGCAATTATTATATATTATAATAAAATTATAATTTAAAACTCACAATGTATTGTCATTACAAATTTACCCTATAATTTACTATATAACTTAGCATTGGACAAACTATTACAAGAAATAAATATTCCACGTCGTTAATAAATGAAAATGAGACTTCATTCATGGAAATATTATATTATTGCAAAATTACAATTTAAAACCTACTGTAAATTTAATGTAAAAAAACAAATAAGATGAATTGAAAACTTCTTCATTCTCATAGCATAATGGAGCATACAAGCATGCATGCCTAAACATACAAATGAATTATCCAAAAAAAAACAGAATATAAAAGCATACAAAGTAATTCATTGATAAAACAAACAGGATTAAAAATGAACAAACCTAATAAACTATTCTCATGAAGTATCCTAGAAGTGTCCCCTAAGGCTCTGTTTGGCAATGGCCAAAAAAGTATGGCTAAAATTACCCATCACCAAAATCTTAAATTTACTTTAAAAAAACTTAAAAAAATTATTTTATATTTCATCTCACACAAATTCCAATATTAAACAATCACTTTATTTCACATCCAACACAATTCTCAATAAATTAATCAACTTTATTTCACATCATACACAATTTTTAATATAACCAACTTACTTTATTTCACATCATACACATTTTTCAAAAATGGCTAAAAATTCCAACTACATCTTCTTTTTTTTCTTATTACCAAACAGAGCCTAAGTGTCCAAATTTATCTAGTAGTTCTTTCATATAAAATAAATTTGAATACAAATTTTGGTGTGTCTAACATATGTCTCGGAGTGTCCATAACGTGTCAATATACGACACGTGTTCGACACTGCCATGGGACTTTTATTAGAACTGTCCATGCTTTATAGATAGTAGGTGTTCCAATCTACGGTTATAACTATGTAAAACCTTTAGATTGGATCATTAAATCTCCAACTGGTCAAATAGGTATCAGTAATGAATAATATCCTATGGTCCCTTTGGAACAATATATAAATGCCATACTTGCTGGGAACCCAGAGCGTACACCTAAAGCGACCTTGACATTGCTAAGAACCATCTAGAGGAGTATATTTTGGCCAACACAAGAGAGAAGTAGCCTTTAAATCCACAAGTTGGAGCATGGAATCCCCCAGCAAGACACTATCTAAAGCTAATTTTGATGCAACGATTGATACAACTAATGAAAGCATAGGGATTGGAGTAGATTCACGGCCAAGCAATCTCACTAACTAGCCACATGCTACTCAGAGCTATAATTATAGAAGGAGATGCCGAGTTAATTATAAAATCTCTGAAACTAGAAAGGGAGGACTTATCTATTGTAGGTCTATGTGTAGAGAGAGCCAAAGTTCAAATGCAATCTTTCAACGCCTACATGATATCGCACAATAGGAGGAAATGCAATGGCACACTCACTTACTTGTCATGCTTTAACCATAGAAGATCATAAACTGTGGAAAGAGGAGATTCCACCTTTTATTCATGACATAATCTCGAATGATTGTAAAACAATTACTATATGAATGAAATCTTGTTATTTCTATAAAAAAATGAATATTTGAAGTTAACTAAGCAAAAACGGATCGACGACCAATGAAAGGAATCAGGCACACACGGGCCAATGTTCAATTTGCCAAAGCAAGAGTGTCTCCCACAGTTGCAAATAGCATTAAACTAGGATAATTCAAAATGCAAAGACCTTATTCAAGTGAATAAAACTCAATAACTTTGATTAATTTGTCCAAGTGCAAGCACTAAATACTGAAGTGTAAGCTGAGCCATATTGTCTACTCAAAGAGTGACAACGAGGGATGCATGCCAAGATAAATTCTAAGCTATAATGCCACTTGTAAGTTATCATTCATGAAATTATTTATCTAAGCATGCTTAAAAAAGCTAAAAGATGTCCAAACACATCAAAGTGCATGAAGCCCAAATGAACAAATAGGTCTGAAATACAGCAGTGGATAGCTTAGATTGGAAATCTGCAAGCTTAACCAGATGCCAAAAATGTCTCTAGATTACTTGGTGCATTCACTATCCCACATTTGCTTCATATGAATGAACAACAGATTCCTTGCAGACTTATATTGTACTAAGCGACCACTTGACAACCAAAAACAGCCACATGCACAGCAAAGTTCACAACTTAAATACACAAGCAAGAAACAGCTCAAGAATCCTTCTAGCCATATTTTCCAGAGCATGTGGTCATCTAATGTAGAAAATTGTAATCGAGTACAATATTACAGTATCGAATACTAAGTATGTGATGACTAAGTAAAAGACAATAAATTAGTACAACTCGTAGTAAATAGATGCACTAGGAAAAGGAAATACCTGTTATAAGCACACAGCCACACAAATCCAAAGCCCGAAGATCAGGGCAACCTAATGCCAGACAGATGACTCCTTTATCAGTAACATCTTCACACCATCCCAGGTTTAGCGATTGTAACTGCCTGCAGTTGTATGCTATTGCCTGCATGAAGGAAAAGTGTCTCAAAAATATCAAGGTTATAGCAATTTAAAAACAGAAAAATTAACGTCACACCTGCAAAGCCCTATCAGATGCTGCCATCACACAGCCACAAAGATTCAAATATTTGAGGTTTCTGCAGAAGCTCATCAGATAAGCAAGCGCAGAATCACTGAAGGCCGTGCAACCACTGATGTTAAGTTTTGTAAGATGAGGGCAACCATGAGCTAATGCATAGAGTGAAGAATCAGTAAGCTTATGGCTTTTGCTAAGGTCCAAATCAAACAAATCGTGACAATAATTCGCAATGGACTGAACAGCATTGTCCTCGAGTTGAGCTTTGTTTTGGCGCAAGCTTAGGACTTGAAGTTTTGTGAATTTCGGAGCAAGTGATAGCACTAGATTGTTCATGTGCTCCTTGCACCTTAAAGATAAAAGGAGAAACAAAAATGAATTCAATGAGTTATTAACGACCTTAAGAGAAAAATAGATCAATAAATAAAAGAACACTATTTGAAGCAGCAGCTAAAATTCTTATTTGCCAGTATTCACCATGTCTCCTTCCATTGAGTTTCGGTCAAATCTAACGAGTAATAATTGCAGCCTTTCTTTGTTGGGGACTTCAATCACCAACTCCACTTCGATTGAACCTTCAATGCATAACTCAAAATCAGGATGTTGGGGCTATCATGGCCCACAATGTCCATGACCCACAATATCAGGATGTTGGGGTTATCCCTCTTTATAAGCAGGAAGAGCTATTCCTTCTAAGCTCAACTCTTACATCTTCCTACTTCAATCATGACCCACAATGTCCATGATCCAATATCAGGATGTTGGGGTTATCCCTCTTTATAAGCAGGAAGAGCTATTAGCCTAAGAAGATTTTTGACAAGGTGATCCTTGAAGAGTCTGAGTTATTTGAGATGATGTTTCTCAAAGAAGACTTCAAGAATGCAATCCTTTAAGTGAGTCTTCAAGAAGGCTGTTCACCGAAGGAGTTCTTCAACAAGGTATTCCTCAAAAAGCGGTTCAAGATGTTGTTCCTCAAAAATGGAGTTCTTCCAAAGATTATATATATATATATATCAAAGGCATCCTCAAAAATTCCATGAGCAGCCTTTGGAGAATGTTAGAATGCTTTCTGATAGTTTGTTATGAAATATACTGTGTGAAAATTATAGCTGCACGTCGAAATTCTTGTCATTCCTTTCTAGGAATAGTACCTTAGACGAAACCTATAAATAGGATCATTAGAGTGTAGCTGCCTGTAAGGTCATCATGCCAGTGATCAGAATTCAATGGGAGTAAGGCAAACAAAAGGAAGCTTCTTCAAAGCAGCTAAACGTTGTTCATCTGCTGGAAGCCTTCTTATGATAGGGAGCGAACGCTGGTCATCTTATCTGCAAGAGGAAGAAGAAAAGGCTGTCCACAAAGGGTGTGTAAACTCCCACTTTTGTACTTCACCTGCTTGTGGGTGACAAATCATACCCGCAATTCTCCCATGTTGCTGGATGTAATCTTTACCTAAAAATGAAGTTGATTGCATGGCACAGGCATTTCCAGGTTTCTATCACATTTCTTAGGATTTCCATGTTCAATCTCTGTATTGCACTCCGATTCTTTTATGGCATGTTCCTTTCATCTGAACGGGGATCTAGATGGTTTTTGCCTCTGCTTCTCCAAAATGTTGTTGACATCTATCCAACACCTCATCACCAACAGTTCAAATTGGTTTAAGCTAAAGTTAATCTAACAATCAAACAACTTTTAGATTAGATAAGTTATAATTTCACTGATAAAAAAACAACTTTTTCATCTAAGCTAATCTAATCAAATAAAAGCTCACTAGCTATAATCCTAAACCAAACCAGCCTTTGATATTCTATGTCCTTCAGTTATATGTTAACAAGTTAATTGGATTGGAAGCTATCATAGTTATAAAACAAATATGAGATAATTAGTCGTTTATTAATAGAAATGGCTTGTCAAGCAACAATTTCACCTTTTTCTGTAATCATCAGATCAAAAGTTCATACAAAAGCTCTTTTTGCTCGCTGAATCCGTACGCATCACACAACTCATATCCTCATTTTTCTATTCCAAGTAAAATGCATTCCACGGATTAATTAAAAATGGGCGTGATCACTCTAACTGCGTATGATTTTAAGCTCAGAATAACTGATTTATTAAAAAAAAAAGATTAACAAATTCCAAAGTTGAGCTTCACCATGACAAGCAGAGATGAGAAAGCCCCAACTTAATTGCATCTCTCCATCCTGTGCACACACCTGAAGCCGCGATAATCATCCGACCATCACCAAGAGAAAGAATCCGCAACAGGAGTTCCATTGGAAGGTCTTTCCACCCGGCCATGGCGGCTGCAGAGTTCACCTTGCCTCTGCCGTCCGCAACCATAAGGCTTCTAAACCATACGTCCAAGTTCCCTGTTGCAGGCCTGCCTCCTACCATTCTTCCACCAAATCCCTAAAAAACAAATATAGAACCCAACTAATCAGTAAAACCCCAAACCTTAATCAGGGAAAAAAACGACAGACGAGAAGAACACCACCAAGGTGATTTCATCGCTAGACCAGAAACACAATTAGGGTTAAACAATCGCTAGCTCCTACAGCAAAATCGACACCAGATATCTAAAGCACCGAAACTGATGCAAAAAAACAAGGTTGAAAAAAATCAAAAAATGGGAAAGAATTGGCACGAGGAAACCACAGGAAGACCCGCAAGTACAACATCAGAATAAAAACAGAAACCATAAGCATATCACATCAATCAGCAGAGGAATCGAAAGCTCGGCAGGGCAGAACAGTTAGAAATCGAAAGTAGAGAATGATCTATCACCTTCGTAGTAGACGAACACCAAAGAAAGTCAGCGAGAAGCCGGAGAGATCAGGCGTTGACGCCGACAAGGGTTTCGCCTATCGTCTGAGACCATTGAATTACAGATATATATTAGAGAGAACCGGGAATAGTTGCCGGTCGCGGGAGTCACCTCTAGAACTAGGAGGACTGAAGGAGGAGAGAGAGGGCCGCTGGGGGGCCGAGAAGGACACGTGTCGGTCATCAAGCGTGATGTTGGCGGTGGCCCCCCGGTCTGCATGGGCCCACACGGCATCACGAAGGAGATTGCGTGGGAAATCGACCGTCGAGACTCGACGCCGACCCCGTGCCGCGGCAATGCAAAGGAACGAATAAGATTTGATGTTAATTCTAGTTAAATTTAGAAGGCGTTTGGTTCAATTTTATCTTTAACGTTATGTTATATTATATAAAAAAATAATTATTTAATTTAATAATATTTATAAATAATTTTTTATTAAATTATAAAATTATTACTTAAAAGATGATATCTAGATATCATGGCATCTAAATTACATAACATAACACTAAGATAACAACGAATCAAACGCCCCCTTAATATAAAGAAGACCAATACTCATAGCATTAGATATGATACTTCTCGTCTCAATCATCTATACGCATGTAAAGTGGAGTTTGCATGTGATCAACTAATGATGTGCAGACGGATTGATAGAAAGCAATTCTAAACTCTGGATTGATAGAAATTTTTTTATTAGTTGAACTATTTATTCTAATTAGACGGTTTTGAAATTAATAACTGCAATACACAGGGAATTGTTATTCTTAGCAAAAGTACTTTATTATTATTAACACGTGGTTCCTGCGCTGCATCCTGACCGTACACGTGGCGCGTGGCTGGCCTCCACTTGATTGATTGATTTGCTGACTCATCTCTTTGACTTTGCAGGACTTTCGACCAGGTCAAACTTCGGCCACGAGGGTTCATCCTAACCTCGTTCCCCGATATCCCAGGATACCCCTGATAACATCGGGCACGAGGTTACGGAGCAACGCCTGTCACAATCAGCTCCACCTAACCGCGCTGCTCCCCGTACAGAGCGCCTTTTCCCAGACCCACAAATCAAGGATCTGCATGCTTCAGCCATCACAGATCCCCAAAAAAAGTACCAATATTAAAGTATATCGTCCTTTTGGGCAACTGCAGGCCTCTCCGGTGGCAGACAAATGGCGCGGACCCAGAGCCTGTCCATCACCTTTTCTCTGGAAAACCAGGGTGAAGCCGCGCACTCCAACGGCTACAAATACCCCTGAAACAGTCCCCAACAGGAATTCAAACTCTCATTTTTGTAACAGAGCCCCAACTGAGGAAGCTCTCTTCCTTCTTCTTTTTCTTTTTTCCGAACAACACTGTACAAAGCCTTCAGGGCCCCTTTTTCTCCATTAGTGAAACTTTCTTCGCGGATCGACCGGTGAACGTAGGAGATTTCCTCCCTGAACCATCTTAAATCTCTGTGTGTTTCTCTGGATGCTCGAAACTGGTTTCTCCCTTGAGCTTTCATTAACAAGCTCACCCCTTTGCGGGCTGCCATCTCCCGGAATTCTCTTTCTCTTTGGTGTTTCCTGGGACCCTCACATCCTACGTCAACATCTTCTGGTGCTTTCATTGAGACCTGGAAAGATGGTGGCCAGAACGCGCAAAACCAATTCTGCTGCCCACAGTCTGCACGCAGGAGAACCCTCTGTCCGAGCACCGGACGACAGGGCTTCAGCTTCAACCTCTCGGCGTCACGCCGAATTTGCTTCTTCTTCCAGGGGCACTCATGTCTCAGAGCTCCAGGGGATGCTCGCGAATCTCACTGACCTAGTCACCGGTCTTACAGCCCAACAGGCCGTGATCTTCAGACAGACTCAACCGGTATGTACCGTGCTCTCTCTCCCGCCGGTTGTGGCGGCTCCTATTCCTCTCCAGCCGGTTCCGGCTGTTCCTGTTCCCCCCCCCCCCGCCACCGCCGGTCGCGGTGGCCCCGGAGTTGCTCCTGCCGGTCGCAGTGGTCCTAGCTCCTCTCCCTTGGCCCGCTGGAGTTCTGCGCCAGCACCTCCGGTCGCAACACCCTCCATCCAATCTTCTGGTTCTTCCAGACCACCCAGGCGTCCTTTCCGCCTCCAGGAGGCTCGCCAAAACTCACTCCCACCTTATCCACTACGCAACCTGCTTTCCTTCCACCTGCCTTTCCTCCTTTCCTCGCCGAAAGAGACCCCCTCTTTCCGGGCGCTCAGGCTCCTCGTCATGGGCCTGACCCCTTCTTTGGGCCGATGGACGGAAATGCCCCTTTTTCTGATGTCATCCGTCTAGCCCCAATCCCAGAGGACTTCAGGCCTCCTAGATTGGAAGTCTATAGGGGTGTGACAGATCCCTGTGAGCAGGGGTTTGAGCCTGCAGTCCGTTACTGCCAGCCAGACGAAGCCACGAGGTGTCACCTCTTGGCCAATGAAGGGGGCGACGTTCAGCTGGTTTATCAAGCTGCCCAGTTCACATCTCCTCTTACGAGCATCTGAAATGGGAGTTGATAGCCTGTTTCATCGGCCGGACCCGCATGGTCGTCTCTGACATGGTGCTTGCCAACATCAAGCAAGGCGAGAGAGAAAGCTTCCGGGATTACACCAACCGCTTTTTTGCCGCTGCAGCAGAAGCTGAAGACGTAGAGCCTGCAGTGGCCATGCACAACTTCCGGAGAGGACTCAAGGTAGGGGACCTGTCCAAATCCCTACAGTTGGCCAAACCTCAAAGTTATCCAGAGCTGGTGGCCAGAGCCAGTCAGTTCATACTTCTGGAGGATGCCGAATCCACTCCTACGGGCGCTGCCGGGGTTAAGCAGGAAAGGAGCAAAAGGAAGCATCGGGGTGCCGAACCCCCGGCCATGAGAATACGCGTGGCCAGGCCTCCTGATCGAGAAGAGGGAAGACCTCGACACGCCCGGCCTCCGAGGCTTTTCCTCTCTCGACCACTCCCCGAGGTCTATGCGGTAGCCGTCAAACAGGGCTGGATCCGACCCGCCGGGCCCAGAACAGCGCCGCCTCCCGGAATGGATCCCAACGACTATTGTGAGTTTCATGGGAACTATGGGCACAGGCTTCACAAGTGCCGAGGTCTCAAAGCCCTGCTCGAGAAACTGATGAACCAGGGCAAACTAGAAGAGTTCATGCAGATGGGCCCCACGTTTACTGCTGCCCAGAAAGGAAAGGCCCTCGAGGTTGCTGAAGCCCCAGCTAAGGCCTCGCCATCTACAGGCCCTAACCAGCAAGGGCGCCCTTACCCTCCAGCCGCCAGGACGATCAATGCTATCTTTAGCATTGACCCAGTCGCCCAACGCCAAGCAATCAAAGTTGGCGGTATCTTTGAGTAGCATGCCTCATCTATCTCCCTTACTTTCTGCAACAAAGATCTCCCTCAGCAGGGCAACCCACACAACGACCCGATAGTGGTCGTCACCCGCATCGCCGATTTTAATGTCCGGCGGGTGCTCCTTGACTCTGGAAGTGCCGTCGACATCTTATTTGAGTCTGCCTTTCTTCAGATGGGGCTCAAAGAGGCAAACCTCCCCTGCGTTGGGACCACCTAGCTCGGTTTTTCCAGTGAGAGGGTCCAACCTCTGGGATTCATTGCTCTACCCATCTCCTTTGGCGATGACAATGGCTACGCTATGAGCATGGTCAACTTCGCAGTCATCAGGGCTAAATCGGGCTACAACGCCATCCTAGGGAGGACAACTCTAAACTCCTTCGGGATGGTGATTTCCATTCCCCACCTATGGCAAAGTTCCCGACCTCCAGCGGCATTGTTACTATCAGAGGAGACGCTAGACAAGCTACCCGCTGCTTTCAAATAGCGGCACAACTTGTAGTTGACCAAATGAATCCTAGAGAAACCCAACTGGTCACACCGCAGGAAGGAGTCATCAGTGTAGCCTTAGGGGGCGAAGACTCTTCCAAAATTGTAAACGTTTCATCTTATCTGAATGAAAACCAGCAGGCGGAAGTTACCACCGTGCTTTTCGAGTATATCGATGCCTTTGCATGGTCTCCTGAGGATGTTACAGGCGTGGACAGGGCTGTCTATAAACACCACTTGAATGTATCTCAGGCCATCTCCCCCATTACACAAAAGAAGAGAGTAATGGCGGGAGAGAGGCAAGATGCCATTAAGGAGGAGATCAACAAATTGTTGGGGGCCGGTTACATCAGGGAAGTCCAGTATCCTCGATGGCTAACCAATATTGTTATGATAAAGAAAGCCAATGGGAAGTGGATGATGTGCGTGAACTTCAGGACATTGAATCAGGCCTGCCCGAAAGACACTTATCCTCTCCCCCGTATCGACGCGATGGTGGACCGAACCGTCGAGTACGAGGTTATGAGTTTCCTAGATGCCTTCTCTGGGTATCATCAGATCTGGATGGCCAAGGAAGATGAGAAGAAGACAGCTTTCACTACTGACTACGACACTTATTGCTATAACGTCATGCCATTTGGTCTCAAGAATGCCGGTGCTACATACCAACGCATGATTGATGTCATCTTTAAAGGCCAAAGAGGAAGGAATCTCGAAGCTTACATGGACGATATTCTGGTAAAAAGCAAATCCTGGGCAGAACACCTCAGTGATCTCAGGGAGACACTCGATACCCTTCGAAGATACAACCTCAAGCTTAACCCAGCTAAATGTACTTTCGGTGCGGCCTCGGGAAAATTCTTGGGATATCTAGTCTCAGCCAAAGGGATAGGGGCTAACCCCGATAAAATATCGGCCATTCTGAGCATGCCCTCCCCAAAAACAGCCAAAGAGATCCAGAAGCTGGCAGGGCAGATCAACAGTTTGGGCAGATTTATCTCAAAGGCTGGAGACCGATGTTCTCCATTCTTTCGATGTCTGTGCAACAACAAGAAGGGTCAATGGACCGACGAATGTGAAGCAGCCTTTACTGAGTTGAAGGAGTATCTTACGTCAGCCCCGATGTTAAGGGCACCGAAGGAAGGTACAATCTTGTCTCTTTATTTGGGAGTGTCTGACACTGCAGTCTCGACAGTCCTCCTAGAAAATGAGAAGGGGGTACAACATCCTATCTTCTATACCAGTCACATACTCCTAGATACCGAAAGTCGATACCCCACCCTGGAGAAGCTTGCTCTGGCCCTCCTGACGACAGTCAGGAAGCTACGACCTTATTTCCAATCCCATATTATTCAGGTTGTCACAGATCAATCGCTACTGAAGATACTGCGCACCCCTGAGGTTTTAGGAAGATTACTCAAATGGTCTATTGAACTGGGTGAGTACGATATCAGATTTGTCCCACGCACAGCAATCAAGGCTCGAGCCTTGGCAGACTTCGTCGCTGAATTTTCCACTTCAGAGCTGCCAATTGCCAGGTCCCTGGTAAACTTCTAGTCCCTCTATGTTGACGGTGCATCTGGATCACAATCCCAGGGGGCTGGGATCCTCCTAACCAGCTCAATGGAGGCGACACTACATCAAGCTGTAACGCTACAGTTCAAAGCGACAAACAACCAAGCGGAGTATGAAGCCCTCATTGCTGGACTCAACTTCGCGATTAGCATGGCCGTGAAGCGCATATAAGTGTTCAGCGATTCCTTGTTAGTCGTCAATCAGGTGAACCACTTGTTTGAAGCGAAAGACGAGGTTTTGAAGAAATATTTGCAGTTGGCCAGATCCTTAATCTCTCGATTCGAGGATTTCTCCTTGGCACACATACCTCGTACGAAGAACCAAGTGGCAGACCGGCTTGCAAAAGAGGGACTCCCCGACCTCCGCTGGACTCAGGTGTTTGAAAGACCCAATTTCGAATGCACCGAAGTCTCTCCTAAGGGGCAACCACCCTGCTGGATAGACAAGATCTTAGAATACTTAAAGAATGAGATCCAGCCAAACAACAGACAGGAGGCACAGAAGCTGAAACTTGTCTGTGCCAAATACACCCTCATCGACGGGGAGCTCTACAGGAGATCCTATACCAAGCCTCTCACCAAATGTTTGAGAACAGAAGAGGCCTTGAAGGTTATGAAAGCAGTACACCGAGGAGAATGTGGAACACATGCCCGTGGCAGAAGCCTGGTTATGTGAATCCTGCGCCAAGGATTCTTCTGGCCCAATATTCACAAAGATGCTCAGGTGTTCGTAGAAAAGTACTCTCAGTGTCAATACTATGCTGATATGCAGAGGAAGCCTGCAAGTTATCTCAAACCTATCAATTCTTCTTGGCCTTTCGCCATATGGGGGCTGGATTTCCTAGGTCCAATGCCCACAGCCATGAAGAACTACAAGTGGATACTAGTAGCAGTTGATTACTTTACAAAATAGATTGAGGCTAAACCGCTCACTCAACCCACTGCTCAGACCGTAGAAAACTTCCTTTGGGCCAACATCATCTGCAGGTATGACATACCAATGGTAATTATCATAGATAATGGTATCTCATTTGCCAATCAGAGGATACATGATTTCTGCAGAGAACACCAGATCAATCTCAAGTACGCCTCTGTGTGGCATCCACATACCAACGGACAGGCGGAAGCTGCCAACAAGAACATCTTGAACATTCTGAAGAAAATCCTAGACGGTGCAAAAACCCATTGGCCGGAAGAATTACCAGGAGCTCTCTAGGCTTACAACACAGCTCCTTTCGAGGTTATCCAAGAATCTCCTTTCTCCCTCTCATTCGGAATGGATGTTGTCATACCAGTTGAGTTTGAGCACCTCTCCCCCAATATAGAGGCTGCAGCCAACTTCAAACCCGAGGCTTTGCAAATATGGATGGATGAAAATGATAATTCACGAAGGGCCGACCTGGACCTCTTGGAGCAAAAAAGAGAGTTGGCAGCGTTAAAACGCCTGGAGCATAAGCGACGAGTAGGACGATATTACAATCGGAAGGTTAACCCTAGAACCTTCATGGGGGGAGATTTAGTCCTCAAGCGACGACTTCTCGCCGGCAGCAATTTGGGTGTTCCCAAGCTTGAGCCGAATTGGGAAGGACCTTACATCGTGCGCGAGATTGCTGGACCAAATGCGTACTACCTCATGACTTCTGAAGGCATTTAGATCCCCAGAAGTTGGAGTGGGGACGACCTAAAGAAATTCTACGTGTAGTCTCTCACAACAGTTCATCTTGGTGCTCTACATTATCCATTGTACAGATTCATTCAGAAATTCATTTACACGAGATTTAATCATCAAATTCTGGGATTATTCTCTGGACACCTGGATTTCTCTGTATTATTCTGGGATGCATATCTTCTATGTCCCTGTATATTGAGATATTCATGACGACCTAAGCGTCGCTCAGGTATGATCTAAAAAATCAAATCTCGATCATTGTACTCGCGGTTCCGAACCTCGCGCATGATGATACTCACTAACCTTCACTAATATGGTGATCACCAAGCCTAGCAGCACCTGGCAGGCGGGGTTTCCTACAAACATCTGGGACCCTTTCGTAAGCCCATCTAGCCAGCGGAAGGTCTGAAAGCCTGCTCGTAACCTTAGGGCAGTCCCTGATATCAACTTAAGATACAGGTCCCCCCTAAGCAGGGTGCCTTCGCTTCCCACTAGGATATATGTCGTTCCAAGAGGGTCAGCCCTTGCCTTAAGTACAAACATCATACACGATGTTTCAGACGCTCAAGTCCTTTCGATATTAGGTCAAATAACTCCTCCTAGGCAGGATCTCCACTATTATTACTATTTCTTCCCTGTGTAGATTTACAAAGAAGTATCCACGACCTTAATGAAGGAAATTCCTGAGGTCAGCCCTTACCCAAAGTTACAAACATCGTGCACGATGATTTAAGACGAATGTCCTTTTGGCATTGGGTCATATAAACCCTCCTGGGCAGAATCCTTCCTGTTATCATTATCCCTTGCTTATGGATTTCAAGGAGTTTCAAAGTGGAATTTTAAGAGGGCTTCTTTTAGAATTAGTCAGAATATCTCAAATTCATACAAAAGTACATGTTCATTACATACACACCAAAACAAAACAGGTATGGAAGACAAACTTTTTCTATTATTACTTTTAAAAAATTACGAAAGAAGATTACAATTCATCCTTCTTACAAAGAGAATGGGTTACCCCCTGTCGGTCATATCCAAAAGTCTAAAAACACGATGGATAAGTTCGTCAGACAGGTCAAAATCCTCTTCCTTGTAAGTAGGGTCAACAGCCATGCAAGGGAAAGGATCCACTTCTTCAAGTTCGACGGCAGTAACCTTCCCCCCTTGAATTAAAGTGGAAGCCAATCCCTCCCATGAGCGCCTGATCCCCTCTAACCTTAGCTTCCTGCAGGGAAGACTAGTCTTGTAGGCTTCCATAGTAGCAATGGACCTCTCGACGATAAGGGTTTCCTGCTGATCAACGGCTTCAGCATGCTTCCCCTGCAGGACTTTATTGTTAGCCTTTGCGGCGACCAAGGTAGACTGATGGGCTGCAAGTTCCTTCTGCAGCTTGGCCTTCTCCTCTTGCAGCTTATTCCTCTCCTCGAATAGCTTGGCCTTTTCCCCTTCGACGGCATCAAGCTCTGAGGACCTAACCCCGAGCTCGGTCCTCAGGGCCTCTATCTCTTCATCCTTCTGATGAAGCCGAGACCCCTGCTCCAGCACCTGCTCCTCGGTCCTCAGAGCCCTGTTCAAAGCCAAAGGTAAGCGAGTGAGAACCTACAAGCGAGCACAAAACAAATCAACACACAGGATTAAGGCGGATAAGAGAGCTCGAAAAGGAATCCTTACCGTGGCTACTCTGTTGGCCATTCCCGAGTACAAATCTGGAGTGGAGGTTGCTTCCATCTTCTCCTTCATATCTTGGGCCACCAGACCACTCCCTAGGGCCAGACCTACCTCTCCTCGATAGACTTGACCCTTATTCTCAGCTAGCACGGTGAGGACTTCATTCTTCGATCAACCCCTGTCGTCCTCACCGCCAACTTCACACCTATATCCCCAAAGACTCCACTGAAATTGGTGCTATAAGGGGGCTCTACACTTCGCTGCCAGTCATGCTCTTCCCCGGCAGCGAAACCCCTCCCCTCTGCACTCCTCGCCTTCTTTTGTGGGGACTCAGATTCCATGTTCTAGGAGGAATCCCTCTTTTCTCCAAGGGGACCAATGCCAGGCAAGGTCCTTCCACCTTCTCCTTTTCTTTGCCTCCGTTGGCCTTATCCCCTTCCTTCTTCTCCCCTATGACAACCCCTGTATTACCTTTGGGGGTTGCCTGGGGTTTGGCGGCTGGCATGGGTTCCTTACCTTTCCCTGTATTACCTAGCTCAATCAATGTTTTCTTGTCGTCTGCAGTGTCATTAGGAGAGGACACCACATTGATGATGGCTCCGCCGCAGACCGGCTCTGGAACCCTATTTCTTCTCCTCCCCCTTCCGCGGCTACTTCTTTGCTGAGTTGGGTGGCGGGGTGCCCCCTCCTGGCCCTCTTCATCGTAACTACACCAGAAGGGGGGTGACTTCCTTCAAGACATTATACCCCAGTGCCTTGGCATGTAAAGAGACATCATTCCTTACATGCCTTAGAAAATCCTTCAAGGGCCAGCTCTTCCCCTTCAACTTCTCCAAATTCCTCAAGGTTTCTTGCCCTGCTACCCACTTCACATCCCCAGAGAACTCAGGAGGGCACGCCTGAACAAAGAAATAGTAATCCCTCCAGTCAGAGTGGGAGCTACTCGCTCCCGAGAACATCGCCTTCCTCATCTTCGATCGAAGGGCCAGGCACCCCCCGGTACCTGGGCACCCTCATCCAACTAAACAAGCTTCTGAACAACGTCAAAGTCCACGGTATCCCTTGAGCTTCAAAAAGGAGTACACATAGGCAATGACGTTGGGAGAAAGCTGTGCAGGGACAAGCTAGAAGGAGTTCAGGATCTCCCTAAACTCCGACAAACCATACTCCACTTGAGCACGGTAAACACAGACGGCCCCTTGGGGGGGACGATTCGGTCGAAGGTCAGCGGAAGGAGGGATGATTGTCAGGTTAGGATTTCCTCTGAAGCCCCTGGTAGTGTTAAGCAACTCATGCTCCATCATAAGACTCTCCTGATAGCCGGAGTCCCTGTGGAATTGGGTGGCTAGCTCAGCCCACTGGACATCTCCTTCTCCCATGATTGACATCCGCTAGGGGCAAAACGGTTCTCTCTCTCTCTCTCTCTCTCTCTTTCCCTCTCCTTTCTCCTTAGGGTTTGAGGATAAACAGGGGCGTCAACTGCTCCCGAGCAAGTCCCCCCCCTTTTTAGGGAACCAGCCGTGCCATTTCTTATTATGGCCATCTGATCTCCTTGATCAGCGCGCGGACATCATCAGACCGCTTGTACTCTCTGACAATCTCAGGAATCGAGGCGGCGCACGGAGATCGAAGCGATGCATGGTTTCCCAAGCATCACTTCTCCCCGTCCTGTCGTATATCATCCACGTTGATATTCTCATATCGTGTATGAGAGTTCGAGGGATGGTCGTTCTTTTCCTTGTGCCTGATATTCTCATATCGTGTACGAGGGTTCGAGGGATAGTCGTTCTTGTCCTTGTGCCCGATATTCTCATATAATGTACGGGGGTTCGAGGGATGATCATTCTTTTCCTTGTGCCCGATATTCTCATATCGTGTACAAGGGTTCGAGGGATGGTCATTCTTTCCTTATGTCCGTTATTCTCATATCGTGCACGAGGATAACTGCCTCATCTTTCTACTTAGAAATTTTATTAGCTCATTTGTTGGATTTTTTACTTTCACTATGAATTCATGTACTCTTCTGAAACTTCGTGGTACCTGTTTCAAACACGAAAGAAGAGATACATAATAAAAGATTCATTCATAGCAAGTTTTTGAAAAGAAAAATACATTTCATTTATAATAAAACTTGTTACAAGTTTATTTTTTCTTTGCCCTCACATGTTCCTCTTATGAGTACAAAAAAAAAATAAAGAAAAATATAAGGCTTCAGAACTTAGACACCTGGGGTAGTGACCCTGATCTCCTGGGCCCAAGACTCCTCTCCAAGATCAGTCTGTTACGCTCCTGACCACAGGCAGCAGAAATCCCTGGGGACTCCTCAGTTTCCACGCCTCAAACGATAGTTCCAGCTTCATTGGGGTTATTGATGCAACGCGGGGGTCGCTTTTTAAGTCAAACCTAATGCTACCAATATTAAATTAGTACCTAAATTTATTTGTATATATTTAAATGACTAAATGCAAATAAAGAGGAGATTAAACCTAAGTTTTTTCAAATTATATTAAATATAATTATTTGCATATTCACATACGCGTCATGAAACAACTTTGATGATTAAACTTCAATCCGAGCAAATTCAAGAAACTATAGCAAATAAGATAATTAAATGATCGAATTTCATAATTAATTTAACTCGTATGCATATTATTTTGAATCACTTTGCACATGATAGTTAATCGAGTCATTTAACATACAAATCTCCACCAAGCATGAGTCATATGAATTCAACTCAGATTAAATAGCTCATAACAGCAAAGAGGAATCAAAGACATATCATCAACAACATCATGAAACGAAAAAAAACAAGGAAACAGCTAAACAGGAAAAATAGGGAAAACAAAGTAGGAAAACAGGGAAAACAACGAGATTTAGGAACTAAGAAATACTATAAACAAACCAAGGAGAATCAGAACTCAAAGTCGAAGCCTCAGCTCCCTGCCGTAGCCTCAGACGAAGCCGAACTGTCCCCGAGATGAAACTGCAGCCACCTGCTCGGTTTGATCAGTGGAAGAACGCCGCCTGCAGCCGCCTGCTGCCGTGCCGACGATGAAATCCGCAACCACCTGTCCGGATCTCTGAGTCGTTCCTGAAACGAAGCCGCAGCCACTTGCTCGACTCCGATCTGTGGAGAAAACGCCGAACGTAGCCACCTGCCGCAGTGCCGGCGAGAAATCCTTGGCCACCTGCCCGGATCTCTTCAAAACTCAGCTCTGAGTAGAATCGCTCACAGATAATCAAAAACACCTCCTTTCATCGTCTCCGTCGGCCATTTTATAGGAGTAGAAGGCTTGGGCGGAACGCTTACCGGACTCACGGAGAAAGAGCGCGGAAGTGAAAGACGTGGTCATCGTGCGCGAGAGCCTCGGAGAGGCCGGAGACATGCGTGGAAGGCCAGCGTCGTGCGCGGAAGGCCAGCTGGATGTGCGCGGCGTGGTCGCCTTGAGCCTTCGCGAAGGCTAACAGAGAGAATCCTGTGCTTTAGGGCTGCCATTGATTTAATTTGATGTAATAATTGCAAGCAAGTCCTTCTGTTCCTTTTCCTTTGCAAATAGGACCGAAGTATGTAATTTGAATTCATTTTAATTCGAACTGAAACCAACTCGAATCCAATTAAATCCAATTGACCCAAAATACCCAAACTGATCTCAATTGAACCTAATTCAGTATTCCCAAGTTCAATTGGATCAAATCCAACCTAATTTGATTAGTTTGAATCTAATTTGACTCAAATTGATTAAATAATTCAATTTGAATCTAATTAACCCAAATTAATCAAATAAGACTTAAAATAAATACAAGACACCAAAGTGGGCATTCCCACCGACATAAAAAAAGTGTTTGACTCAATAAATAACTCAAATAAAAAGATAACTATATACAAGACTCAGAATAAATATAATTTAGGTCCTAGACCGTAAATTATATTTATGGCGTCGATGTATCTGATCGAGCGCTGCATCAGTTATCTATTTGAGAAATGGATCCTTTAAGTGCCTCAAAGGAGGAGGACTCCCCTATCAGGCTGAGGAGCTGGTTGAGGGGAGAAACAGGTCACTTCTGACTCCCTGGCCGATCCTGCGGCTGAGGAGGAGGAAGCGCTTGCCCCGACCAACTGGCCTTAAGAGGAGTAGTCTGGCCTTCTTCAGGACTTCTCCGAGAAGGAGCTAGCTGATAACCCTAGCCTGCATAGGACTTTGGTGGAGGAATCTCCTCTGGGCAAGGGCTCTCAGCGTCGAAAAACCTACCCAGTCCCTTAGGACCATAGAAGGGAAGAACCGCTGGGCCTTTGATGTTCTCCTGATTCAAGATACATCAACCAATGTTTGCAATAGAACATCAAAAGCAGCCTGACTCTTCACGTGGTGGCCCACCGGTGAGGCGCTGACAACCTTCACCGCCCTCCTCACCGCTTCTTCCAGATCCTCCATACGTCGTCCCCGCCATCCAGAGCTATTTTCCACTAAGGCCCGTAGAGAGCGGACCTCAGATTTCAGCGACTCCTCCCAGCGGCGAGCTTCGGAGATAGTCTCCTTCGCCCCTGACGAAGCCTCCCTGGCCTTGGTCAGTTCCTCCCTTAACCTCCTCCTTTCCTCTCTCAAAGCCTCCCTCTCATCGTCCAACTCCCTTATTCTTTTTTGGAGGTCTTTGACATGGGAAGCTGGAAGGCCCTCGACCTTCTCCTTAGTCGCCTCCTCCATCTTACCTCCTGGCCCTTCAACACCAGGAGCGCTTACAGAGGCAGTGAGAAGGGACTCTTCCTTCTTCTCCTTGGTGTCTTTCTCCTTTTCACCCTTCTTATCCTTCCCTTCCTTCTCCTCATCACCGCGAAGATCTAATGGAGGGAGAGAAATGAGGAAAGGTTTCCTTTCCTTCTCAGAAGAGGAAACCAGGGCATCAAGGAAGGAGGGATCGCGAGTCAGCAGGAGAGATTTCTTCACACCCCCTTCTTCAACCCCAAACCTAGGAAGGAGTCGCTCAAACTCTTCATCCTTGAGAAAGATCTTCCCAGGAGCTAATCTCTCTCCAGTGGCTGTATTACCCACCAAGTTCACCTCCTTCAGCTCCTGGGCTTTTTGGGGCAGTTTGACTGGAGAATCAGAAACAACCACCACCTCAACAGCTTTCGTGCCCACCGTCTCCTGCACAGACTCCAGTACCTGTGCCAAAACGTCGGCTACCTTGGCTACTGGGACCTCTTCTTCACCGAGAGCCGTGACGGCAGGAGCCGACGTCTCCAGCCGCATCCCCTCTTCAGGCAGCACCACCAACATCTTCTTCTCCGGAGGAGGAACCTCAGCCGGAGTCCCGCCTGCTCTCTTCTTCTTGGAAATGCTCGCCAGGGCTATCCATTCTCTTTCTTCCGCCATTTTTTTCTCTAAAAACTCTCTTGCTGGGGAAAATTTTGGAGTGAAGGCAAAAGGATACGAATCGGCGGGCCAGGCGCCACGTGTTCGGTCAGGATGCAGCGCAGAAACCACGTGTTAACATCAGCCCCCCGCATTGTCAGGGCGCGAATATTGATATGGGTCCTGGAATACTAACCGTCACGAGGGTGGACGCGCTGCCCAAGGCCTGCAAGGATAAGATGAGAGCGGCGCCCGCCGCTTCGAATTTCCTTCCTTTGCCTGTTGAGTTTTGCAAGAGGGTGAGAGCCATTACGGAGATGGCGGAGAGAAAATGGATGATCACGTCTGGCTTCTTTAAGAAAAGAGCCGGAGCACCTCCAGTCGACGCCCCTCCAGAGAAGAAGAGACTTCCGGAGTTACTCGAAGGGTCGCCGAAGCCGCCGGAGGCAATCGCGTCTTCGGAGGCGGAAGTTCCCACAGCTAGGGTTGTCGTCGCTTTGGTGAAAACATTGGAGTCTCTCCAGAGTCCGGTGAGTGCAGAAACTGCGGGAGTGGTGGTAGTTTCTGACTCTCCAGTCAAGCCGCCTTCGAAGTTTAAGGAGTTAAAGGAGGTGGTCTTGGTAGGAGAAACATCTACTGGAGAGAAGCTGGCGCCGGGGAAGATCATGCTCAAGGACAAAGAGCTTGAGACAGGTATCATGAAGTTGGTGAAAAGAGAACATGAATTCATAAGTTAAAGTAAAGACTTAGTAAAGGAATTCAGAAAAATTTCTAAGTAAAAAGATGAAATAACTATCCTCGTGCACGATACTAGAGTATCAAACATAAGGAAGAAAATGATCATCCCTTGCACCCTCGTACACGATGGTAGGATATAGATCATAAGAGAGAATAACCTTCCCTCGAACCATCGTGCGCGATGGTAGGATTCTGTAGACGACGTACGACGGGATAGGGAGAAGTGATGCTTCGTAAACTGTGCACCGCTTTGATTCCTGGGATTGTCAGAGGGTACGAGCGGTCTGATGACGCTCATGCGCTGATCAAGGAGATCAGATGATCGGAAGGCGGAGGACCACGATTTGTTTCCTATAAAGGCCTTTTTAGGAGGGAACAATGAGCTTCGCCTTCCTTCCAAACCCTAAGTTCGAAAGAAAACACCCGTTCCTTTTGCTTGAAAGAAACCAAACGATGGGAGGGAGAGAAATCGAGTGGGCCGAACTGGCCGAGCAATTTCGGAAGGACACTAGCTACCAGGAGTCCCTCATGATGGAACATGAGGTACTCAACACGACCAAAGGGTTCAGGGGGAACCCCCTTTTGATGGTCATCCCGCCTACCACCGACCTCCGGCCAAACAATCCCCCTGAGGGGGCGGTATGTGTATACAGGGCGCAAGTGGAATACAGTCTGAAGCTTTCGTCGCAACCAGAGTTCAAAGAAGTCTTGAACTCATTCCAACTTGTGCCAGCACAACTTTTCCCTAACGCCGTCGCCTACATGTATTCTTTCCTGAAGCTGCTTCAAGCCAGGGGAATAGCATGGAGCCTGAAGCTGTTCAGGAGTTTGTTTAGTTGGATGACGGTTCCAGGGTATGGGGGGTGCCTGGCCTTGCGGTCGAGGACGAGAAAGGTGATGTTCTCGGGGGCTAGTAGTTCCCATTCGGACTGGAGGGACTTTTACTTTTTTGTTGGCAGGGATTTGGGGATCCCCTTGATGCCTGGAGTTTGCCCTACCGAGTTCATCGGCGACGCCCAATGGATGGTCGGGACGTTCATCCAGAGGAATCTGGAAGCTTTGAAAGGGTAGAGCTGGCCCCTGAAGGACTTCCCAAAGCTGGTGAAGAACGATGTGTTCCTGTATGCCAAGTTACAGGGATATACCATCTTCAAGGAAGTTGCTCCCCCTCCTAGAACAGTCCTGATGAAGAGGGCTAGAAGGGGGCAGCCGCCGCCGTCCAACTCAGCAAACAGGTTGCCGGAGTAGAAGGGGAGGAAGAGGCAGAGGTCCCAGAACCGGTCTGCAGCGGGATACCCATCAACGTGGTGTCCTCACCGGAGGACTCTGCAGATGAGAAAACCCTGGCCAAGATTATGGAAGAAGCAAGCAAAGGGAAGGAACCTGCAACATCGGCCAGGCCTAAGGAAATCCCTAAAGGTGCCGCGGGGATTGCCATAGGAGAAAAGGGGGGGGGGGAGAAGAAGAGGCCAAAAATGGCCAAGGAAAGGAGAGGGTGGAGGAGCCTTGTCCGAAAGAGGAAGCAGTGGTCACCTCCTGCCAAGCTTTGATCCCCAGCAAAGCCCTTAGAAAGAGAAGGAGTCCCTCTGAAGGGAATAGCCCAAAACCCCCTTCGAAGAAGGGGAAGAGCGCCGAAGAGGGGGGGGACACCGGCGAAGGGCGCGAATGGGAGAAAAGCGTGGAGCCCCCGCTATGTACCAACTTCACCGGGGAGCTTGCAGGTGAAGGAACGAAGGTTACCGTGAGTGCTACGAAAGTGGAGAGAAAGATGACCATCGTCTCACAGCAAACTTTGAGCCAGTTCAACCCCGTTCGAGGAGATCTAGGACTGATCCTGGGGGGAGGACTGGCGACCAGGGATCTGGAAGAGAAGTTGGAAAGGTCCTCTACGACGGATCTTTATGCCCAGATGGCTAACAGGGTGGCAACGGTAAGGTCTCATTCTCCTTCTTCTGGCTAACTCTCTGTAGATGCTGATCTTATTTTCATTGTAGGTGCTCGCCCGTTTGCCCTTGGTTTTGAATAGGGCTCTGAGGGTAGAGGACCAGATGCTGGATCAGACCGACCAGCTGCATCGTTAGAATGAAGAAATCGAAGCCCTGAAGATCCAACTGGCGATGGAGTCCTCCTGGCTTGGTGCCCTGCAGGAGGAATTCTCAGTTTACAAGTCTGCGATGAGTGCGCTGAAAGCCGATAACAAAGCCCTGAGGGAGAAGCTGGATAAAGTCGCCGGAAACCAGGAAGCCATCATTGTGGAGAGGTCTGCGGCGGCTGTTCAGGCCTATAAAACCAGTTTACCTTGCAGGAAGGAACGGTTAGACGGGATCAGGCGGGCCTGGGAAGGATTGGCCTCCACTTTGATGCAAGAAGGCAAGGTTACTGCTGCCGATCTTGGGGAAGTGGATCATTTTTCTTGTATGGCCGTAGATCCTATTTATAAGGAAGAAGGGTTTGACTTGACCGACGATACCATCCATTGGCTTTTTGACCTTTTGGATGGAGTCAGTGAAGGCTAATCTGTTTCCTTACAAAATGCTGTAATCCTTCTTGTAAATTTATTATTGAATAAAAAGGGAGTTTGTTTATCACATACCTGCTCATTCTGTTGTGTATGAGCTGTATAAGTACCTTTGCATAATGTATGTTTTCTGATTGTAATTCCCCTCCAACAGGTTGATCGTAAGGGGTTTTGGATCACATGTTGCTTCCATCTTTGAACTTTAAACTTTGCGGGTCTATATAGGGAAGAACGATAATAGGAGAAATCCCGTCCGAGGAGTTTACCTGACCCAATGCCAAAGGGACTTGATTGTCTTAAAACATCGTGGTCGATGTTTGTACCTAGGGCATGGGCTGACCTCGAGGGTTCCCTAGATTCAGTAAGAATACTCCTTTACACACCTACGCAGGAAAGAAGTATCGATAATAGTGGAGATCCTGCCTAGGGGGAGTTATCTGATCCAATGCCAAAAGGACTTGTTCGTCTAAAACGTCGTGCACGACGTTTGTACTTGAGGCAAGGGCTGACCCTCTTGGAGTGGTAGTTATCCTAGTAGGAAGCGAAGGCACCCTGCTTAGGGGGGACCTGTATCATGATTCGATATCAGGGATAGCCCTAAGGTTATGAGCAGGCCTTCAGACCTTCCGCTGGCTAGATGGGCTTATGGAAGGGTCCCAGATGTTTGTAAGAAACCCCACCTGCCAGGCACTGCTAGGCTTGATGATCACCATATTAGTGAAGGTTAGCTGTGAGCTCATCGTGCTTGAGATCCGGAACCTCGGGCACGATGATTGAGACTTGAGTTCTGAGGTCATACCTGAGCGACGTTAAGGTCGATTATATATATATTCCGGTACATAAGGATCACTTGCCATGAGCACATTGGAAATATGAAACCCCTGAATAATATAAAGAAACCCAGATTGTTTGAGAATAAACCCAGAATTTGGCGTTTGAATTCTGCATAAACGAATCCTTCAATTGAATCTGTACAAATGAATAAATATAGAGCACCCAGATGAACTGTAGCAAGAAACTATGCGTAAAATTCCTTCAGGTCGTCCCCACTCCAACTTCTGGGGATCTGAGTGCCCTCAGATGTCACAAGGTAATAAGCATTTAGCCCGGCAACCTCGCGCACGATGTAAGGACCTTCCCAATTTGGCTCAAGTTTGGGAACCCCTAGATTGCTGCCTGCGAGAAGTCGCCGTTTGAGGACCAAACTCCCTGATTGAAAGCTCTGGGCTTAACCTTCCGGTTGTAGTATCGTTCTATTCGTCGCTTGTGCTCCAGGCATTTTAGTGTTGCCAGTTCTCTTTTTTGCTCTAAGAGATCCAGGTTAACTCTTCGTGAATCATTGTTTTCGTTTGCCCATGTTTGCAAAGTCTCGGGCTCAAAGTTGGCTGCAGCCTCTATTCTGGGAGAGAGGTATTCCAGCTCAACTAGTATAACAGCGTCTATTCCAAACGAGAGGGAGAAAGGGGATCCTTGAGTAACCTCGGATGAGGCTGTATTATATGCCCAAAGGGCACCAGGTAGTTCTTCTGGCCAACGGGTTTTGGCGCCGTCCAGGCGCTTCTTCAAGATATTTAGAATGTTCTTGTTAGCGGCCTCCGCCTGACCGTTGGTGTGGGGATGCCAAACAGAAGCATACTTGAGGTTGATCCGGTGCTCTCTGCAGAAATCATGGATCCTCTGATTGGCGAACGGAGTGCCATTATCTGTGATAATTACCATTGGTATGCCATACCTGCAGACGATGTTGGCCCAAAGGAAGTTCTCGACGTTTTGAGCAGTGGGCTGAGTAAGTGGCTTAGCTTCAATCCACTTTGTAAAGTAGTTGACTGCAACTAGTATCCGCTTGTAGCCCTTCGTGGCCGTAGGCATTGGTCCTAAGAAATCCAGCCCCCAAATAGCGAAGGGCCAAGATGAGTTGATAGGTTTGAGGTAACCTGCAGGTTGCCGTTGCATGTCAGCGTAGTACTGGCATTGAGGGCACTTCTCCACAAATACTTGAGTGTCCTTGTGAATGTTGGGCCAGAAGAAACCCTGGCGTAAGATTCGCATAACCAGGCTTCTGCCCCAGGCATGTGTTCCACATTCCCCTTGGTGTACTGCTTCCATAACCTTTAAGGCCTCTTTTGGTCTCAAACATTTGGTAAGGGGTTTGGCATAGGATCTTCTGTAGAGTTCTCCATCGACGAGGGTGTATTTGGCGCAAGTAAGCTTCAACTTCTGCGCTTCCTATTGGTTGTCCGGTTGTACCCCATTCTTCAGGTAGTTTAAGATTTCGTCCATCCAGCAGGGGGGTGGTTCTTCAGTAGAAACTTCAGCGCATTCGAAACTAGGCCTTTTGAATACTTGAGTTCGGCGGAGGTCGGGAAGCCCCTCCTTTGCAAGTCGATCTGCCACCTAATTTTCTTCTCGGAGTATGTGCGTCAGGGAGAAATCCTCGAATAGAGAGATTAAGGACTTGGCCAGTTGCAGATATTTCTTCAAAAACCTCGTCCTTTATCTCAAACGTCTGGTTCACCTGATTGACGACCAGCAGGGAATCACTAAACACCTGTATGCGTTTTACGGCCATGCTAAGCGCGAAGTTTAATCCCGCAATGAGGGCTTCATACTCTGCCTGGTTATTTGTTGCTTTGAATTGAAGCGTCACAGCCTGATGAAGTGTAGCCCCCGTTGGGCTGGTTAAGAGGATCCCAACCCCCTGAGATTGCGACCCGGATGCACCATCAACATGAAGTGACCAGAGGTTCGCCAAGGTTTTAGCGGGTGGTGGTTCCGACGTAGAAAACTCAGCAACGAAGTCGGCCAGGGCCTGAGCCTTGATCGCTGTTCATGGGATAAATCTGATGTCATACTCTTCCAGTTCGATAGACCACTTGAGTAATCTTCCTGAGACCTCGGGGGTATGCAATATCTTTAAGAGCAGTTGATCTGTGACAACCTGAATAGTATGGGATTGAAAGTAGGGCCGCAGTTTCCTGGTAGTCGTCAGGAGGGCCAAAGCGAGCTTCTCCAAAGTGGGATACCGACTTTCAGTGTCTAGGAGGATGTGACTGGTATAGAAGATGGGATGTTGAGCCCCCTTCTCACTGTCTAGGAGTACCGCCGAGACTGCAGTGTCAGACACCCTCAAATAAAGAGATAGGACCGTACCTTCCTTTGATGCTACTAATATCGGGGCTGAGGTTAAGTACTTCAGTTCGGTAAAGGCAGCTTCACACTCACTGTCCCATTGTCCTTTCTTATTGTTGCGCAAACACCGAAAGAAAGGGGAACATCGATCACCGGCTTTTGAGATAAATCTGCCCAAGTTGTTGATCCGCCCTGCCAGCTTTTGGATCTCTTTTGCCGTCTTCAGAGAGGGCATGCTTAGAATGACTGATATTTTATCGGGATTGGCTTCTATCCCTCTGATAGAGACTAGATATCCCAAGAATTTTCCTGAAGCAGCGCTGAAGGTACACTTAGAAGGGTTAAGTTTAAGGTTGTACCTTCGGAGAGTGTCGAGCATTTCCCTGAGATCACCAAGATGTTCTGTTAAGGTTTTGCTCTTGACTAGGACGTCGTCTACATAAGCTTCGAGATTCCTCCCCCTCTGATTCCTGAAGACTGCGTCAACCATGCGCTGATAGGTAGCACCGGCATTCTTGAGACCGAAGGGCATGACCCTGTAGCAGTAGGTGCCATAGTCAGTGATGAAAGCCGTCTTCTCCTCATCCCCCTTGGCCATCCAGATTTGGTGATACCCGGAGAAGGCATCCAGGAAACTCATAACCTCGTACCCGACGGAATGGTCTACCATAATATCAATACGGGGGAGAGGATAAGTGTCTTTAGAACAGGCCTGATTTAATGCTCTGAAGTCTACGCACATCCTCCACTTCCCATTGGCCTTTTTTACCATGACGACGTTGGTTAACCATCGGGGGTACTGGACTTCCCTGATGTAACCGGCTCCCAGTAACTTTTTAATCTCCTCTTTGATGGCACCCTGCCTCTCCCCTGCCATTACTCTTTTCTTTTGTGCATTGGGGGTGATGGCCTGAGACACATTCAAATGGTGTTCGCAGACAGCCCTGTCCTTGCCTGTAACATCTTCAGGAGACCATGCAAAGATATCGATATACTCCGAAAGCAAGACAGTAACTTATGCCTGCTGCTTTTCATTCAGATAAGATGAAACATTTACAATTTTAGAAGAGCCTTCACCTCCTAAGGCTACACTGATGACCCCTTCCTGCGGTGTGATCGGTTGGATTTCTCTAGGATCCATTTGGTCGACTACAAGCTGCGCTTCTATCTGAAAACAGCGGGTAGCTTGTCTCGCATCTCCTCGGATGGTGACAACGCCGCTGGAGGTCGGAAACTTCGCGCACAGGTGGGGCGTGGAAATCACCATCTCGAAGGAGTTTAGAGTTGTCCTCCCTTGGATGGCGTTGTAGCCCGATTTAGCCCTGATGACTGCGAAGTTGACCATGCTCATAGTGTAGTCGTTGTCATCGCCAAAGGAGGCGGGCAGAGTAATGAATCCTAGAGGTTGGACCCTTTCACCAAAAAAACCGAGCAAAGCGGTCCCAGTGCGGAGGAGGTTAGTCTCTTTGAGTCCCATTTGGAGGAAGGCGGACTCGAATAGGATGTCGGCGGCGCTCCCAGAGTCGAGGAGCACCCGCCGGACATCGAAATCGGCGATACGGGCAACGACCACTATTGGGTCATTATGTGGGTTGCCTTGCTGGGGAAGATCTTTGCTGCAGAAAGTAAGGGAGATAGAAGAGTCATGTTGCTCGGAGATACCGCCAACTTCTGCTGCTTGGCGGTGAGAAGTAGGGTCAATGCTGAAGATAGCATTGATCGTTTTGGTGGCCGGAGGGTAAGGGAGCCCTTGGTGTCTAGGGCCTTAGTAGGAGCTTCAGCAACCTTAGGGGCCTTCCCTTTCTGGGCAGTGGTGAAAGTTGGGGCCATCTGCATGAACTCCTCGAGCTTGCCCTGATTCATCAGCTTCTCAAGCAGGATTCTGAGACCTCGGCACCGGTGAAGCCTGTGCCCATAGTTCCCGTGGAACTCGCAGTAGTCGTTGGGATCCACTCCAGGCGGCGGCATTGGTCTAGGTCCCGTAGGTCGTATCCAACCCTTCTTGACGGCCGCCGCATAGACCTCGGGGAGTGGTCTACAGAGAAGAAGTTTCGGAGGTTGGGCATGTCGGGGCCTCCCCTCTTCTCGATCATGAGGCCTGGCCATCTGTACCCTCGTGGCCGGGGGTTCGACACCCCGATGTTTCCTCTTGTTTCTCTCTTGCCTAACCCCGGAAACGCCTGTGGGGGAGGACTCGACATCCTCTAGGAGCATGAACTGACTGGCCCTAGCCACCAGCTCTAGATAACTCCGAGGTTTGGCCAACTGTAGGGATTTAGACAGGTCCCCTACCTTGAGTCCTCTCCGGAAGTTGTGCATGGCCACTGCAGGCTCTACATCTTCAGCTTCTGCTGCAGCGGCGAAGAAACGATTGGTATAATCCCAAAGGCTCTCTCTTTCGCCTTGCTTAATGTTGGCGAGCACCATGTCAGAGACGACCATGCGGGTCTGCCCTATGAAGCGAGCGATCAACTCCCATTTCAGATGCTCGTAAGAAGAGATGTGACCTCTGGGCAGTTTGATAAACCAGCTGAACGCCGCTCCCTTCAGCGTGTTGGCCAGGAGGTGGCACCTAGTGGCTTCGTCCGGCTGGCGGTATTGGACAGCGACCTCAAACCCCTGCACATGCTCACGGGGATCTGTTACACCTTTGTAGACCTCCAGTCTGGGTGACCGGAAGTCCTCTGATATTGGGGCCAAGCGGATGGCGTCGGAAAAAGGGGCATTTCCATCTATCGGCCCAAAGAAGGGATCAGGTCCGTGATGAGGGGCCTGAGCGCCAGGAAAGAGGGGGTCTCTTCCGGCTAGGAATGGAGGGAAAGCAGGTGGAAGAAAGGCAGGTTGTGGTAGTGGACAAGGTGGAAGGGTGTTTTGATGAACCTCCTAGAAACGGAAAGGACGTCTGGGTGGTCTAGAGGAACAAGAAGATTGGATGGAGGGTGGTGCGACCAGGGGTGTCGGTGCAAGAATTCCGGCAGCCGGGGGAGGTGGAGTCGGGGTCGCCATGACCTGCGGAATCAGCTCTGGGACCGTCGCGATCGGCGGAGGAGGAACAGAACCGCCGCTACCAGCAGGAGAGGAACAGGGGCTGCCGCAGCTGGCGGAAGAGGAAGTGCTGCGCACACCGACTGTCTGCCTGAGAATCACGGCCTGCTGTGCCGTGAGGCCGGTGACCAGGTCAATAAGGTTCGCGAGCATCCCCTGGAGTTCTGAGACACAGGTGCCTCTAGAGGAAGAAGCAGATTCGGCGTGGCGCCGAGAAGTGGAAGCTGAAGCTCTGTCGTCCGGTGCTTTAACAGAGGGTTCTCCTGCATGCAGACTGCGGGCAGCAGAGTTGGTTTTACGCGTTCTGGCCACCATCTTCCCAGGGTCTCAATGAAAGCACCAGAAGGTGTTAACGTAGGATGTGGGGGTCCCAAGAAACATCAAAGAGAAAGAGAGTTCTGGGAGACGGCGGCGCGCAAGGTGGGGTGAGCCTGTTAATGAAAGCTCAAGGAGAAGACTAGTTCAAAGCAACCAGAAAAGCACACAGAGATTTAAGGTAGTTCAGGGAGGAAATCTCCTACGTCCACCGGTCGATCAGCAAAGAGATTCACTAATAGGAAAAATGTAGCCTTGAAGGCTTATACAATGCTTTCTTAGGGAAAAGAAGAAGAAGAAGGAGAAAAGGAACCCTCAGTGGGGGCCCTGAAACAGTGAGAGTTGTCTTAGAGAGAGAGTTCTCTATCGTTCTTAGTTATCAGTCGCTCCTCTTGCCCCTCCCCTTTTTTTAGATATAGTTAGAGCTCTCTGCTTTTGAGGACTGTTTCAGCGGTATTTATAGTCGGTGGGGATGCGAAGCTTCATCCAGGTTTCTTGGTGAAAATAGGTGATGAGTAAGCTCTGGAGCCCCCGCCGTTCGTCTGTCGCCCGAGAGACCTGAGAATATGAAAGGAAGGTGATGGCATTTAATACTAGTATCTTTTCTGGGGATTCGTGACTGTTGGGGCTTACGGATTCTTGATCTGCCGGTCTCGGGGATGGGCGCCTTGTACGGGGAGCGGCGTGGTAGGTGGAGCTGATTGTGACAGGCGGTACTTCGTACCTTCGTGCCCGAGGTTATCAGGTTTATCTTGGGATATCGGGAACGAGGTTAGGCTGAACCCTCATGGCCGATGTTTGACCTGGTCAAGAGTCCTACAAAACCTGAAGCTGAGTCAGCAAATTAATCAATCAAATGGAGGCCAGCCAGGCGCCACGTGTTCGGTCAGGATGCAGCGCAGGAACTATGTGTTAACAGTAGTTATCTGAGAACTAAGTTGAAGCGATACAGAAGTGATATATATTTTTCAATTCAAAAAAGTAAGTAGCAACACTTACATATAACTTTTTCATTAAAAAGAAAAAAATTTATATCTGTCATCTTCAAAAAAAAAAATTTTTAGAAGGATTTCTTTAAGTCAAATATTTACAGACAACGCTCCCTATTTTGAATGTAAATTTATAAACAAACCCCTACTCCAACCTATTTTGGATGTAAATTTATAGATAATACTATTATTCTAAATTTTTTTAGGTATCATTTATAAATATTGAACTTAGAGGGTGTCAAATGTAAATATTTAATTTATGACCTGCTGCCTATAAAAAAAATTTCTTTCAAGATAACAAATAATTTTTTTTAAAAAAATACTTATATTAAAGGCTTTAACTTATCATTGATCATCTGATGTAAAATAACTATTGTAAGTATTTTTGACATTTACAAATACAATGTTAGATGTAGTACATAAAGTATGTGTTAAGCAACTCATGAATAGTTGTGATTGACTCGTATTTAAAATCTAATAAAAATTAGTTCATTTTTATTGTAATACAATTCTCAATTCAGTGGAAGTCAATAAAGATTCAAGTTAGCTTAAAAATAAATTCTAGTCGAGCTGAGTTTGCTTAAATTTGAAATGGATCTGAGCTCAAATAGATTTATAAATTAATGGGTTAAGCTTGAGCTACTTCTAGCTCAACTCGAACTCATATTATTCTCACCCTTTCTCGTGATAGAATACAAAAAAATTAATTACTGAAAGGTTCTTATAATTGATATATAATTATTATTTGATTTATAAATTTCAAAAATTTACTGAAAGTTTTCTATTTTAAAATTGTTATAATATTGAAATTTCTATAAATTATGATTATTACATAATAAATTCTTATTAATATTTTTTTATCAGCATCTAGGTTTAAAAATTTTGTTTTTACCCTCGTTCTCTCTCTTCGACAAGTTGCAGCAGCTCATCCCCTTTCTTTCTTTTTCACTCATAGGAGCAAGCGCGCGCCTGTGCAAAGGGTGGCAAGTCGCCAGCACCTCGTCTCTCTCCCTCTCCCTTCCCCCACGTAGGCACGCACACCTGTGCAAAGGTGGTGGGCTGCCGGTCGTTGCCCTACTCTCTCTCTCTCTCTCTCCCCTACATGGTGGGTGGTAGGCCACCGATTCCCACCACCTCTGTTCTCTCCCTCTCACTCCCAGCGAGGCGTTAGGGGCAAGGCGGAGTCAACGAGGCAATAATGGCAAGGCGAAAGTGGCAGCGAGTAACACAGAATTTGCAATGATAAAAATGTGAAATTTGAAGAAGTGTTAACGGTAAAATTAAAAATCTATTAAATTTAACAACGAAAAAACCTTACATGTAATATTGGGTGAATTATAAAAAAAATTCAGTAAATTTTTAAAAATTATAAATTATATAATAATTATGAGTTAACTATACATATATTTCATTAATTAACTTAAAATAAATTAAAAAATATATATAGATACATTTATATAAAGATCCCATTGCTGCAATAATGATGATAATAGATTGTTGCAGCTTGTCCCTAAAATAATTTGATTTGACATCAGCTTTTTATCCTTGTTCCATTAATTAAACTTTAAAAATTACTAGTTTTTAACAATTTTATTATTTATTACATGGGAAAACCGAAAACTTTGAGTAAAATTTATTCTATTCAATTTAAAGTTTCACTTTATAAGCATAAATATTCATTTAATTTATATATATATATATATATATGATCAGTTCATCTAATTAAAAGATTAATAGATTTATATAATACAGTTTCTTTGGGTTTGAATCAACACATGGTTTGCTTAGGAGTAAATTGCATTAGGGTTCCTAATTTTTAGATTAATTACATAGAGGTCCTTAATTGTAAAAAAACTTTTTAGTGTTTCATTTCCTAAGATTTGTATATATATAAAATCACCTTGTAGATCATAGATTTCACTCATTTTTAGTTAAATTCTATTATGTTCATAGCTATACAATTATATTGATGGATTGAGAGGTAAAGATACTATTGGCACATATATTTCAACATAATTACTTTTATTTCATCAAAATTCAGCTCGAATTATGTCGGCTCTTTAACTACTCTTTATCATAAAAAAATGATTTCACATTTCCACTAAACATCAAATACTGTAGTGTACTGAACGTGAGAAACTGCGACTTAATCTCGAAATCAGAGTTTATTTGATGCAGGGGCATAGATTAATTTATAAGAGAAATTATCAACTCATTTCAAACTCGATCATAAATCTATTTCTTATCTTAAATTAGTCTCAATTCAAAATTAAATTTTTTAAATTTGAGACCAATTTAATTCTATTTAATTATTTTTTAAATTTTAAGTTAAATTTTCATTTAAATGGATTATCATTATAAATTATATTTCTTATTAAAATATCTCTTATACATATTACGTATATTAATATATAATACTATAATATCATTTATAAATCTAATGCTTGATTTGATTTTTTAATATTTTTATAACATATTTATATTTACATAGATATAAAATTTAAAAATCAATATATATGTATATATATATTATAATTTTTATCGATGTAAAATCAATATATATGTATATATATTATACACTTGATATAGAGAAAAAATACGAATTTAAAAAAAAAATTTAGCACATCATTTATAATTGTTAGAACCTTCTGTAACACCTCCTTACCGAACAGCTGCTCAACAGCAGCTCCTTGTCGAACAGCAGCTCAACAGCAGTCTCTTGCCAAACAGCAATTTAACAGCAGCCCCTTGCCAAACAACAGCTCAAAGAGACATCACAAGATCGTACCCTCCGTACTATTGTGTCAACTCAGCATTTAAGACAGCATGAGAGCCCACTCCCTAATCGTCCTTTGCAGGAGTAGGTATCAGATATGACAGACTAAACCTACTATATCTCCTCCTCTCCAAGTTATAAATAAGGGGGGGATTGCTCTCTCTAAGGAGGCTTCTTTCCTCTCTCTCTCGGGCTGAGCTACCCTTCTCTCTCTATTCTTCTTATACTCATTCGGTTTCCATTTAAAGATCAAGCTTTGTAAGAGAAGATTCGATTAGTGGATTCAAATAGCCTGGACAGCATCGTGATTTTCCCCCGAACACTCGAGTTTTCACGTAAAAATTACCGTCTCATTTCTCTCTATGGTGGTGCATTTTTTGCATCAACAATAATCAAATTGTTGAGCTGTTGTTGCAATAATGCAGTGTGGGGCCGTTTCTGCCAAGCTAGAGAAGAATCCTAGTTGAAGATGAATCTGACTGGATTCTCGTTCTCATTCATCTATCGTCCATAATTTTCTTTTCAAGTACTTTCTAAAAAAATACAATTTCAAATAAACTAATTAAACTTTTAATTAAAAAATCACAATTACTTTTTATGAAACTATAAATTTAAAATTTTAGCATTTTTAAATTTATGAAATTTGTGATCATTGAAAAAAAAATTCATTCATTACTTTTTATTGGTTAAAATCCAAAATTATGATTTGTTCTTTCTCTTCAACAGTATTAAATTTAAGGTTATTAACTGTCTATAGTAAAAAAATTCTAAAGTTAGCAGCTCAATTAGATGCTTTTTAAAACGTATTGTTAAATTTTAGACCAAAAAAAATATTTTATAAATTAATTTTGATATTTATATTTATGTTAAAAATAAAATAAAATTAATTTTTATAATTAAAGTTTATGTTATATATATAAAAATTTTTTAAATTAAACTAGCTTAAAATAACCATGAAAGAATGATAAACCTTTTTGAAAGTGGGCTTCTTCTCTATCTGAAAAGGACAATCACTTCATTCTATTTATGATGAAAGGCACTAAAATTAGATTAAATTAATTAAATTTATCACAAACATAAATAAATCATAAGTGAATGGTCCTCTGCATCAGAAGAGGACCTCCTCTTTTGTCTGAAAAGGACCATCACTCATTTAAGCAACATACCTCGTACTTGCTCACGTGAAAAAAATAAAAGAGATAATTCTACTTAGGCCTCAGAGATTTGTCTACTTTACCGTCCAGGTTCACAAACATCAAAACATGCTGCCCAAATCTATAATAATTACTATATAGTTCACCAAGGCTCTAGTTATTTTTAAAAAGTGGGACATAGGGCTGGCCCTTCACGGGATCGATAGGGCTGCGATGATGGGGTAAGCACTTGGCGACGGCGACGAGGGGAGGGGTGGCTAGCCAACACCACCAACCATAAGGAGGAAGTCTCTCCACCTTCATCCTCATAGTCTCAACCCAATCATTAAGATCTAAGTCCTTGATTTATGGGAATTAATCTCAATCATTCAAAAATAAGAGTCAATAATCCAGTAGTAGAGACGAAAGTGTAGTAGGCTAGCTATCATGTAGAGGATAGAAAATTGGGCCTAAATTTAACCTAATTGCTTTCAAAAGCTCTCAAAACTCTAAACCCACCTAAAGCCCATAAAAATAGCCCATGTAAATATACAAGTAATAATCTCTCAAAATAAAAAGGTATATTACATATACACACGACTATGGTACAAATAAAGAAGAAAAAAGATTTGGTGGGAAACCGATATGGATTGTCCCTCTCCTCTGGATGTACTATCGTTTGTCACGCCAACACCGGAGATGCTCCCCATCACATTGGATTAACAAGCAAATATTTGTGAAATTCCTACCACTTCACTGTGAGCAGATAATATATAAGTACCAAAACTGTTGAAAAGGCTTGCATAAGGTACATTTTTTTATTGAAAAATTCCATTGATTTGCTCATCGCAATGATCTTCTATATGTAGAAGCACAACAAGCTATTCGTTCTATCAACAACTTCAGTTAGTCATTCAAGACTTGGTGACTTATCATACGACTTGGACCTTGATGAGGCAATTAGATTTGTCATGAAGTTCGATTATTAGGTAATTTAATAATTTAGATGTGATTCATAGTGATACAAACAGAGGAAGGCTATGAGCAATCTTCCTGTAAATATTCTCTTGTCTTTATCACAAATAAAGTCAACAAGGTGATCCCTAATAATGAAGCTAGCTTAAACTATGCCTCCACTTTGCGCTGAACTGTTAAAGTTAACTTTGATCTATCTGGAATGAGGAAGAAAATATATATGCATTTAAAAAAAATATTAATTACATTAACCCATTTTTGTAATGAAGTAGAGGAACACTTTCTTCACATATTTTAAACACGTTTTTGAGTTGGATGTGAAGACGGCAAGAATGGTAGTAAATCTCATCAATAAGGGCCTAAAAGAACTACTATTGGTTATACTGAAGAAAATGCAATCTGTGCTAGAGGAGTTTAAAGAATCGATGCCTAATGGGCTACCTACGAGATTACTGCCCATACTTGACAATCAACAGCACATTAATCTGATCCTCACAACTAATTTATCAAATTTATCTCAAAATTGTATGAGTTCAATGTTATGTATGAATCATATGACATAGAATACAAAAATTTGTAAATAATTGTTCGGCATGCATGCATACATACATACATACACACATATATATAATATAAGGTGAGATTGAAAATTCTTTTAAGATCTTTGTTGTGAGTATGTATATATGAAAAATTAAGTGTGATATAAAATAGAAAAATTTAAGTCATATGTACATAATTTCCCCCATGTTTTTTATTTACAATACCATCAACTAAAGATTTTATATATTAGAAGTTTACCCCAATGTATAGTTCTTATGCATCCTTCAAAAAAAAAATGAATAGTTCTTATGGCTATTTTATTCATATATGGGCCGTCCATTTCTTGTTGGATGAAATGCATGGCCCACAAACCATCTTAGGTTAGTTTAAGTTCTACATTGGCACAAAATGATGAGGGAGAGATCTAACTTCTTCGTTTGTCTAGGAGTCTAAAACTAACCTAGTTTAATTTTAATCAGACATATCACATCACACATAAAATTTAATATTAAAAATTAAATTTATTTCACATCCTACACATATTACTAAAATAATAACTAACTTATATCAAATCCCGTTCACTATAGTTCCGAAAGTAGTAAACAAACTTTTATATGCAATCCCTCACATATCCCAACAATAATGAAATTATCATTTCGAATAGAAAAAATATCTCTATCCATATTTAATTTTAGAACCTTTGCTTTAATTTAACCTTGTACACAAACAAGACATGGGTATATACCAAGTATAGTTAAAAGTAAATGAGGCCACGCTTTACCAAATTTATGTAAATTTCGTGAGAATTTTCATCGATTTGTTTGAGATGGCACATGTGAATATCGGTTTTTGTTGGATGAGCAACTAGGACGGTAGAGGAGGCAGCAATGCGGTGACAAGGCAAATCTAGATTTGGTCATATCTCCAGAATTTTCTTGACTTATTTACGTTAGAGCCCGTACGCAGAGCTGATCATCGTTTATTGAAAGTGTAGTCAACATCAAGATTAGAATACTCTGATTTATTAACTAAATAGGTTATCCAAATTTGCAAATGCGCGATCTTGCTTATTGCAATTTCTATTAAGTCCTAAAAATTGAAAAAACTATTGTATTGTTGAAGTTTTATTTAATATAATTATAAATTTTAATTTTGAAATTATAAAATAAATAACTTAACATGGATAATCATCTAATAATATATAACTTGAAGCTAAAAATCAAAGGCTTCGCTATTCTTTTGGCAGCCTTTAAAATTTGTTCTATATTTGATGTGAGCCAGCCTATATTATAAATTAAAAATATTATATAAAATATATTTCTTTTGCTTCATCAAATGTCAATTATCCCCCAAAAAAGTGAAATAATCGTGCGCTTGTTCTTCATTTAATTTCTGTTATTTTGAAACTTTGAAGAGAAAAATTTTATCATGCATTTATAATCAATAATGTGTATCAATATCACCCATATATTTCCTATCATATTTTTAAAAATAAATATTTGCATTATTAATGTTGAAAATATATATACCCCAGTTTAATAATATATGTTCACTTGACTGTTGGGTTATCACATTATATTCTGATTTAAATTATTTAAAATTGTGATGTCCATAATTGCTATTAATTATTCTATTTTGTGCTACTTGAAATTAATAATATGTCATAATATATTTAATATTGGACTTATAGAGTCACTTCAATATGTCACATAACAAATAAAATAAATAATATATTATTATATGTAATTTATGGAGCGCACAATTTTTTATTCATTTTACGATTTCAATTTTTTCACGTCCTTGAGAAAACTTTTTCTCTATTTGAATTAAAGTAAACGACGTTATCTTGTTATTAATTATTCTAATACAACTATATGAAATTATAATTTATCTTATTCCAATAGATGTTGGTTTTATAATATAAATATAAATATATATAGTGTCTCTAAAACTTGTAAGATTTTGATTCCACATAAAAATTATGATGGTGTGGTCAAATTCAACAATTTTTATAATATTAAATAAGTTTTTTCTTTCGTTAGCTAAGGAGATTACTGTTATAGCTGCAATATGTTGCATATCGTATATTCGTAATTACTTTCTTTCAAAAACTTATGAAGAAATAATGACATATTTTAAAATAATTTTTTTTAACGTGTCACCAAATATAAATTCTATATCTTCACAATTATAGTTCTATTATAAAAGATTATTATTGTTGAGTTTCAAAAGATTAGTTAATGTTTTGTTAGTTTTTTGATGTCTAACTGACAGGTCATGTGACCGGCAAGGTGGGAAGAAACGGTAGGGCCAGACGTGGTCAGAAGGAATAATTACATTATAGTCCCAAACTTTCACTAATCTACTTTTAAGACTCCAAAGTTTGCTCTCTCACCACCTCCATCCAAATGCCCATGAGGCTTTCTATTTACTAGGTTTGTTATTATGTTCTATTCACGCATGTACCTTAGTGAGGGCAAAAAAATGAAGGGGGATTTCATTTGAATAATTGTATGTCTATAAATATTTAACTATTTAAAATTTAAATTTATGATGTAAAACTAAATGACAAATAAATAAGCATGTCACTAAAATCTAACAATTTCGTATTGTTAATTCAAGCATCACCTCAACTAATAGTGTGAGGGTAAAGTTGTCAATGACTTCTGTGATCAATTGCGTACTGCAACGAGAATAAAATAGTTTCATGAGACTTATTAGACTTCTATGATCCGTTATGGAGGCTTGCAAATTTATCACAGCTATATTAGAGATACTTATAGCATCTGTAGCATTGGAAGTTAGCAACCGCCTATAAAGTGAGGATGCTGAAATCTTGCCTATTCAAGCAAACCTGAGGTGAAGCGCTTGAAAGTTGATTAATTGAGGGCATTCGGACCTGTAGAAGCGTCGTTAAGGGCCGATGCTAATAATTAAATAACAGCATTGGACTTCTTTATTTAGAGCGTTGGTTTATGAATCAGGTTGATATTATCGGAGTACCCGGCCTTCTGTTTCGGACGGAAACCAGTTCCCGGGTAAAGTTTTGCCAGTATCGGTTAAAAAAACCATTCCCCCCTAATAAAGGAACCTCTCAAGCAAAAGATGTCTGGCCCCTATCGCTATGTTAATTAAGGAGGGGTCCCAAGATTTTTCCAGGGGACGCCCTTAATTATACCGTTTTTTGTCTTTTTAATATCATAATATTGTAAGGGGGAGATTGGTTCATCGGCATTGTTAATGCCTATTGGTCAGTTGGGATCATATTTTAATTTGGAGAAGAAAGTTTAATTAATAATTGTATTTGGATAAAAATATTCAATGGCATTGCCATAATATATGTATAAAATTGATTAAGTCTATATTGAGATACTACTGATTTTACATAAATAAATGAATTAAATATAACGTCAACTTATATTATAATTTATTGAAGATATTTAAGATTCACAAAATGAAAAAGTATAAAATGATATCGAGCGCGTAGACAATAAATAAGTAGAGCCCCGGAGGTGAGGGCACACTCGATAGAATAAATATAAAATTAATTAGTAAAAAAAATTTTATGAAATTATATTAAAATTTTATTATTTATTATTGATTATTAAAAAGAAAACAAATAAAAAAAAAAATGAACAGAAAGAAAATGTTAAATGAGAAGAAATAATATAAAAAAAATGATAAAAATAAAAAATAAGATAAATAAAAAAAAAAAGAAAATAAATATGCAAAAGAAATAAATAAAAAATTTATAGTAATAAATAGATATACAGAATAATATAAATAAAAAAATTAAAGAAAAAATAAAAAAAAAATAATAAAAAAGAATTAAAAAAAATACGAAAAATAAAATTTAAATTATAAAGATAATAAGTAAATAAATACAGATGAATACACAAAATTGAAAGATAATTATAAAAAAAAAAATCAAAAAAATAAAAAATATAAGAAAAAAAAAAATAAACAAAATAAATAATAAAAAAGAATTTAATAGTGTAAGAATGTACTAGAAATTATACTATTCCTATAAATAAATAATTAATTACGTCATAGAATTAGATAAAATTGAAATAAGGGACACAATACATAGTACATTGCTATATGAGATCTAATTCTATAACGGAATATATTAAGGTAAAGATTTTAAAAATATTAAATTACTTTTAAGTTTCAAAAATCTGATGACTAAGATTAATACTGCCATTCATAATTAATATAATTTAAATTAAATAAATTAATAATTATATATATAAAATATTTAGATAATTATTTAATATTAAAATAATTACTGATATTAGATGCATGAAAAAAAAATGTGATTTAAGAATGTGAACCATAAACTTGTGTAGTTACTTTTTTTATATAATTTAACTATCATCATTTACACATAAAATTTTTATAAATATAAATTATATCACTCAAATTTTCAACATAATAATATTGTGATTAAATGCCTTTTTTATCATGCGAATAAATATTCACGATGTTCATAATTATGAACAATGGTATGTTTTTTGCTGAATATAAAAATAAATAAATTCAGCCCATATATGAATAAAATACTGAAAATGATTTAACTGAAAATAATATTTTTAGCTTAAAAAAAAGCCATTCCTTTGGTGGAGAAAAAATAACTACTCTATAAAATATAAAATAAAATTTATGAAAAATTATCCCATCAAATAATTTAAAAATAATTATTTTATAAAGAAATAAAAATAGAATAAAATAATTATTCTATTTATAATTTACGCTAAAGGGCTCACTTGCGTTGAATTTTTTTTTAATATAAAATTTAATTGTAAAAATTAAGTTTATTTTCACATTTAATAAAGTATAAATATTAGAATTAATTTTATTTATATTTTACGTATTTTTTTAATATGAAATTAATTTATAAGAATATTTTTTTATAACTAAAAAAGCTTAAATAAAGTTTAATAGGATAAATTTATATTATTTCTATCAATTATATTTTTGAACGGTTTTATTTGCTCATGATAAAAGTGGTATATTTTTAGCTATCAGATGCAATTTACCTTTAAATATTAATATCTTAAAAGTCGTGCTAACAACCACGCAAACCAAAAAAAAAAAAAAAAAAAAAAAAAAAAAAAAAAAAAAACAACCATCGCAAACCATAATTCCACTATTTGAATCATCCGTGCATGCTCTATCATATACCGATTCGCAATACTCACATTTATCAGACTTTGGACGGTCCAATGGCATCTCGGAGTGGCGTACGGCCGTGAACGGCCGATCTCCATGGGTAAGGTTGCCGGGTCGATGGGACGGCTGTGATGCGCCGGAAGTCGATGGGCGTTCTGAGATTCCAAGGCCGACAAAGCCTGCGTTGTCGCATTCCTTGGAGGTTCACGGGCCGCTATGAACATTTTCTGGATTAGCTCATTCAAGTGGGGCCCCACAACTTGTTAATATTATTTATTTTTAAATCATTTAATATTATTTATATTGAGAACAATGTAAATATGATAAGTTGCATAATATATATAAAATTATATAATGGCATTTTTAAATTATCATTTCAAATATCAATCTCACCACACCAAAAATTATTAGAACCACATAGCTTACTATAAGCGATCAATAAGTGATATTCATTTCTGAGATATTATTAGTTTAATATTAAAAGATTGAATTATGTTATTTAAATTTATAATTATATTTTTTTTTGCACTAGTGCTTTTCTCGTCTTAAAATATCATTTTCTCAGTTTGTTCTTAAATTGCAGTCGTACTATAAAAATTTGACTAAATACTTGAGCACTTATCAAGAAAGTCACCCATATTTTTAGAACTATTTCTGTTTGAAATTTGCTTAACAACAAAAAGCCTCACGATTTTCTTCAAATATACGTTTCTACGGTTTGAGATTACAACAACAAAACCAAGCCTTAATCCCACTAGGTGGGATCAGCTCATATCTGTTCTTGTTTTCATTACACTCTATCAGTTACTAATTCTTTTATCTAAGTTTAAGTAACTAAGATCACTCCTTATAGTTTCTTGCATGTCATCTTTGGTCTCCCTCTTCCTCTTTGTACATGGGCAAAAATTCAATAACTCAATTTTTCTAATTTCTACGATTTGAGATTAAGCTATGTATTTATTAGCTTAATTAAAACTTTTTTTTTCTCACGGATGTTAGATATTCACTCTCAAGCTCCTTTCACACTTATCATTAGCCTTAGAAGCTTGCCAGAAGCTGCTTATTGCACTAGAAATTTTTTCTTTTGGAACATCATTAGACGATCACGTTTACTCTCTTTGACTACTATTTGTGACATAAAGTGTGTGTATACATACAGTTCACACAGAACACTAAGGCCCCGTTTGTTTAGGAGTTTAAAATTAACCTGGTTTAATTTTAACCAGACATATCACATCACACATAAAATTTAATATTAAAAATTAAATTTATTTCACATCCTACACATATTACTAAAATAATAACTAACTTATATCACATCCCTCACATATTCCAACATAATAACTAACTTTATATCACATCCCTCACATATCCCAACATAATAACTAACTTTATTTCACATCATTCACAACTTTCAATAAAAAAATATTCTTCATCAAATTTAATTTTAACCTTCTTAAATTTAACCTTACAAACAAACACACCAAGTACTAAAATGCTATTAAAAGTTAGTTTTCCTTCATATATATATATTTTTATTTTGAATGCAATTTTTTTTATTTGTGTAAGCAATATTGCACACATATGAAGTAAGTAATTAATTAAAGGTAAAGATACAATATCTTTATAAAAAATACCTATATGAAGTTTTAATTATCTATATGAAAATTAAAGATTTTTTTTAAGTGATTCTACATCGTTTCTCTTTAATTCATGCAGTGGGCATGGATGGTGTGTGTATTGGTTCCCTTAAAAATGAAATGGCATGCTATTCTAACCCAATATATGCCACAATTAGCAATCCACCTTACTTTATTTTTTACTCGATCTAAGCATGCCAGTTCGATATATAATTAAAAGAGATGATCATCTGAACATCGTAGGAATCGAATCAAACTTGAATCAAATATTTTAGTTTTAATATTCAGATCTAACTTTCGAGAATGCTTGACCTTTTTCATACTAGAAATAATTAAACAAGCTTTAATTTTTGTGATAAAGCTTCCCTAGAATTTTAAATATATTGCAAAGAACCGAATTATGATTGCACTAATTAGAATCTGAAAAAAAAAAAGAATTTAATAATTAGAAACAATGATGATTATTTTAAATATATTGCAAAGAACCGAATTATGATTGCACTAATTAGAATCTGAAAAAAAAAAAGAATTTAATAATTAGAAACAATGATGATTTACTAAAACTAAATTGAAATTCCTAAAGAGGATTTAGTTAGTAAGAGCGTTTGGTTCAGTGTATGTTTTTTTTTTTAAATATCAACATTTATTTAGAATTTAATATTATCTAGCACTTTAAACATATTTAATAAAATTTCATTATATTATAAATTATCAATAGAACTTTGAAATCTAAAAAAAATTCTATCCCTTAAAATCAGCTTCACGGCATAGCTTCAATTTCTTATCACCCTAAATTCAACATTTTTTATTTTTTTTATCATCCTTGATTTATTCATAGAAAAAGAGATATGTGATGACTTGGAACTAAAGAGGAGTAAAGTGATTATCAGGATGATGTTTATATGAATCAATTAGAATCACTCGAATAAGGAGCGGCTACCAGCAAGCTTCTAGGTGGAGGGGCAAAGACATGAATCAAACTGTATCAAAAAGAAAAGAGTCTCTAAGTTTTATAGGTGAATAACATAATTCTAAATGATAGAAATATCTTTCAAAGTAAAACTACAAGGCTAATAATAAGAAACTCCATAGTTAAGCTTATCTGAGTTAGTAGTACTAGGATAATTGATTCAATAGAAAGTATTTAAGTCAAGTAATTTCCTAAAATCAAAGCAGACGATATTTATATATTTGCATCCTAGTATATTACAAGATATCTAAATATTGCATAAATATTTTGAGTAATGATATTATAATTTTTTTTAAAATATCATCTAAATATGTTAGCACAACAAATTATAATTATTTATTTCAAATTATATAATATAACATACAGCATAATAATGTTGTATCATAAGAATCTAAAATATAAACAGTGGAAAGAAAAACTAATAAGATTCTCGAGTTACAATTTGACCCAACTTTTTCAATTTTAGGTAAGCCTATAACAGACAAGAATTATTTCGAACTCAATGATTAGATTCAGACATTTTGTACGATTTTTGTATATTTTTCACAACTCTATATATGTAAATGATTGGCTTGCAAATAGGCAACCAAGTGTTTGATGTATAGTCTGTATTTGTAAAAAAAAATAAAAAAAAAATAAAAAAAAAATTATATTTTGATTTTGATGAATTATATATAAGTGAGAGTATCAAATATTTTGTAAATGCAATTTAATATGTATCTTATGAAAATTATTAGTTTTGAAGAATGTGTATTTATACTTCAAATTCACATAAATAAAATAATTTGGTGTTTAATAATTATAAATAGAAGATTGATTTATTATATTTATGAAAACACAGATAAGTTTAGATGTAATATACGTTAAAAAATTTAATTAGTTTAATAAATTGACAATGATAAATTAGGATCTTAATTATTTAATTATTCAATAAGATGAGATTCCTTTTTTTGGTAGTCACACGCCTCCCGAACCGTTGAACTCAAGATGAAAACTTCGATTCGCTCCACTGGTATTATAACTCCCTTCTATGGGAGAAATCCACTCCTATGGTTGGACGGATAAAATGACCACCAGCGAATTTGTTGACCACATATGTCCCTAAGCTTTTAGAATAACAGGCCAGGCTCCCGGCATTCCGGTAGTCGAGAAGCCCCTCTTGTTTATGTTACTCAGCTAGTTGATCCGCTGCTTAATTCATCTATTTGCGAGTCAGGGCGTGACAAAATTAGCATGGAATCAAAGTATTTTCACAATTGATAACTCAAATTTATTAATAAATGATTACATTTATAATTTTATTCATGAAAACCTAGTAGAGTAATTTTAATGAATTAGTTAATATGGGCGTTAATCAAATATTTAATTTTTAATAATTATAGTTTAGGTATAATATATATATATATATATATGTTAGTAAAATATATATTTTTTAAGAAGCACTGAGCCGCCCTCCTTCATACTGCAGGATGATAAAAAAACATCATTTATTAGACCCTATAAAATTAGGAGATATGAGTTTATATTAATACTAAAAATTAGTTTTTTTTTTAATTCTAAAAAAAGGTATTTAGTATGATTAACAGCAAAACTAACACGTTTGATCTCAGTATTCCGCGAGCTGGCTAATGTACAATTTATAAAGACTCTCAATAATGCTAATAATATGCAGACAGATTCACGTCATATGATCGTATGACTGCTAAGTTGAACAATTCTCTTGAGACTAATAGCTTACCTTTCTCGTTGGTATCCCTCACTCAATACTTTTATTTCATTTTGGGATCTATTGTTAATAGTAAGCTGACTATTCTATATTGTTCAAAAATTAGGATGACAAGATAACAACAACAACAACAACGAAGCGTTAATCCCACTAGGTGGGGTCGGCTACATGAATCATTTATTTTCATTGCGCTCTATCAGTTACCAAATTATTATCTAAGTTTAAGTAACTAAGATCACACCTTATAGTTTCTTGCCATGTCTTCTTTGGTCTCTCTCTTCCTCTTTGTACATGGGCAAGATCCAATAACTCAATTTTTCTAACTTTTTCTAACTTGATCTGAATGTTCCGCGAGAGTTACCAAATTAGGATGACAAGATGCTAACATAAAATCAATACGACATTATTTCCTTTCTTTAAGTATTAGTTGTAAATAATTTAAGCAACAAGGTATATTATATTTTTCGGAGAAATTATATTTTAACATCTATTTGAGGGAAATTTGGAGGTAAAATTTTTATATATTTTTTATTTTATGGTGATTAGAAATTATTATTTTAATATTTACTTTATATAAAAGATGGCTTTTATTGTATGGTGTAATTAATCTTGTTAAACAATATAATAAACTCTAATTTGAGGGATTAAAGTTTCAATTAAATTAACATAAAAAAGTTTCAATTAAATTTATTGGGTGGGAAAATGGGTGTGAAATTGGTTTTGTTTTCAATTTTTTAAAATAATTGAAACTAGAGGTCACGGGCGGCCGTGGGACAAGAGCAGTGGGCAAAGTGTGACCGGGAGATGCCACGTCGGATCGACAGCTCACGGGCCGCGGCCCCGCAGATATTTCTTCCCTTCTCTCTGGCCACGAATTTTATGCGGCCTAAATTTTATACGCTAGGCCGCATAAAATCTTCGCGTGGATTCGCCCCGTGCGGTCGTGCGTACGCTCACGGCGGAATGACGATAATACCCCTGAGCGGACCCTCACGCCACCGCAGGCCGTCGTAGTTAAACGGAATATAAAGAGCATTTCGAGAAAACGACACGAGATTGACGTCCGAGGACAGAATCGTCAAACAGTTTGAATTCTGTCATTAATGTCCGTAATTAAAATTTATTTAGGGTTTGCAAAAAATAACTAAGCACGACGTGCCGGAAAAAACCCTTAGCTCTACATAAATTAAAAGTTTTAAATATTAATTTGAATTATAAGAGAATATATATTTAAATAAAAATATAATTTTTAAAATTTATGACATATATATATATACGATAAAAATCCTTAAAATTAATTAAATTCAAAAATTTTATCAATTTTTATTTTTACTAATCATATATTATTCTTAGAATAATATATTTAACTTACATTATATTATTTATAAACAAAGTAAAATATATACACATATTATTATCCTGCATTTATTTTTATTTGCACTTAAATATTATTGGTACACATTTTAGGTAAGACTAATATTATTTAGAAAAAAATTCTTAAAATATATTAAAATAATAAAAATCAAAACTATCAAAATTAAAATGATAGAAATTTATGCTTATAATTTGAGAGTAAAAGGGTAACTGAGTTTTAAAACCTAATGTTAATTAAACATCCCTGAGTAAGTAAGTTACTGATAAAGTGGCAATCATCGTCTTCCCCGTAATATTAAGCTATGGGAGAGGAGTTAAAGTCCTTCGTCACTGCTGCTCCATCTCCATCTGCTAATCGCCACAATGAGAAAACAGGGCTGCGAGATTGAAGCCAGAGACATAACCTACAAGATCCACACCTGCCGCAAAACCCGCCTCTTCAAGAAGATATGGACTCGAGACGACGAAGATGATCTCGTCGGGAACGCCGCCGCCGACGCCGGTGGCGCCGGTGACCCCGAGTCCGCCTTCCCTGAGGCTGGCGTGCGTTACGTTCTTAAGGACGTCACCTGTCGCGCTAAACCCTGGGAGATACTCGCCGTCGTCGGCCCCAGCGGCGCCGGCAAGTCCACCCTCCTAGAGCTCCTCGCCGGCCGCCTTCCCACGCCGGATCCACCGGGCGCCATTCTCGTCGACGGCGAGCCCGTTTCCCGGCGAACCCACCGCCGGATCTCTGGCTTCGTCCCCCAGAAGGACTGCCTCTTCCCCCTCCTGACCGTCGGCGAGACCCTCGCCTTCACCGCTAGTCTCCGCCTCGGCCTCCCCTCCTCCGCCCTCCACCCCCGCGTCGCCTCCCTCCTCGCAGAGCTCGGCCTCTCCCACGTCGCCAGCACTCGAGTCGGAGCCATCTCCGGCGGCGAGCGACGCCGCGTCTCCATCGCCATTGAGGCCCTCCACGATCCCTCCGTCCTTATCCTCGACGAGCCCACTTCCGGCCTCGACAGCACATCCGCTCTCCAGATCGTCGAAATGCTCCGCACCATGGCCGAGTCCGGCGGCCGCACAGTAGTCCTCAGCATCCACCAGCCGTGCTTGAGGATAGTCAAGCTCTTCGGTTCAGTCCTCCTCCTCGCTGGTGGCCGCGTCCTCCACCACGGCACCGTTCCCCTCCTTCTCTCCCGCCTCTCAGCCGCCGGCCTCCGCCCGCCGCTCCTCGCCAACCCCGTCGAGTTCGCCATCGACTCCATCGATTCCCTTCACCCCCAACAACCCATCGTCAAAAACGACCGCTCCTCTCTCCAGCAGCTCTTCCAACTCCACCATTCCGCCACCACTGCCGGCGATCCGCCGGAATTAGACTACGCGAACAACCCATTCGTCGAAACCGCGATTCTAACTCACCGATTCTCGAAAAACATATTCCGTACGAAGGAGCTCTTCGCCTTCCGCACCATACAGATGTTCATCGCCGGCCTCGTCCTCGGCTCCATCTTCTTCAACCTCCACCCTGACCTCGCCGGTGCCGGCGACCGCGTGGGCCTCTTCGCATTCATCCTCACCTTCCTCCTCTCCGGCACCACCGAAGCCCTGCCTATCTTCCTCCAGGAGCGGGACATCCTCATGAAGGAGACGACCTGCGGGACCTACCGGGTCTCCTCCTACGTAGTGGCCAACGGGCTTGTCTTCTTTCCCTTCCTCCTAATCCTCGCCCTCCTCTTCGCCGCCCCCGTCTACTGGCTCGCCGGCCTCGACCCCAACCCATCGTCCTTCTCCTTCTTCCTCCTCCTGATCTGGCTCATCCTCTACACTGCCAACTCCGTGGTGGTCTGCTTCAGCACTCTGGCGCCGAATTTCATCGTCGGAAACTCCGTGATCTCCGGAGCGATGGGTTGCTTCTTCCTCTTCTCCGGCTACTTCATACGGAAGGAAGCAATGCCGGCGTTCTGGGTGTTCATGAACTACGTTTCTCTGTTCAAGTATCCGTTCGAGGCGTTCCTGAAGAACGAGTTCTCCGGCGAGGGGAGGTGCCTGGAGGAGATGTACGGAGCCTGCGCGCTGTACGGAGAGGACGTGCTGAGGAAGGTGGGGCTGAGCGGTGTCAGTCGGTGGAGGGACGTGTGGGTAATGGTGGGGTTCGTGATGGCCTACAGACTCGGCTCGTACATGGCGCTTCGTGTCAGGTGCAGGTGCGCCCAAAGGGGCGGGCTCAAACGAGCCCTCGTGGATTCCTAAAAACAAGTTCATTTCTCTTTGGGTATAATTACATGCAAGTCATAAAAACTTTTTAAATATTATTCTTCTTATAAAATTTAAATTATAAGATAATATAAATTTAAATAAGAGCATAATATTTAAAATTTTAAGTGAAATGTACGTAAATGCCCCTTCTCTTTATTGCTTACGCACATCCTATTATTGAAATTATATATTATATCTATTTCTCATTTGATATTTGTATTTCTCATTTCTGTGAAATACATACTTCAATATAAAAGTAAATTAAAATAAATAAAAAAAATCACGTGAGAAATAAATCTAATATATTGTTCCAATAATAAAAGTGCAAATGCAATATATTTCTTCCATCTTTTTGTTTCTTGATGGCTAGAATTCGATTTATTTTATCTTGAATTATGTTTGCTTACCCGCATATTATTATTGAAATTGTATATTACATTTATTTCTCATGTGACGTGTATTCTTACTCTTGAGAAATCATGTGTTTATAGAAAAACAAAATCAAGAAAAAAAGAATGCTCGCATCATATGAGAAACAAATCTAAAATGCTATTCCAATAATATATTGTGCGTACGCAATATATTTCTGTCTTTTCGTATTTTTCTTTGAATAAGAATTTGTACACGGTGTTTTGTTACTCTCTTTGAATAAGGTTGGTATGTGCAACAGTAGTTTTGTGGAGTAACATACATTCATAGTGCAACTTTTTTGTATATGTCCTTATTTTGCAGTTTTATTTCATATAAGTCCCAAAGTCATTTATTTATTCCAGGGGATCCATTTAGGTTGCATTTAGTAATTAGGGAAATGATATTAACCTCTAGCTTGAAAACTTTTCACAATCTTTGAAATATAAGAAAAAAAAAAAAGGGTAAATTTATTGGGTAAAAATTATATAATATATGATATAAAATAAAAAATATATTGAAAGTTGTCCATAAAATACATGTAATTTTTTATACTACTAGAAGTTATGTAGTATATAGATATTTGTGTGTGTATGAAAAGGAAGAGGTGTTGTGTATTTGATATATAATAAAATGTGTATATTTTTTACTAGGAGGAATAAAATGTTTTCATTTCATGACAAACTCCATCATGAAGGATAACATGTTTATGCGGAGTAATTGACCCTATACTATATTTGAAAATGTAAGCATCTTCATATTTTTCCCTAATGAAAACATATGGGATGCAAAAATAAACCTATCAAAAGAACCAAATATAATAAAATACCGAGTAAATTAAATCCAGTCTCTAATTTAAAGTATAATATTACTCAGATTTATAATTTTAAAAATGTAACATAAAAAACAAACACACACACACATATATATATATATATATATATATATATTTATCTCCTTCGTCTCTCTCTCGCTCCTCTATTTCTCCGTGTCCCTCTCTCGATGCTAGCTGCCTCTCTCCTCCTGTTGACGGTGCTCTGGCACGCCGTTTGTGGTCGCGCGCAGCCCTATATAAAAGACTTAAGTTACCAAGTTCAAATGAAGGTGACGTAGCCCTTGACAAATTTATTATCCCTTCTTAATAGTACTCTAGGATGAATTATCATCATGTGACGCATCAAATAGGTTTTAAAATCATTCATTCTTTTCTTCTGCTTAGTCGGATATTTAACATAATGAACTAATTGAGCCAAAGAGGCCAATATGAATGGCTCACAAGAAGTAAGCCTTGCCTTAATGCTTAGTCTTCAATCAAATCATTTGTGCTCCATTCTAGACGTATCATATCAGCCATATCTGCATAACATGATATTATACACTTATAATCTTAATAGTTATCTCTTTGATAATAATTTTTAAAGCTATAATTTTATTCTCATTTCTTTTGATTTTTAGTACATGATTTCTGAAACTTTTTTCAAGAATTATACTAACTCCATTCCTACTTCTTAAGCATAAACTATTAATTTTTTTGGCATTCTCCCCCACTTATTTTTTCTTAAAGGCATAAAATATTAATTCTCGTATGAATTATAATATCTACTAACTTGTTAGTTACAGTGTCTATATTCTAAGTTCTTAATTTTATCCTAGTGTCTTATAACCTAATATCTTGGACTAGTTTTTTTACCAGCATCACGGTTGCCTCATCGTATATGAAAGATAGTAAGAACAAAGAATGTAGCGCACATCCTACTCTAGCAAGTTAAACTCAGTAGTGATGGAGATGATGGCAGATGGAACAGAGCAGTACATGAAAGAAAGAAAAAAAAAAAGATAAAAGAAAGAAATTTGTTTAAAGGAGTATAACAATCACTAGAAGGTTGAAGAAGAGGGAAATACCTAGATGCACGCGCCAGTCAATTGGTCAAGTGGTGATATGAGCCAAATAGATAAAAACATTGAAAAACTCAAAAATAAGATAAAAGAGAAAGAACAAAGGAGAAGAAGAGCAAGGAAGTTGTTGGCCCACCGAAACATTTTGTTTGTTTCGAGGAGTGAACGGACAAATGAAAAAAAAAATTATCTTATTGATTTAATGAGAAAAATTTAATTTAATATTAATAAATATGTAAAATATGAAATAAATTAACTCTAATATACGCATTTGCGTTGGATGTAAACTAAAATTAAATTTTACAGTTGAAATTTATATTAGTTAAAAAAAAAGAACTAAGTGAGCCCTTTTTGTAAAGGTTTGGCTACAAAGCCAACTACACAAGGCTACATGGTTAAAAAACACTTTTTAAAAACTGACCCCTCCCTGTTAAGACAGCGAAACCTTCCTTTTTTTGTTTCCTTCTAGTAGGCACTCGAGATGGTGAGAAGAAGGAAGAGAAGGACATGAGGAAGGGAGGAGACAAGACGGAGGAGGGGATTAAGAAGAAAGAGGGAGCTCCCCAGGTTGTGCTTGAGGCTGCACTTGGCATTGAAGGGTCATGAGGCAACTTGGAAGAGAGATTGTTTGAAATAAGGAGAGAAGAGGAGAAGATTCTGAAGAACACCTCCCAAATCTTAGAGATGGTAAAAATTTAAAAAATCTAGAAGAAGGGGAAGCTTGCCATCTTCGGAGGGCGGCAGAGCTAGAGAGTGAACATAGGAGATGCCGTAAAATAGGTGATCAAAAACAACTTATGAAGCCAAGGAACCATGATCCTAATATTGCAACTCTTCTTGTGCAACACCAATTCTATTACTAGTTGAATGCTCAAAGAGATTGAAGAGTATCAAGGCTGTTGTTCCGCAAAATCTGACTGACTTTCAACAAAAGGAACATACTATTTATAATGCTGGGGTATTCCTTTTCCTCTCAATGCCACTGCATCCTTATAGTTTCTGAACCCCACTCTGATTCATCCTGCCTTATTTTGTTCTTCTTCACTTACTTTGGCACGTTCATTCTCTACAAATTGCTTCAAAGCAGCTACAAAAATCTGACGAATTCAAATCCACTAAATGTTCAGACTATAACCACCAAATTATTTGGACCAACCCGATAAAACTGTGTGAACATGCAATGAATAATAAGGCACCAGGGCCCTGCTTGTTTGAAAGTTAAAAATTAACTTGATTTAATTATAACCGGGCATATCACATCACACATAAAATTTAATATTAAAAATTAACTTTATTTCACATCCTACACACATTACTAAAATAATAACTAACTTATATCACATCCCTCACATATCCCAATATAATAACTAACTTTATTTCACATAAATCATAATTTTTAATAAAAAAATATCTCTATTCAAGTTTAATTTTAAACTTGTTAAATTTAACCTTACAAATAAATAAGCCCTGGGTGTTTAAAGATCTTCTGAACTTAACCAACTCTAGTACAGCATTTTCGTGTATCTGTGCTGCTATCAATTGAGTAAACATGTAAATGAACAAGATTAGGCTTTTATCGAAGCTTCGGGAGCCTCCTCAACAAACGACTGCACTCAAATCAATGACATGGATCCAGAGGAAAAGATCCAGTAAGGAATACTGTGTCAGCTGTGAAGGACGTAGGTGGACATGGAAGAGATGAATCAAATGGAGCATAAAACTTCACTTCTTGATTAAAGATGTGCTCCACAGAGAAAAGATGAGCTAGCAAAACATAGAAAGAAGCTTACCTGGTGGGACACCACGATTGACCACTGATTTATTCTTAATAGAGTTTATAGTCGACGGCTGAAATCTAATTACATTACTTCGATCTAAATCGATAGATGATCAGACTGATTTGAATGGCCATTATATTAATGTGGCTGGTTATGTAGCCAAACCCTTACAAAAATGGCCGACAGCTTGTAATAGGAATATGTTGGAAATGAATTGACTTTCTTCTTTCTATCTTTTCTTCTCTCATATTCACTCTTCTTCTTTTTCTTTCTCTATTTCTTCTTTTCCTCTTCTCTATTTTCTTTTTACCATTGATTTTCAGGTTTTTATTGACCAGATTGTAACACTTTCTTAGAGTCGCACCTAACTCGTGCACAGGTTCACAAAAATTGGATTGTTCGAGCCTACCCCTGTGTTGAACCCCAACCACATACGAGCCCAATTGGCGGCAAATTGAAGAAGATGCACAGCTAATTAAAGAAAAATTACATTTCAGTATCTCAAATCTTCAACTCAGGTGAATCTTTCCTCTCGATTCATTAAGGTCGATTATTCGTATCTACAAAAAGTTTTGCTCACTTGAGATTTTGTTCAAAATTGCTCTAATGTGTGACTATTATTATTGAGTGCAATTAATCACCATTGATTAATTGTTGTAAGAAATTAAATCCTATTCTGCTTTATTTGATTTCTTAAAATTTGAATTGAGCTCAAATCTGAGTCAATAATTTTTTAATTACTTTCGATTCTATTTATTTTAAATTTTAAAAGGATTAATTTTGCATATTTAATTAATTTTTTGATCATCAAAAGATTAAATTCTAAAAATTCTACATTACTTTATGATTAATCTGCTCTGTGGATTTGCTGATCTTTGAGTTTACGTTTTCATTCATATATTCTGTATCATTACCCAAACTAGAAGTGTGGTACAAAATGATGGAAGAGGCTTAAACTGTAAGCAAAAGAAGATCCAGAAAGTAAGCAAACTGCTGAGCGGAGCAAAAGCCATTTTAAGCAACGATAGTGGCATCAAGCAAGACATTACGATGCCAATCCAACGCCCATTCTCCCAAATAAAGGGAGACTAAGGATTTGGAAAGAAGGACAAAGGATACCTTACAATCCTTGGGTGTTTCTATCATCTCTAAAGAATTGCTTTGGCTATAAACCCAATCCTTCACTATCATCACCAAAGAATCTGAAGAAATCTAACTTAGAAAGCAATGTAGGGTATTAGCAGGGAAGATTTATTCTGAGGTGAATGAATACTTCATTGATTGGCCTCTTGATTTCTTGCAACTCGGGTGACATAGGTACCCCTTCCTTAGCAGATGACCTCCTTTCCTCCAACAACCTATGAATCTCGAAAAACTCCATCTTTTCCTTCATCTCTGCAAATCCTTGGTTTGCCTCGTTAAAGAGATGAGATTTCTAAATGGCGTTCGATATCTACTTCAGTACTCATGTTCGCAAGTTTTCTCATCATTTTTTTTATTTATGTATCTCCTGCTAATGTTTTATCTTCAGGTAAAGTAGATTTGATGATTGATAGATACCGATCATGGCATGCAATTAGGGGTGAGAACGATCTAAGTTCGAGCCGAGCCAGACATGGCTCAAACATGGCTCAATTTGATTTGAGTTTGAGCTAGCTAGTTTCAACTGTTTGAACCGAAAGCCTTTTGATATAAATGTACATCATCTCTACTTAAAATACAAACAAAATTTGGAGCTTTTACATCTACTTCAAAATCTTAATAAACTAATCTATTGGAACAGATTTTAGTTCGTATACAAATATCTAAACATAAAAAAGAGATGATATTAATTACTTCGCAATCACTTAATAAATCCAGTAAGTGCAATGCATGCAATATCATCACATTCCAAGACACAAATGGCTTAGATTCTTAGATGCAGAAGACTTAGCCCAAAATTTTCAAGTAAATATTCACTAGCCTAGTTATAATTTTTCAGTCTCTTCTAACTAATCTACAAAAAGGCAGGTAAGAAGTACTGAAATACAAAAAAACAAAAGCTTGATCTAAATTTGGGGAAATATAAAGCAGATGAAAGATAAATTTAAAAATTAAACAATAATTTCTCCTCATTCAGTTTAAAGCATAATCTATCATTCTCTACATTTAAAATCCAAATGATATAGAGCCCAATGATCCATGACAGGAACAATCTAAAGAAAGTAAATCAATAAAGATCAATAACTTAGAGGAGGCAAAACTAATACATCGACAAAGATCAGTCAGCAGATAAAATGGTAGAAAGATGATAGCGATCATCACATTGGAATGGGTATACGATATCAGAGAAGAAGCGTATTGTTTGCCGAGTGTGCGATGAATCTCTGGTATGGCTAGGGCAGGAGAAGAGTGGGGGAGAAGAAGGATGGTGGAGTTCGAGTGCGAGGACAAGGGCGGAAGCAGAAATGGGTGAATGGAGTGCACAGCCTGCGCTGGCCACCGGGATTCAGTGGTGATGGAGATGATGGAATAGAGTGGTCCATGGAAGAATGAGAGAACCAAAGGAGAGAGAAATCCTTGTATTTGTTTAAGATTGTGAGAAATCCACATAGAAGACAATAGAACAGTCACCGGATGGTAGGAGGAGAAGGAAATACCTAGATGCACGCGGCGATCGACTCAAGCGGCCTCGGCGAAGGAGTGAAGCACGGAAGGAGCACGAGCGAGAGAGGGCTGCGCTGCGATAATTTCCAGAGGCTGCTGGCGGGAGATATGATTTTTTTAAGGGCTAATTATACTCAGGTCCCTGAGTTTTAAGGCTTATTATCATACAAATTTATATTTTTAAAATTATAACACTGCGTCACTATTTTTTAAAAAAATTATCATATAGATCTTTTTTTTTTATTATTATTAATTTTTTTTAAAATTATCATTATACCCTTACCTCTCTCTCTCTCCACTCGATCCGGTGCCTGCGAAACACCGGCGACAGCGCGCAGTCGTTGAGCCACCTTGCGCGGCCGCCGGCAGCCACGCAGAGTGGCGCGGCCCCCGGATCGGGAGGAGAGAGAGGGAATCTCTCTCTCTCTCCTCTCGATCTGGCAGCTGCGCCACCCCGCGCAACCTCCAGCGGCTTCGTGCGGCCGCGCGCAGTCGTCGCCAGTCGCGCGACGCAGCTAGCGGCCGCGCGCAGTCGCCGCCCAGCCGCACGACGCAGCTGACTGCCGTGTGAGCCTCTGAAACATATTAAATTATTAGGGTAATTCCACTTAGGCCCCCAAGGTTTACTCGATTTATTTGCCACGCAGATCCACAATTTTGTAGATCATTGTGGTCCTTTTGTAACGATATCCGTTAAATGCTATTAAAATTACCAAAATACCCTTTTTTACCCTTCAATATTTCCGATCTCTGGCTGCTCACCGTGCTAGCGACCCGCGTTACGGCGACCCGCATTAAAATTACAAAAGTACCCTTTTTCGCCGACACGCTTTACGGTAACCCGAGCGCGGATGCAGGCGCAAGCAGCGGCTCACGCGGCCGCAGCGAGGACCAGGGGTACAATTGTTTCACATTAATTTTTTTATAATTTTTTAATTAAAATTTTGATTTAACGAAATGTTTAACGGAAAATATTTAATTGGACTTTATTAGAAGCTTTTTATAAATATTAAGAATCACAATGACCTATACAGTAAGTTTTAGAAATCTGTCAGGCATGTTTTCAAAATTGAGGACTTGCGTGATAGGTCAAGTAAACCTCAGGAACCTAAGTGGAATTACTCTTTTATTTTATTTATATATTTCCTTTTTGCAGACCAAAATTCAGCACCATATATCATCACTGGTCTTACTATAATTTTATAAAATTTACCCTTAATTCTGGATAGAATTTTTCTATCACACAATACACCAGAAATATTTCTCTATTTTATCCATCATTCTTGAATCCTGCTAATAACATCATTATCTATTTCACCATCATTTTGTATGATTGATTCAAAGTATTTAAAGCGCTCACTCTTCTTGACAATTTGATCACCAATTGTCACATTTCCAATATAAGTATTTCTTTCTTGACTAAATGTACACTCCATATATTCAATTTTGATCTATTGAGATGAAAACTTTTAAATTCTAGAGCATTCCTCTAAAACTCGAGTTTCATTTTAACTCCCTTTTTAGTTTTCTCAACAAGAACAATATCATCTGCGAAGAGCATACACCAAAGTACCTCATCTTGGATATGTCCAGTCAAGACTTCCATAATCAAAGCAAAAAGATACAAATATAAAGCCGAGCCTTGGTGTAATCTAATTGTAATAGAAAAATTCTTAGTCAACCTCCTTGTGTAACAACTCCTTTATATATGTCTTTAATAACTTGAATTTAAGCAGTGCAAATCTCTTTCTTTTCTAAAACTCTCCAAAGTACTTCTCTTGAGACTTTATCATAAGCTTTTTTCAAATCAATAAAAACTAAATGTAAGTTTTCTTTTTTTTTTCCTTAAACTTTTACATTAAACTTTTTAATAAATGAATGATTTCTATAATAGATCTATTTGGCATAAAACCAAACTGATTCTCTAATATCTTAGTATTATGACATAACCTTTGTTCGATCACCCTCTCCTAAAGTTTTAAAGTATGACTCATTAATTTAATTCCTTTATAATTGGCACAATTCTGAATATCGCTTTTATTCTTATAAATAAGTACTAATATACTCTTTCTCTATTCATTTGACATCTTTTTAGTCTTCAAAATTATATTAAACAGTCTAGTGAGCTAAAAAACTCCTTCATTTCCTA
>KZ451961.1:1510079-1593044 GCA_002786265.1 Apostasia shenzhenica
AAATATGACCATCACAATTATTCAACAACTATCCACGATAATATGTATAAACCTTTATTAGACTACCCTGTAAAAGATTTAAAATAATAACAGCAACCACACAACTATATCTTATTTTTAATATTTCTGACCAACCAACACCCCTAGTTTAAAAAAATTCTAATATAATTATCATCTTTAAGTAAAACCATAACATAAGTATAATATATTTAAACCTTTAACATAAGTCATAGGAATAAAATCTGAACTCACCTATTTAGTAATAACAAATTAAAATTATAATGGTAACCCAGGGTTAAGATATAGAGCACGTCTAACACGATTAGATATTAATATAATACATATCAATCTACAATAAATATATCGATTTAAATAGTTGTAGAGTCACATATAACATGTATAGATTTAAAGTAAGTAGCCTGCAACCGAGAGATTTCAGTCTGAATTTAACACTCCATATATTTCCAGGCTATTCCTGAACATGACTTGACTGTCTATAGTTAAAAAGCATACATTAAGTATGTTTACTTAAAATTAAACATGTATAGGACGATTTTTTAAAACTGGGGGCATGTTGTTGGTATAATCATGATTACAAATATTAAAATAAATAAGAGTGGACAGCTAAAAACTGTATCAGAATGTAATATTATAACTTAAGAGGTGCTGATCTTAATAAGTAAATATTGAATTTTTTGGTTGTACAATGACGGGGTTAAAAATCTCTACTTTTTCTTTCAATTGTTGAGATAATTCATTTATAATGTTCCAGCTATCTAGTAGACCTACCAAGATACACTTTTTTATTCAAAGTAATTTACTGATTCAATAAATTGACATGAACGTATCAATACTTGGTGATCACACCTTCACCCTCTTCAGTTGATGGCTATCAAAAAAATACTAGGATCTCTAGCTTCTAACTGGTTTTTCTCCCAATTCGAACTATATTGTAATTAAAAAAAAATCGGCTCTAATATCATATATACAACATCATGATATTTAAATAGTGAGTATACATTCCCATTGATTTTTAAAAAATGTACTAAAATTTGAATACTTAGTCTGAAAAACCGGTTAATTTATACATAAAATAAACTATTTCAGTTCAAGCACATTTAATGAACAAAAATATTTATAATTCAATTGGTATTATTTATTTTTTTACTTAAAAAAGTGCACCTCATACAGATATGGAGGTCACACTATTTTTTACTATTAGCGATCAAAAACTCACTTCTCCTTATTCAAATGTATGATGAGTTAATCATGTGTTCTCTTCAAAACTTGAAAAAACCTGAACATAAGAGCTACTCTGTTGTTTCAAGGTGATTGAAATTCAATCATCATGAAAGCATTCATTTCAATAATTATATTTTTGTCGTCTTTGATATGATGCGTTCTCACAATGGTAACTAAATTTAGAAATGTCTTTACTGTATTAATATATATTTTAAAATTACATATTATTATTTTTTTTCATATAAATATTTTTTAGGTTTATTACTTTTATTTAAGTACATATATTTTATATAAATGATAATTAATTTAAAAATGATATTATATTGAGATATAAAATTAACGCATGATTAAAAATATGACTATTTAGAATATATTTATAACTTTAATACATTCAAATTTATTATACGAATTAAAATTGATTAGTTAATAAATATATATAAGTTATAAGATCACACTAAATTAATATTATAATAATATAACTTAAAACAACTTTTAGAAAAGTATAATGGACTTTCAATATAATATAAATAATAATTTTAAATTAAAAATTGTCATAATAGATTCACAACGCTTACTAATCTAAAAAAATTCTATCTATTAATTGGTTATGGATAGAATCTAGATGAGGTCGAAACTTATTGATTTTAATTTTTTTTCAATTTTTTTTAAGGTTGATCTAAAATTTGGGCTAATTGATTCGGAAATATTGCCTTAATTTGCATGCCATTTATATTATATTAAAACACATTTTGTGACATTGAAATCTGTAAAATAAAAAAAACTTATGGGCCGTGTGACAAATAAGACAAAAATATTGAAGGTCGGTATTTATGTAATAAATAAAAATTTAATATAGCGAAAAAATGGACCTGAGCAAAAAAATAAAACAACGTGTTCGAATTTTGCAGTTCCGCACACGGCGCGCCGACATTTCCTCCTTTGTTCACATGACCAGCTTTCACCGACCATCCAACCGCGCGTGTGGTTTCGACCGATTCAGTTCGAACGTCCGTCGAAGTTTCCATAAAAGCATACACCTACCATGCAATTCCCGATATTACCAAACTCCCCCGCCCAAGCTGGATTCATCCACCCGTTACCTTCCACGACTCCGACAGTCCTAGTACTTCCCCTTATCCTCCCCGGCGACCTCCAGAGTTACCATGTCTCCTTTCCTCCTTCCGCCGACGCCCGTGGTCATCCCCTCAGCCGAAGCGGAAAGGCCGGAAGAGGAAGCCGGGCACGACATCGCCACCCAGTCTACCGCGAAGCAGTCCGCATGAAGCGCAACTGGCCGGGAAGTGGCGTCTTGCGATGAGGTGAGGACCCCGTGAACGAAAGCAACAGAATATGGCTCGAGCACCTTTCCAAGCGACGCCGGCAATGATGGCGCACGCAGCCCAAGAGCCCCACGCCATACGACATTCGCCCAGTCAGAGTATCGCTTCGGCCCCATCAAACTTTCACCCGACCTCAGAGCTTCGGTCTCTGCCCGCAGGCCACAAGCTTACTCCATCGCCCAGTGCAAATCGGCCGGGCGGACCGTGGAGGGCCGGCTTGAAAATGTATCAGAAGATAATCGGCTGACCCGGGGATTAGTCGGAAGAAGTTACGTTCCACGTCCGCCTGCGCCAGCGGAGGGGGTCGGCCGGTTGTTCGAGGACGAGGAGGCATGAGTAGTTCAAAACAGTGCCGGCATTGGATGAGTAGCATCGATGGCGCGCAGGGATGCTGAATTCGCGCCGGCTATGGCTGGCTGAAATTGAACTGGGAGGGGCAGGCAGTGCAACCATCGCCGATATAGCGAATATGTGGATTCGAAATAATAGTGAATAAAATTAATCCTATTATATACAATCGATTTTATAGCAACGCTATTCTGGTTTGAAGGCAAGTATTAAATTACATTTATCAACATATGGAAAATATACTTCTATAATCAAACAAAAATAATAATGTAAAATATATAATAGTGCATTGAACATTTTGATATAATAAAGATATATATATTTAATTAATACCTTAAACGCCAACTACTAAATAACTTGAATTTAAGCAGTGCAAATCTCTTTCTTTTCTAAAACTCTCCAAAGTACTTCTCTTGAGACTTTATCATAAGCTTTTTTCAAATCAATAAAAACTAAATGTAAGTTTTCTTTTTTTTTTCCTTAAACTTTTACATTAAACTTTTTAATAAATGAATGATTTCTATAATAGATCTATTTGGCATAAAACCAAACTGATTCTCTAATATCTTAGTATTATGACATAACCTTTGTTCGATCACCCTCTCCTAAAGTTTTAAAGTATGACTCATTAATTTAATTCCTTTATAATTGGCACAATTCTGAATATCGCTTTTATTCTTATAAATAAGTACTAATATACTCTTTCTCTATTCATTTGACATCTTTTTAGTCTTCAAAATTATATTAAACAGTCTAGTGAGCTAAAAAACTCCTTCATTTCCTAAGCACTTTTAAATATCTATTGGGATATTATCCGGTCCTACTGCTTTTTATGCTTCATTTTTTTAAAATTTTTTCAGACTTCAGCTTTACTAATACGTCTGATATAAGAGTAATTTTTATTTTTTTTTAAGTACAGAATTCCATAAGATCAATTGAATTTTCACAATCTTCATTGAAAAATTATTGTAAGTAACTCATTTATCTATCTTTGATATCTTTTTTTCATAAAAAATATTTTTTGATCTTCATTTTTAATATATTTACTTGAATTAAATCTTTAATGTAAAAATTCTAACATTAAAAAATTTTAAAATAAATTTAATTGATATTTATATGTCTAATTCAGAAATGCAAATGTTAAAATTTTTAAAATCAATCACTTACATAATATTATATTTTACATTTAGAAATATGAAAGTAATTTACCGTTATATAATTATTATCGGTTCTCTGGGCCGATTCAGTGAGTTTCTCCCGGTTGCTTCCTTCCCAACCCACCATGCTTCCACGTTCAGATGATCACCGGCTCCAAAGCTGTCTACTTGGAGCCGCCGATGACATTTTACTCTCCGCTTCAAACCTCCGGCGATCTTCCTCTGTCTTCCTCCTTGTCCCTTATCCTCGACCGCTGCCTTTCCCTCCCCGCCGCGCAAGCCATTCATGCCCACCTCCTCAAACTCGACCTCCACCGCCACACGTTCCTCGGCAACCGCCTCCTCCACCTCTACTCCCGCCTCGGCGCCGTCGCCGTCGTTCTTCGAGCCTTCGACGACATACCCACGAAGAATACATTCACCTGGAATATCCTCCTCGCCTCGTTCTCAATAGCGGGTAGAACAACAGAAGCCCGTCAGGTGTTCGACAAAATGCCCCAAAGAGATATTGTCAGCTGGAACTCCCTCATTTCAGTCTATGTCAGCAATGGGTTCGTCGAATCAGCCAAAAAAACTCTCTGCGAAATGCGGGAGCTTGGCATTAGATCAAATGGGTACACGCTTTCCATCTCTGCCTCCTATGTCTACTCCCCCTTGCAAGCCAAGCAGCTCCATGGGTCTGCTGTTCGCGGCGGTTTTCATTCTTCCAACACCGTCGTTGGGAACTCTCTAGTTGATATGTATGGGAAAATCGGCCTCGTCGGCTATGCTTTCGCCGTGTTTCGGAGCTTGGAGAATCCGGACAACATTTCATGGAACTCCATTATATCAGCTTTCGGCAAATCCGGCAGTGCCAACTTGGCTTTTGGCTGCTTCCGGAGCATGAAGAATTCTGGGTTCTTTCCGGATGAGTTTACCATTTCCATCATGATCAGCATCTGCTCGGAGAATGAAGAATTGGCGAAGGGTGAGCAACTCCAGGCCTGCTGCTTCAAGATCGGAGCCCTCTCAAACTCTATAGTTTCTAGTGCTGTTATTCACATGTATTCCCATTGTGGCAGATTGGGCGATTCTCTCCGTTTCTTTGCAGAATCGGAGAAATGGGATTCTGCCATCGTTGATTCCTTGGCATCTGCCTACGCTCGGTCTGGCCTTGTCCACGAGGCACTGAAGCTCTTTGCCATGGCTCTTAGAGAGAACATTCGGCCGACAGAGTTCACTTTTGGTACCATTCTGAGCTCAAATTCCTGCTTTGGGATGCTTGATCAGGGCACGCAGATTCATTGCTGGATTCACAAATTGGGTATGGAGGCGGATTCCATTGTTTCGAGTTCTCTTCTTGACATGTATATGAAATTGGGTTCTGTAGAATCTGCTACCAAAATCTTTTCTTCAATCCCATTCAAAGATCTGATATCTTGGAACGCCATGATCATGGGTTTGGCGCAAAATGGGCAGGCAGAAGAAGGATTGGTGAAATTCGAAGAGGTTTTAGCAAATGGTATCCGGCCAGATCGAATCACTCTTCTTGGGGTTTTATCAGCTTGCAGCCTTGGCGGATTGCTACGCGAAGGAAAACAGATTTTCTCATCAATGGAAAAAGAACATGGAATGAAACCTGATCTTGAGCACTACTACGCCATGGTGGAGATGATGGGCCGAGCAGGAAAGCTGGAGGAGGCAATGGAACTTATAGAGACAATGGATTTGAAGCCTGATGTATTCATTTGGGATCTTCTGCTTGAGGTTTGTATGACTCATGGCAGTCTGAGTTATGCCGAAGATGTCGCACAGAAGATGATGGAGATGGAACCTCGGTCTTACCCTTTCTACAGTGTAATGGAGAAGATGTATGGGGCAAGGGGCAAGTGGGAAAGCATGGCGAAGGTCAGGAAGATGATGCAGGAGAGACGTGTGAGAAGGAAAAGTGAATGCTGTTGGATTGGGATTAAAAATGAAATCTTTAGCTTCAGTGCTGATGAAGTGTTGCATCATGGAGGAGAGATCACGTTTTCAGTATTGAAATTGTTGGTTTGGGAAATAGTAGAGAAGGGGTATGTTCAGGGAGAGAAGAAAGGAGTTGAGATACGTTGAGGAGGAAGAGGACCATGTGTGGGGTAAAGCTTGTTCTTGAATACGAAGAGGAAGCTGCTTGACGTAAACTTGGGTTGGCATCTAGTTGAGTTCATGCAGTTAATTTCAACTTTGATTTTTATCCGATTTGATTTGGGTTTATGAAGTTGAATATTAGTCAAAGCTTTGATTTACTTCAATCGCTCCTAATAGAATGAAGGGTTTGAGGACGATAAGGAGACAGTTGATTGTTCTTTGATATGGTAGGAGAGAGTGCTGACGAGAATTTGATGGCAGGTAAAGAAGCTGCTTTGGCATAGGTTTCAAGCAATTGACATACATTAGTTCAGTGTTAATTGATTTTGATTTCAGTTGATTAAAATTTTTTCGATTGAGTTAAATCTTGAGTTTGAGGCAAGGATGATGAGGAGGAAGATGATCATGAGTGAGTGAAAGCTTGTTATCGAATGATGAGGAGGAAGAAGATTATGAATGAGTGAAAGCTTGTTACTGAACGTGAGCTAAAGAGAGGTGATGGAAGACAAGCTGCTTTATGTATTGCCGAAGAACCTGCAGACATACACAGATAAGACATGGGAAGTGAAAGCAAGTTGGCTTCAACTTAAAAAGTCCTTCAACACGAAGTCCAACAAATTGGCTTCAACTCATGGTTGAGGTTTTGGTTCGAATTTGATTTGAGCAAAGTAGAAATTCTGTTGGAGCTGATTTGAGTTATCAGCCTTTCTGCTTCAAATGTATTCAGATCTCTACTTTTTCACATTCATCCTTAATGTCAAGTATATAAAATGTATGTATATATATACAACAACAACAACAACAACCAAGCCTTAATCCCACTAGGTGGGGTTGGCTACATGAATCCTTTGTTTCCATTGCGCCCTATCAGTTACCAAATTCTTATCTAAGTCTAAGTAACTAAGATCACTCCTTATAGTTTCTTGCCATATCTTCTTTGGTCTCTCTCTTCCTCTTTGTACATAGGCAAAATCCAATAACTCAATTTTTTTAACTGGAGCTTCAATCGGCCTATGATTTAGATGTCCAAATCATCTAAGCCGATTTTTTCTAAGTTTATCTTCAATTGATGCAACACCAATTTTCTTTCGGATATAAAATGTATGTATATATATATTACAAAAAAATTAAAAGATTTGTTACATTGATTTCTGGTTACATTAGTTTCATTTTGAATGAATTGACTTTCAATATTGCACATAATTTACCATAATATATAAAATCCATTAAGAATTTTTCAGTGTGAAAAGCTTGAAGAAGATTTGCTTCAGTTGAGTACTTAGAGGCAACAAGTCTATGCACGTAGAGTTTTGTTTGAACCTTCTAGAAAAGAGCTTCCCCTAACTTTTTGAGATACTGAAAGTTGAGTTTTCAAAAGGCAATGAGGAAGACTCCCTCGACCAAGAGGCCGATTCCTTTAAATAATTATATTTATAATTTATAATTTTTATTGTAATGAATGTAATTTTTTCAATTAAATGAAAGAAATATTTTTAGCATATATCTTGTGTGGATTACTGCTTTCATTTTTTGTATGCAAATATGAAAAGGAATGCAAGCAGTCCAGAGACCAGCCATATGGAGTATTCATAGTGAATGTAACTAAATAATACCCTATGGTAAGGATATAAGTATCTTTGCTATGTGGTAGGCTCGGTTGATGTTGAGTTTCTTCTACACACACAACTTGAGCGGCACCCTACCTTTTATACCTAGGGCAGTTAAGGCTAATGCCTTTGTGGTAATGGTATTCGAAAGGGATGACATTGAAGGCCTCCTTCACGGGTTTAGGTGTCTTAGTCATGTTGCTATCCTGGTTATTGGGGCTAACTTGGGTGCAAGACCTGAGTATCCTTTTATCGCTTGTACTTAGAACATGGTTAGAGTCAATATCTTTTGAACCAGCTTTTGGAGGACAAACTTTGAGCTAGATGGACGGCATAGCCAAATCATATGGTTTAAGGGGGAAGTTTGTCTTAGTTGTATGATGAGTTTGGTAGGGAGATATCATTAGGATACAAGACCTAGGAAACTTCCTAAAAATTAAAGTATGAGATTGTAGCCAAAAGGAAGGCTTAGGCAGACCATACGATCTCAAAGGAGAAGTTTAGGTATCCTAATTATGTAGTGAGTTCAGCGAGAGGATATCACCAGGACGCAAAACCTACGAAATTTTTTGGGACATTGGTATGAGGCTAGAGCTAGGAGATAGTGGTACATATATGATTGATTGTAGAAATATCATCTAAGTTGTTGTCCTCCATCGGGCTTGGTATCTACTTCATCAAGTGGTAGGCATGGGATGGCGAACTTGTGGACGATGAATGACACCACCTCAGTTCCAACTTGGGGACAACAAGGTTTATTCTTCCCATCATGCGTTTTTTGAGAATCAGGTCATTAGGGAGGAGATTTTGTGGGCTCACCCTTTTATTGTAGTGCTTTATGCGACATTTGTGCTCTAGCTTCTTGAGGGTTACCTATTACCGACAGTCTTCCACGAGGTCCAAGTTACGAGGCTGAGATTTGCCATTGTCCTTGGTCCACTCTTCGAAATTGCGAGAGCTATATGCAACGATTGCATCCACTTGAAGGAGTAGTGAATTCCAATTCCATTGGAATGATGATGTCCATGCTAAATGCCAATGGGAATAGAGACTTCTAGGTGACTTTCGATGGGGCCATGTTGTAAGCCTATATGGCTTTTTGAAGCACGTCCGATTAGCACCTCTTAGCTTTGTCCAGCCTCTTTTTAATAATGTTCATCAGATTTCTGTTGGTGGCTTCAGCTAGTCTGTTGGTATATGGGTGCATATGGATGCAAAAAGGAGTTAGATACCGTGTTTGTAGCCGAAGTCCCTGATATGAGCAATGACAAAGAGCATACCCTTATCTGTGACAATTGTTTGTAGTGGTAAATGATGTTGGACAATAAGAACTTTTCATGTGACGGGGCATAGCTTGAGTTATTGGGACAACTTCTACTTAGTGAAGTAAATCATGGCAAAGAGAATCCAAAAATAGTTATTGACAGCCTATGGCTTGGGGCTTATGATGTCTAACTCCCAAACCGTGAAAAGCTAGGATGAGTTGATAGGCCAGATATAGCCCATCGATTGGTTGAGTAAGTCGTGTAATGCTAGCATAGGAATACTTTTGGAGAAATTCCCTTATGTCCTGGTAGATGTTTGGCCAGAAGTAGCCTTGTTGGAGAATGCGAGTGACGAGGCTATGACCGTGGGCATCCAAGCCGCACTCCTCGGCATGAATTTCCTTAAGTACCTTAGTGGTTGTTTCTAGATAGAGGCACTTGGTGTAGGGCCAAGAATAAGATCATTTGTAAAGTTCTCCGTTGATAAGAAAGTACTTAACACACTAGAGTATAAGCTTTCTGGCTTCCATCCAATTTTCTAGTTGTGATCTAACCCTAACATAGGCAAGGATCTCATCCAACACGATGTTGGCTTTGCATTGGCGACCTCCTAGATATCATAACTGGGATGATCTAAGACAAAGTATTGTTGAAAGTCTAGGATGCCATATTTGGAATGTGGCAGCCAACATACTAGTCGTAAGCCAACTCCTTGGAAGGAGTAGGCCATTAGGCAGCAAAGGGCAGCTTCCTCTGGTTGGACGAAGCAAAGAAAACTCTTGAACAGTTGTATGTGCTTGCGAAGGTTTGTGATGTTGTTGAAAGTTTGGATCTTTAGCTGGTGAAAGTCAATCTAGATTGGGGCATACTGAAGGGTTTGATAGAGGGGGTCCCCCAGATCCATACCAACAATGAGACCACAAATTGTGGAGCATCTATCTTAGGTACTGTGGTGATTGGGACCTGGTTGTCAATTTATGGGGGGAAGTCTTCTGGAACGACTACTCCGTGGCTGTAGTGATGACCGAATGAGTCCTTGGATGTTGAATGGGCGTCCGAGACTGATGGAAAACGTCTCCCTAAGGCGTAGGTCCATGGGTCCCCCAATGATGTTGAGGACCATGTTATACGACATGTAGAGGCAACAATGGGGGGACCGAAGGGAACCGCGCCTACGATTAACATAGGGGAAAGGAGGCCAGAGCGACTGGAGTAGTCGACTCCAGATGCCCATTCATCATTGCTGGTGGTTGTGTTAGCTTGGCAACAATTGTCACTCTTAGCGCAACTCCAGCTAGGGTTAACTATTGTTGAGGGGCAGCGATGCTAGCCTGAGCTAGTAGTGGGATTGGAGCCATCATTGGGGCGACGAATTCTAGTGCAGCAAAGGGTAGTGTAGACTCCTGACACAATAGACTTTCCATTGTTAGCTGCCTGAGCTAGCGACGTCGGTGTAGGCCTTGCCTGCAAGTGCACCCTTGCGCTACCTAAAGGGTTGCGACAATAGTGAAAGTTAATGGAAACCTGGGAAGGGTTAGAGTTTAGTGTGGCTCCTCTATTGCCATGAGTGACGGCGACAGTAAGGGTCTTCACCTGCTTGGTAAGATTTACTAAGAAGGTACACATTTTCTCTATCTGCACATTGTGTCATACCAAGGAGGTTGCCCTAGAATGGATGTATGTGCTGCAAAATGGACGCCTCGTTGACGATGGCCTTCCTTCTCTAAGGGCACCTGGGAAGAAGATTGTTGAAGCTACGAGCTTTGCCAACCATGCTAGCAGGTCTCAATAAAAGTAACAAAGATGTTAACATATGAAAGGATAGAGCTATGCTAGCAGCTGGCGCGCATGTTACTCATAGGCGTCGATGAAAGGGGAGATCGTGCCCAAGAAAAAAGAGGAGAAAAAGAGTACAAAAAAGTAAAGTACAAGTGCTTTGAAGAAGTCCTCCTGAGTCTATCAGCCAAGCCAGTTTAAGTTCCACTACGACGTCAATGAACCTCTTGAAGGGTGAGTACAAGTTGTGAGAACCCAACAGAAAAATCTTTTCTACAGTAATTCCTAGTATTTATAATCGTAGTAGGAAGACCAAAGGAGGGGAAGGGTTTCCTCCTATCCTAGCCACATGAGATGAGCTAGACTCTGGGATGGTCCAGATTTCGCCACATTAATCTCTGAAGCCAACATTTTGCGGAAGGACAAGCTCGATAGTCCATGGCATTGGAGAAGCAGCTGGACAGTTAGTCTAGTGACGTAGAGGGCATCCTTGCTCTGTATTGCCCGTGCAACCCTTACTAGGAGGAGGCAAACAAGGCTGATGTAACACTTCTCTTACATGCTATTTACCCAAAATAAAGGAAACAAATAGGGTAGATAGGTGCCGCAGAGTGATTGTGGTAGGGAGGTTAGCAGCTATACTATCTTGAGATAGCTAGCTGGGCCCCACAAGTATACATAAAATAGGCATGAAGCACGATCCAAGACTTCATAATTGGTTAGATACTTCTGGAATTGAAGTAACGAGGGGACAAACCTTTCTCTGACAGTTAGTCCATTCACCGTGATTTGACTGACTTGGCTTGAAGATGATTTGGATGATCTTATTGGTTTCACATAAACGACTAGGATGCTCTTGAGTTTCCAAGCAAACAGTCATCTAACTGGTAGGAGCACAATGAAAACATGATCAATGGAAAGAATGAGAACAAAGTAGATATCAAAGAGACATTGAATTTACATGATTCAACTAAAAATTCTAAGCTTACATCTACGAGAGAGAAGGAAAGAAAATTTATTATCGTCAAAGTCATAATACATTGGTCCGAAAAAAAAATCACAATATAAATGCAAACACACACTAAAGTAGAACAAAATTTCAACAGAAAATTCATTATCGTCAAAGTCATAATACATTGGTCCGAAAAAAAATACAATATAAGCGCAAACACACACTAAAGTAGAACAAAATTTCAACACTAATCCCAAATACACCTAATCTCACAAAAAAAAGTCTCAAAACTCACAGAAGGACAAATAAAAATGAAAAGCTTTTGGGGTATGATTTTTTCATAATTTATATCAATTAATATCAAAGTCATTCATTGTCTCCACTTGCAATTGTTTGGCACCAGTGGTGATGCTAATATTGCAATGTTTGCTTGAGGCTAATGAGAGACTTGAGTCCTATATTTGAAGTATGATATTATAAAGTTGGATTTATATGAACTTTGGACTATTTATCCTCACGAGCTTTTAAGATAGTGTTTGATGGCTTGCATCAGCAAGCTACATACCAGCATTTGAAATTTGCAAATCACAAATTAAATGATTATGTTGTCAATATATATATATTTTTTAAACTAATTCGTCAATATTACATACAAGCAAGTTCTCAAAATTTACATTTTGATCATATTCCTGTCATCTTCATCAGCTATTTGTTTTTTTTATTAAGAACTTTCACATCATATCACATCTTTAGAATACATTATGTATGGTGATAAAAATTAACATTAAAAAGATCAAAAGTTACTGAAAATTAACATTAAAAAGCTGATAATTTGTATACCTGTTTCCAGTTGGCCAAGCATTACCTATAACAAAAGATCAAAAGTTACTGAAAATTAACAGTTCACGAAGAAACTGACTTGATTTGTTCGCAATTGTGCAGGAGCACAAGCAGTTGCTATCCATTCCTCACCTGGAGAAGACATGCACAAGTAGAATGCTGGAATTGAACCTCAAAGGACCATAATTTTCAAGTGGATGTCAAAAAAATATATATATAGTTACATGACGATAGGGAAAAAAAAATTAATTTTCACTATTTGTCTTACGACTTGTTTACAACAACAAAAGAAAAAAATAAGTGTGTAAACTTCTCCATATATGGTAATTTAGATGACTCAGTACAGACAAGCACATCTTTATTTTCGGACTGAATCTTCCGTGGAACAAGAATTTGACAAAATCATATGACTACAGTATCAAACACATGTATGATCCTTAATACAAGCAAGTTATATTTGAGATTGAAGCAATTGTAGATAAGAAAGAGTTTGGGTTGGGCCCAAGGAACAGGCTCACGGTTTGAATATACAGCAACAGAAAAAGATGGCGTGATGGAAAAGGTATAATCTTCATAAAATGCAGAGTTAATTTTACTATAGCTTTACTATTTCACAATGGTATTTAATAAAAAACAATATTTTCAGCAAACTTGAAATAGAAGGAACCGAGTTCAAATTAGCTTTTGACTTGAGCACTATGAAACATGAATACAACACAGGACACTATACAATACGAACACGAGGATACATTAATTTTTTAAAAAATAGGACATAACACTTCTCAGAAAAGTTAATAAATAAAATTATTTATTTATTAGAATTTGAATAAAATTAAAAAATGATCAAACATATATATTAAAAAATTATAAAAAAATTAAATGCATTTTATAGGATTAATCAATTTATTTTTTTTAATTTTTTATTAATATTATACAAATATAAAACAATAATATCTATTCATGCATTTAGACATACTTATACCAAAAATATAAGATCATCATCATTTGCAGTAGCTACATAATCATACATACAGACTACGTAACCAAACTATATGAAAAACCTAGCAACAAAAGTAATATAAGTATTAAATTATTAATGAAAGATATCTAAATATAAGCAATAAGTGTCCATGAAGTTTGATATCAACTTACTTGTACTACGATGCATTGTGGGATCCAAAACCACTAGTGCTTGCCTTTTGATGTTCAACATTAAATATTATTGAAAAGAAACATCTCAAGTTTGGGATCAAGCGATAATTAGGCAACCTCCAACAGACCTGTATCTTCAATAGAAGCAAATGTATCACCTTCAACATTCCACATTTTTGTCTCCCCTTGCTGATATTATAGAGTTCTTCTAGACATGAGTCAAAGGCTGATATATATATACACTAAATCTACATCTCATTGTGAGTGAATTTTGTTCCTCATAAGAAGTATAAAAGAGTATATACTAATTTCTTTTACAGCATGAAGAACAAAGTTGACTTAGTAGTTGAATAGCTAAATGTTAAAGGTAAGAAGTGTTAGCTCCATATACCATTTACCAAGAAAGGTCCATGGTGGCTCTATGGCCTAAACAATTTGCATCTTTAAGAATGTCTTGCATTGAGAAGAATTTTCCAAACTCCATTGCCACAACTTGTTTTTCTTCATTACTTTGGAAATAAACATTTCAATGAATGAATTCTGCACATTGGATGTGGTGCTTACTTGCACATGCATCAATGTATAATTGGAGGCATGGGATAACAACCTACTCATCAGTTCTTACCCTCCTCTAGATCTGACCATTCCCTGATCTGGTGATACTCTTTTCGGTCTTTATTGACTTTTGTAACCAGTCATCAGGAGTGATGGTTTCAAATTGAATATAGTCTCCAACTGAACCAGTTGTAATGATTGCTTCATTGATGTCAATTGAGGTTCCTTGCCTCAGTTGAATCGTTGCATAATTCTCAGCTGGAACCATAGCAATAGGCTTCGTGACAAACGTCATCCAACCTTGAATGAACAAGTGTTAGTCTTTCTTAATCGGGTTATCGGGTTGCTGAAACGAATCTTCCCCAGAAATGAAAAGAAAAATCGTCCCCAATGGAGTCGCCAGAAATATGTTGGCTCGAGAGGTAGAAAATTGACAAGCGTGTATTGCATTTGTAGAATTTTCTCTTCTCTGGATAAGTTGATTTTGCTCTGGAGATGATAACTCTAGGACTTCAGAGTTTCTGGGGATCGACAATTTCTAAGAAAATCAAGCCTCTGTAGTTAATTATCCATCCTCCGTTGGAAGATAGAACTTTTGATCAATGAGGAAGATCCTTTCATTACATTGATGACCCGAATCCAGGGAGCTAAGATGATCGTATTTATGATAGTTGCCTTTAAGGCCAAACTTGTTGATATAGGCTTTCCTCACTAGATTTATCCAATTGGGATTTACCACTTGTGATTTTTTTATTATTTTCTAAACCAACTCATTGAGTTTGCGAGATAGAATTTCAAAAGGCATGATAGCCTACTATCAACGAGTAGACATCATAAGCCTTGGAGGGAGAACTTAGAATGAGCTTTTGGCTTTGTTAGTAGCATGTTGAATTGAGTGTGTTCATTCATCAAGGATTACCTTGACCAGACCGAAATGAGCATCTTCTTTTAGTGTGTATTTTCGAAGGGGAGATTTCCAGAATCATTGCTTCGAAAATGACCTTCAATGCATGAATTCGATCATGCAACTGTGGTGATAGACTTTACAGAGATTATTTTATGTATACAACCCCAAATAGGATCTCTTTTAAGGTCGTGCATGAAAAAATGTTCGAAAAATGGGTTCGTCAAACGGATCCTTTGAAAAGAGAGTTCGATTTCTCTTGGACAGGTTTCCATGAGAGAACAGACTGAACGCTTGATTCGAATGAAAACACCAAGTTTGCACTTCACAAGTCTAAGCTTTTGGTATTTTAGATCTCTGGCTTCATTCGAAACAAGATGAGGGCTAGATACCAAGAGTCACGATTGATAGATTCTAGAGACCACCCTCGATTTTATATTTCTCAAAGGTTGGCCGGTATTGGTGCGAGATGGCTCAAGAGTTGGTGCTAACATGTCTACTATATAGAGGTGTCGAAAAATTCAATAGGGTCCTTTATCATTATTTTCCCTTTTTTTAATAATATTTACTCCATAATTCTGGAGTTCTAAAGTTATTCATTGGGAATTTCTTATTGATTTAAAGCAATTTTGGCGTTGCATTACCCAGAGAAAAGCATACTTTTATCATTTTAAAATCTTTATCATTCAGACTATTGAGTGAGATTCATAAATTCAAATTTCCATCTCTTTGTCCATAGAAACCTCTGTTAGCCTTATAGTGCTTCCAAAGATCCTAAAATATATCTTGTTGGATCAATCTTAGAGAATAGCTACGGCCAAAACGAATTTTAGAGTTCACTAAAGAGGGAGGAGAAGTTTAGAACCCAGAAGTGGAAGGAGAGGCTCACCCGTCTTTAGTTCTTCCTCCATTCACTATTCTCCGCCCTGTAGTTTAATACTTCAGAAATCCAACCCTTTCATCAGTGGACTAGGGGGTATTTATGGGTAACGCTGGTAGCTACTCTGTTTAATATTCGATTAGAGTCAGTGACTGGTTCTGTCGAAATCAAGCTTCTTAGAAGATTGTCTTCGATAGGAGGATCTTAGTTTCACAGGAGCTTCTATCCTGATTGGTTTGAGTCTTCGAAGACTCTAGGTTCATCGAAGGTACTGGGTCCATGCTACTCTTTAAAACATCATGTTTTAGATGCCCTTGGTTCATTCGGGCCACCTCTTCGAAAACTTATCCCACGAAATCAGAGGAATGTTCGAAAATATCGAGCCTTTCAAACAGTCATATGAAACGTTATTTTTACATATTTTGAAAACTTTTTAAAAGCAAACAATCAACCTTGCCCAGCATTTTTTTTATGAATTGCCCCTCCCCAGAGAAACCAAATGAAGGTCATTTCTTCTCTATATGACAGCTATAAACTTCAAGTCTATTTATGTCAATGTTTGTCTATAAAACAGAACATACATCAGAAATTTCACTCTAAACTTAGAAAGCCATACCTGATCGAGACCATGCCTTCTACTGCTATAAAATAGTCTGACTTTGCCTAGGTTAGTTTACAAAAAGAATACAGGTCATAATCTTAATATATGACTATAACGCCTCCAAACTCAGATGAAAAGACAACTTACTTTGGATATACATTTTAAATTAATATGTCACACTTTAAACTTTTTGAGAAATAGTGATCAAGCATAAAATTATATCATAATACTAGGATATCATAGAACCAATAAGTAGATTTACTATGTAAACTATTCATTTGTTGAGAAGTTTAATGGAGAAATTTAGAGAGACAAAGGAAAATTTGCATTTAATTTTTATCAATTTAAAAAAACTTATAATAAAATTCTCAAGGAAAGTGTTTTAGAGAATTTAAAAAAAAAAATTTGCACTACTTATATTCAAATTATTAAGGGCATATATAAAGGAGTTCGAATATAATGAGATTTTATTAAGGATTTTTTTTATTACAGTTGGATTACACTAAGACATAACTTTGACTTTGTATTTCTTTGTATTGATTATGGAGATCTTGAATAGACACATTTAAGATAAGGTGCCTAGGTATATATTTTTTGCAGATGGTATTCTCTTTATTGATAAGACTAGAGATAAGACTAAGGCAAAACTCGAGTTATGGAGAAAAAAATTTAGAGTCTAAAGGTTTTCGTCTTAATAGATTAAAAATTGAATACATAAAATGTACATTTAGTCAAGAAAGAAATAATTGTATTGGTGATGTGATAATTAATGATCAAATTATTAAGAAAATAAGTGTTTTAGATACTTTAGATTATACAAAGTGATAATGAAATAGATAATGATGTCATTAGGAAGATCTAAATAAGATGGATAAAATGGAGAAATACATATAGTGTGTTGTGTGAAAAAATTTTACTTATATTTAAAGATAAATTTTATAAAATAATAGTAAAATTAGTGATGATATATGACGCCGAATATTGACTTATAAAGAGAAAATATATAAATAAAATGTATAAATAAAATGTGTTACAGAAATAAGGATGCTAAAGTAAATAAGTGGGTATACACGAAATAAAAGAATGAAAAATGAGTATATTTGGAAATTAGAGCAATATCAATTGAGGATAAATTCAAAGAAAGTCGGCTTAGATGGCTTGGACATATAAATTGTAGGCCGAGTAAGCAAAGATGAGTTAATGGACCTTGCTCATGTAAAAAGAGGAAGAGAAAAACCCAAAAAAATATGACAAAAAACTATAAGAAATAATTTCACACACTTCAAACTAAATAAGGATTTGTTAACTAATAGAGTGCAATGAAAACAAAGGATTTATATAGTCGACCCTACCTAGTGGGATAAAAGCTTGGTTGTTGTTGATGCAACTACTAGCACAAAGGGCATTTTGGATGAAAGTTCATGTTATTTGCTTTTATAGATTAAGCTAGGAAACAAATCTCATAAAATCATGCCAAATTCCTAAAATCTAAAGAGGTTTTATTAATTTGACTTCGCAGATATCTTATCCTAGGAAGCAAGCACAAGCAGATAAGAAATCCTACTTGATGAAACAGTTCAGAGGGATTGATTAAAAAAAGTTTGGAGAAGGTGAAAAGTTTAAGCTTAATTAGTTTATCCTTGAATATATAGGGTCTAAAGTTTGTCAGCACATTAATAATGCGTCAAAAGTATCTATGGATTTACCTAATTATAATGTCTATCACAGCATAAGATCTTCAGCCCAACAAAAAAGAGATCAAAAACTGTTTCACTTGACCAGTATTCACAGAATCCTGCTAGTACTCCAAATTATAATATAAAAAAATGAGCGAGGGTGCTTAAACACCTATTTTTATATGGTCCTAGCATCCTTCAAGCAAATCAAGTAAAGTCAGATTTGGCAATTGATTTTTTATAAAGATTCAGGATAATTAGTCATTTACATTTATTAGTTATTGCAGTCTCCTAGAATATGGCAGCCCCAAAAAGACGTGTACAGAAGTTATAAAATGTCATCAGGAGTATTACCCTTTACTCAAAGGAATATCGAAAGAGATTGTAAGGTTCATGCTTTCCTTTCCTGTTTTATATCCAGCAGTAATTTTTTTCACATTGAGCTCAGTCAAGCCGAATTGGAAGCTCCTAAATCATAGAGGAAAAACATTAAAAACAGTACGTTGATCTACATTCATAGACGATAGGCCCATTTCCGTGTCACCCAAACCTCACTAATTGCCATCATTATCTTGCAAGGAAACGCCCCTGACTTTTGCCCTGTGATAGAAACAAAATGAGAGCAACAAATATTTTGTATAGCATTTTAAGTATGTAAAGCTACCTGCGATAAGCAGGTACTGCCCGGTGACTGCTCTTCAAAGGTTGAACATCTGTGGATGGAGGCTTATCCACATTAGAGGTGTTAGCTGCAGCAAATGAGGGAATAAAAAACGTTAGTAACAAGCAAGAGTGCAAAAATAATTTCAAGGGAAACATAACAGCTGGATACACCTAAAATGTGATAGCATTATTAAGGAAATAATTTATAGCATGTTTACACTGGATTTTTCAGATTAATCTCAACCATCTACATGGCATTAGGAATGGCGAAATTTCTGCTTCGTCAAACTTGAGTTCTGATGAGCAAGACGAGGCTGGTGAAGCTGCACTCTGTGGATTTGGCTGCTGTGGCGAGAGTTTGGAGCACACCGATCGGACTTCAGAGCTGGAGTTTGATGGAAAGATTTTAGCAGCCTGATGACTTCTTTTTTTCCTGCCCTTTTTCGACAAGATAGTGAGGGCATTTATAAGTTTCAAAGTGGCGTGATGTGCCTCACGTTTGTTAGGGATGATGAGAATAAAGTGTTCCCTTTAGTTCACTTTCATTGCCTTGTGGGAGAGCAGATCTTTAATAGTGCACATTGGCATTGTAGCCTGAGAAATTGGTTATGTGGCTTTGCCACATCAGCACAACGAAGGTTCTGAATTTCTTCTTTCTTTAGAGATTTCTTGCTTTGCCTATCCACCTGTCTTCTGCATTTCTTTCTATACCTTCTCTTCTACCCTCGTTCTTCTCATTTCTCTGTTCTTTTACTTGATATACAGAGTGTGTAATCATAACTCAGTGCTGCATCACTTTGCATTGATCTAAATTTAGTCTTTTGAACTTTTCACGCTATCAAAATTGAGATATTGGTTCTAATGAAAATGGTCAATGGACTGGTGTAAAGGCCACCTAACACTGGCTTGTCTCTTATGCTAGTCAAACTCAACCTCCAAGGAAGGAGTATGTCATCTATTCTTGAGGTGGGAGACTAGATCTCCAATATCATCCATCTTATCTTTTAGGAAAGACAAGAAGGCTTACAACTTGGGATCAATGACAATGGAGGAACTAGACGTAGTGTACTTCAAACTAGGCCAATTGGGCATATAAAGTATAATTCGACATATGCCCAAATACATCCCAAATCATGCATTAATAGTAGACGATGTGACATAGTATGTGAAATAACTCTTAACTCAGATTTCAATAGATAAAATGGTAAATGATCACAAAATGTAACAAAAATGTATACTAAGAATAATTACATAATCCAAAAAATTTAATATGCAGATGTCTATTTAAAATGTCAAGAAAATAAGTCTGAGATAGGTAATAATCAACCTATTCATGTTAGGATGCACACCATGTAATAATCAACAGATTTCAGTGAATTGTTACGATTAATTAAAGGTGTGCATCCTAACATGAATAGGTTGATTATTACCTATCTCAGACTTATATTTTCTTGACATTTTAAATATTGAAATCTGAGTTAAGAGTTATTTCACATACTATGTCACATCGTCTACTATTAATGCATGATTTGGGATGTATTTGGGCATATGTCGAATTATACTTTATATGCCCAGTTGGCCTAGTTTGAAGTACACTACGTCTAGTTCCTCCATTTCATTGATCCCAAGTTGTAAGCCTTCTTGTCTTGCCTAAAAGATAAGATGGATGATATTGGAGATCTAGTCTCCCACCTCAAGAATAGATGACATACTCCTTCCTTGGAGGTTGAGTTTGACTAGCATAAGAGACAAGCCAGTGTTAGGTGGCCTTTACACCAGTCCATTGACCATTTTCATTAGAACCAATATCTCAATGGTATGGGCAGCGGTTGGGATCATCAACTTTGTTAACCACCTTTGGCCTTTTAGGTTCAGGCGACTCAAGCAATCCTGCTTTCATTGCTTGGTGAAAGAGCTTCTTCACAGCATTCTTGTGGAAGGAATAGAGTTTGTTTTTTCTCTCTTGCAAGGTAGGCAATATTTCATTATTGTTGTTGGATGAAGGTTGAGTACATCATATAGGAGGTGAATCTACAACTTCCTCTCCCTTATCAATGGCGTATGAGCATGCAGGATTGGTATTCGTCTTTTTGGCTTCTTGGAATTGTGTTCGTCTAGGACGTTCGGTGGGTGCATCGGACTTGGAAAGGCTTTGGCGTTCATACGTCGCCACTTTGTCAATTAGACATTGAAAGGATGGAGTTGGCGATGCTGTTATAAAAAACCTCAAAGTCCCATTAAGCTTGGGCAATAGCAAGTTGACTGCCATGGGTTCTGATAATGGCTCATCGCAGTTCAAGCTTAGAGCCCTCCATCACTTGACAAAGTCAATCACGAATTCTCCCTTTTTTCCTGTTTCAACAAAAACCTTATAGATAGTGATTACTTCCTTCATGTTTGAGAACCTTCAGATGAAAAGCCTTTCTAATTCTTCACATGTAGTTTCAAAATTGTTAGGCAACTTGGCAGACCATTTGAATGCTGCTCCTCTAAGGCTGCTAACAAACTGCCACTGCAGGCAGCTTTGAATAACCCAATATCTCCTATGGGCCACCTGTCCCATCAAATGTATTGAAGATAGGCCTAACATGATCATTAGAGAATTTTACGTCATCATTTCTTGGGGATAAGGATGCCACCACTTCTTGCAGAGCACATCAACTTCAGATCAGCCAAGTTTTGCTTCAATTAGCCGATCGACCTGAGCTTTAGCGTAACATTCTGTACTAAGTTGACCTTTAGGAGTGGCCTGGGTTATTTTGGAAGGCACCCGACCCATCTCCTAAGGCCATATAAGTTTTAGAAGCATGTGGCAAAGGGTCAAGTCATTTTGAGCCTATTAGAAGCTACATGAAGTAAGTCGTACACAAATGGTTCTTCTATCATAGGTGCAGAAGTTATATTTCCTTCTTTCATAGAGCCACAATGTGCTCCAAAGTGTCTTCCATCTTGTCGAAGCGAGCTTTGTATCTTATCATTTCATTTTGTTGTGCCCGATCTCATTTTTCCATCAGGGTATGAGCTTCTAAGATATTTTGAAGAGGGATGTTAGAATCTTCATCTTCATGTTCTGTTTCCTTTTGTTCATGCTCTTATTGTGGTTCCTCACAATGTACAGATGGGAATGTCTTTCTTTTTGACAACCCACTATATTGATGGTGGGTATCTCGACGCTCTCCATTTCATGTAGATTGAGGTAATCTTCTAGGGTATCAAATTCACCAATCAAGGTCTCATCGTCGGCATCTCTTCCCATGTTATCCCCATCCATGATTTTGTTTTCCATGGCTAGAAGCTTTTCTTCCTCCAAGGCGCCATCTTTAGTTGTTAGAGTTTGATCTTCTCCTATCGTGGTTTCATTTTCCTCAGTTAGGAGAAGATTATTGTTGACAAGGTCCATCTTTTTGACCTCTGATCGCCTCCCGCAGTTCTTGATGAAAGGCAAGCAGTTACAAGATTTTAGAGATGAATGTTGCACTCCTTTACCCTTCAAAAATGACTCAGCAAACTCAAATTAGGACCTGTCATGGGACGATCTTTCAATTTTATGTTGAAAGGATTGCTTCCCATGATGTTCACCAAACCCGGCATGCTTTGAGTTAACATACTTTTGGTTCTTTTTCGGGAACTATATTTAGTGAGACCTCTTACTACAATGTTGGTAACTATCCAAGAAGTGTTTGTTATCCAAGTTAACTTGATTAATTTTTTTTTGTGATCGATAGTATCGGGACCTTTAAGAGAGGCTCTATATGGATGTTGTTAGAATCGCCTCCTTTGATGTTCACCGATTAGATTTTTCCCTTTTTGGTAATGTAGGGGTGAATTGAAGTCATGATTATGAAAGGACCTTCCGACATAGCCTCTCCAATGTGGATTTTCATGTGGAGGTCGTTGGTGCTTACCCTTAGAAGTTGCAGTCATGAGTTCCCTTTGCAGCTTTTTCCGCAGTCTTCTTTGTTTGATAGTTTTGAAGACTTAGTAGATCTTAGAAGAAATTGTCTCCTCCTTTGGTGAAGGCTAGGCAGCGAGACCACTCGATATTTTTCGATAACACGCTCGAAGAACTCCAGTTGGCTACTTGATTTCACCCAATTCAGTGGCTCGAAGTTGTTGGTCGGAAAGTTTCTCATAGTTATTTGGCAGGATACAAGCACCGGTGGCAGCACCTCCTCGGCACGGAGTTGTGTATTCATTTTTGTTCTTTATCTCCTCCCCTTGGGATTATAAGAAGTGAGGCTTCAAAGTCATGCATCCTAAGGGAATAAAGCAGAGATTGGTCAAAGTTGCGTCATGGGGATTGGAGTTGTTTTAGCTTTAGCTTCCTTAACATAGGATGCTTGCTCCAAAGACTTTGCATCTGTGTGTATAACTTCAAGGGAAGGAACCTTTATTTAGTAGCAGGGCCCTCAACCAAGGAGAGCCTGCCAAAGACAGAGCCTATTTTAGATAGAGCTAGACTAGCAACAGGAGCTTTAACCTACTGGTAGTGAGGCTTGTTTGGGATCCAATTATTTGGCTTCCTCCCCTTGGCTAAGAGACAGCCAAACTACATAGCACTGTTGGGTATGACCTTCTTGGAGGTGGTAGCACCTCTCCTGGGCGACAGATCATCCTGCATGATCAAAGCCAAATTGGATGAAGGCACCATCAATGCGTGTGTTGATAGAAGCATTAGGCATGCTGATGGCAGTGCCTCAGTTTGATGGTCATAGCTTGGCAATCTAGCATCATTATTTCTCGTATGGACGTATGGAAGAAACTTGCCATTTGGCCACCAGTGCTACAAAGTTTGTCTTATCCTCCACGTACTTACACAAGAGTTTCTTCTCTTTCTATCGAAGTCAAATCCTCTGAGGAACTACCCTTATTGGACCTAGTGGATTCTCGGCTCCAACTCAACCTGTGGATGAAAGACAACCTCTTGAACCATGTCACAAATTTGCTTTTTCTATTTACAGTTTTCCAATTTTTGCATGCTGTTAATTGGGTTTATCTCTTCTTTTCTAGGTCGACTCCCCACTACAAATCCGATCTTCTCTCCTATGGAATCCAACAGCTAACTTCAACCGAACACTATTTCCACTCAACATAGCATATTAGTAATTAAAGAGAAAGTAATATAAAGCTTTGGATTAATTTCTCAGAACGCACATAGCATTCCTCTCAGGTAGCTGACTTAACTACACCGGAAAAAAATGAAACATTTTACCAATCTCAATAAACCAAAAGGAAGGCCTACAAGAAATGGCAATTTGTTTTTCACTTCTATAACAAATGGAAAATATGTTTGTCGATGTTTGGCAAATTATAAGCTAGCTGACCATTTACCTGCAGTTTGCACATCTGCAGAAACTAGCATATCTTTATTTCCAACTTTGTCGGAAGCATGAACATAAACCTTTGACTTTGATGCCTTCCTTTTGCTTGAAAATGAAAGTGCATCAAGCTGCTTCTGCAAATTGTCGTTCCTTTCCTGGATAATGATAAACATAAAAGAAATATTAGATTGTACATTTCAGAATGACATACATGTGCAAAGAAGAAAACACAAATGCAGGGTCAGGAATATCATGAATACTATAGAATATAAATTAATCTAGGGGATGAAACATACAACAACAACAACAACTAAGCCTTAATCTTACTAGGTAGGGTCGACTACATGAATCCTTTGTTTCCATTGCGCTCTATCAATTAACAAATTCTTATCTAAATCTAAGTAATTAAGATCACTCCTTATAGTTTTTTGCCATGTCGTCTTTGGTCTCCCTCTCTTTGTACATGAGCAAGATCCAATAACTCAATTTTTCTAATCTAGGAGATGTAACATAAAGTAAAAATAATAATGAAATTTTTTGAACAAGCAAAAGTATCCAAAGACATTGCAATGAAAGGGGGAACAAAATATTCTGCCCATCCATTGTCACAAAAACTTTACTTATTTAGAATGCAAAAGCATTGCTGCACTAGCAATGAAGGATTTGCAAAATTTAGGTTACAACAAAAAAATGAAGTTCTCAAAAAATAAGAGAACGAAGACATCTCAGAAAAGCAAAAAGCCATGAAACATTAATACTTTATTAAGTCTAACATGTTCGTATCATTTCCATATCATATACTGATACTCCACCGATACGCCACGTGATTGGTTTTCAATTTTATTCTTTTAAAAAAGTCGATACTTATTCAATATTTCCCAAAACTTCTAATAAGAGAAAAATGTTAGATTAGTCGGTTTAACTCATATAGTAAAAAATGAAAATGGCTCATACATAAAAGACAATTCATACTTAGACTCAACAATTAAAAATGAAAGAGCAACATGTTGGGCTCACGAAGAGAGCTTCATGCATGCTAAAGTCTACGGTAGCAGAAAAAATCTAGCATCCACAAATTGCTGCTTCCTTTACTTTACCAATAAGAAAGTTCAAGAGATGTTTTAAAAATTTATATCAATAAGGTGTCTAAGTTATTTTAATCTACTATATGATTTACACCTTAAATATAACAATAAAATATATCGTATATATAAATATATATAAGTGTCATATCATAATGTATTCTTATTCTAATTATTTTAAGTTTGTCATATCACTGTATTTGTATCGTCGCCTCATACCGGTACTTCATAGTTAAGAAGTTATCAATAAAAAACTAATGATGGAAGTAAACATGCATGAATATCACCAAAGGCAAGCCCATTAAATGTTATTACCATAAGAACGACATGTGAAGTAGAACACTAAATGCTACTATAGCATTATTGACCAAAATAGACGAGAGTTGTTCAAGAAGCCAAAGGTCTTGACAATAATCAATCATCTAGAATCAGATTGCACATAAGAGGGATGCTTATGAAATTTAAATAGTTGAATCACTATGCAACTAATCAAGAAAAAACAAGTGTAAAGCGATTAAAGCGCACTTTAGTTTGGTAAAATTATGCCTACATCAGCCACCTAGCAAAATCGTATAACTTACCAAAGCTACTAAAGCTTATTTAATGGGATTTAGGAACGCACAAAGACAAAGTCTTAATTAGGAAAACTACAATGCACAAAAACCATAGGCCTTCTCCAAAATGTAGGGCCTTTCAAAAGTAAGATTAACAAGGGTTATGAATGTAAATAAAATGAAGAAGAAATGATAGTAATTGATTTGCACGATGAAGATCTCCTCTTTAGTTGCACAAGAATTTCACAATGAACTATTAGAATACATTTTAAATCTTCACGTTGATGCACATTGGTGTTAAGTTGCGTTTCTTCGAAGGTTTTCTTTTCCAAATACTCAAAAAGGAAAGGAAAGGCCAAGAGAATTGAAGATTCATAATGATCTCACAATAAAGTTCAAATAATTCGCTCTGATAAAAAAATAAAGAATGTTAAAAAAATTGTTGCCTTAGGGAATAAAGTGGTATATCAAATCTAGACGGCATATTTTTGGATTAGCTGTTTAACCTTCAACTAATAGAAATTGGGATAAAAAAATGCACACATGGCTAACAAATATAAAATTAGAAATTGTAAGCAAGGCAAAGTATTTTGAATTATGTTTTCTAAAAGCCAGAAAAGTAAAAACTTAATAAAACGAGTTAGCATATTTGGATAAAAAGCTATGCTGCAAAGTGTCATGGTGTAGCAAATTTGGATTGGACAATTCATGCAAAAAAGAATGACCGAGAAGTTTGGATGAAAAGCTATGCTCCAAAAAGTCAACGTGATGTAGGATGAGATCTGAGATGAAATGCAAATTTAAATTTCAACAATATTAACTAAAAAATTACTATAATTAAAGTACAGATATTTTTCTAAGATATTTTATATGATAATTTAACAATTTAAACCCTCAAATTAAATCTTTTTAAAAATAAAAGTAAATTGGATGTGTAATAAATTATAATTTATCAATTAGACAAAGCTTATCAATTATAATTCAACAGATTAGTTTCCAGATTCAGAATTAAAATTAGGTTTCTTACAAGATATTAACAATAGTAATTTTTGCACAAATGAATTTACAATATTTCATTCTAGAGTCAAATGGAGTAATCAAGTTGAGCACTTAATTCCCATTAATATCTAATTATTAGTGAATTATTAAGTTCATAAAGAAATTATACCACTATTAGAAATTTAGGCACTCAGATATAATTTAAGGTGAAAGTGCTAAGGCGAGAGCAAGATGTTGTGAACAGCTTGACTAGCTACTGCAATTTGATGTGGATGGAGACACAAATACATCTAAAGGAAAGCATGTCACTCGCGAGACACAGGGGCTGGCAATGGTATGAGCCAACGGTGCTATGCGCTACGTGGGAGGTAGGGATAAGGAGCACAGGGGATGTGTTGAGTGAGAGGCATGAGCATTAGGCTAAAAGGGAAAGAACGCATATACAGCAGGGCACACCAGCAAGCCACAATTGAAGGTTGACGGCAACTGATGTAGGTATGGATTTGTGAGTGTGTGGATGTTCGCGTGATCTTAAAAGGTACTTGCGGTCCTATGAGGAGCGCAGTGTTGGTATAGACAGAATGAAGATGAGAGTCGGGAAAATATTTAGTTCAAAAAGAACGGCAAGGATGGCGAAGCCAAGAGAAGGAGAGAAATTAAGGAAATTTTTTCTACTTAAAGATATAAAAAAGAATGGATGAATTTTCACCATTTTCATTCATTATTCTTTAATGATAAATTACAATTATTTATGATTCTTATAAAAAAATCAAATATATTTGAAATTTAAAATACAATATTAAAACAAGTCTTAGAATGTAACAATGAATAAATCGATTTTTTTTATTTAGAACAATTTGAAATTCAAATTTTAAAAATTCTCGCCCAAATATAGACAATATTGAAAGGGAATCCTCTCATCATCCTGATCAATTTGCAAAATCAATCTCCGGTCATCCATCCATACTAATTGATGTCACATATTGAGGTCTCAATCGTCCATAGAGCTTGCCTAGAACAATCGACAGTCTGATGGCACGGTGTTCCCACCAAATATCCCCGAGTGGGAAGAACTCAATCTAGTCAAGTTACTATATAAGGTGTTGCATATAAGATGAACTTTCTTTAATGAAATGTACTTAATCTTCAGTTTATCATATTCATCTATAAACTTGAATGAAGACGCTTCTAAATCATCATACGATAGTAATTATTTACCGTACTTGCAATCTCCTCTTAATTTTCTATGACTACCTCATTCTTCTTTTTACTACTTGTGATCTCATCTAAATTGCTCCAAGTAGAAATAAGAGCCTTCTTCTTCTTACAGTCACTTTCCTTGAGTGGACAATTGAGCTTGATAAGCCCTAATTACATTTATTGCACATACCTCTCCCTCCTAGTTCTTTGATGTACCTTATTTTTTATCCTTGCCTTTAAATGTTCTACTCCGAGGATGACGTGAAAAAATTTTCAGCTTCATGAGAGTGCTAAATCACCTCGAGACTAAGAAGGTCTCTTCCTCAATTTTTTCTTCTTCATTTCTACTTGAGTTGGAGTCATCATTGGAAGTTGGTGGAGATGCAACTCTTAAAGCAAGAGTCGTTTTCTTCTTCAAGTTCTCTTCTTCCTTCTTTTTCTCCTCCTTTCTTTCCATTTCTAACTCATATATTATTAGTAATCCTAAAAACATATTGAGTTCGAAAATAGATAGATCTTTAGCCTTTATGATCATATTGTGTTGGCATCGTACTCCTTAGATAAACATTTCACGCCCAACAAGATTTTCATTAGTAAATTTGTTTTTAAAAAATTTCTTTAATAATATTAGTAAAACAAGTAAACGTATCCTTAATGTTATAACTAGTAAAGTTAGTGCATGTTACAACTAGTAATGTTGCAACATGTTAATTTTTTATTTCTTAAATTAATTAGTACTTTCAAAAGAAAATTCAAGTTTAGACCATACATAACAGCTACAGATGGAATACAAATACAATTGAACTCACTTGGAGATAAATTACATTGGAGTTGATTAAGAGCCTTACCATTAAGTTTGCTAATTTCTTTTCTTAATCTATTGCCTCAAATAATCAGAGTTAACTTGTCCTTGTTAGTGAAAACAAGAATGCGTTTTCTAATAACTTCTTATAATTCAAAATCAATATCTTACAAATATATCATAATTATTCTTTTTCAACAATTGTAATGTTGGCCCTTAAAGAGGGGTAGTCGATTTGTGAAAAATCTCTTATATATAGCATCATGCAGTATGTGGAGGGGATAATCATGGATCATCTCTAAGAAGTTAACCTTGAAACAAAAAGATAAGAACACCAAAAATTGTTCCGATACCGCTTAATGGTCCAAAGGCTTCCCAAGAAGAATGAATTGGAAATATTAAAGATTTAACCAAATTAATATAAGTGTTTAATAGTTTTTTCAACAATGTTCATTTGGATACTATTAAATCAATTGGATGAAGATTAGAGCAAAGGAATAAGGTTGAAAACCCAAAATAGATTCAGTGGGTTGATTTTAAAAGTCAGATAATAAAGAAATGGCGGTGAAGAAAAGCAAAGCCAGAATAGATAGGCCGATTTTGAAAATCAATCAAAGTTGTTGAATTGTCTACAAATTCCCCAATTACGTTGAAAATGATTAAAATTTATTAACTATATAAATACTTTAGATAAAGGTCAGTCAAAAGTGAGTGGGAGATTTACAAACAGGACTCTATTCTTGAAATGTTATGTATTTCATACCCTACTAAGAAATAGGGTGTCAAATGTATAATATTTATGAATCACTGCAAATCATTTTGGATGTGAAATCAATAATATTTCATAATAGGATGTGAATGCGTAATATTTAAAGCATAATGTATCTTGCATGTAAATCCCCCAAATTAAGTAGAGAATGTTGACTGAAATGAAACACAGTACAAAGAAAATAAGTAAAAATATACAATCGATTTATAGTGATTCAACACCTTTTGTCCTATTCCATTCCCCAAGTAGATCCCCAATAAAGCCAGCTTGGAACCAAAGCCAAAAAAACTCAAATACAATTTCCCTATTTCAAGCTCAGGAGTTACCCATGAGTTCAAGCTAAGACTCTAACCCTCACTAGATTTTTTACCAAGCTTAAATCGTAAACCCTCACTAGAGATTTTACTGGGCTCAAATACTAAACCCACAAAACCTTCTCACATATGGAGAACCAAAGTCTCCATGCTGAGAGAAAAAGAAAAACAAAGTGAAGACAGCTAGTTTAACTAGCTTCAAATAAAACTAGCTTAAAATACAACTTACTTACAAGAGAAGCTTTATAGATGCACAAGTTTGCCAAGACAAAATCTGATAAGAATTCTTGTTTGCTGCAAACTGTAGTGCTGGAATATAAAAACAGCCAAGAAAAACAGTGATGCGGGACGGAAAAAAAAAATTGCAAATGAAAATTTTATATTTAGCAAAATTGATTGACAAATTATTTTAATTAAGAGAAAAATATTTTCTAAATAAATTATATGATAAATAAGATTTTTGAATCCCGCAAACTAAGATATTTTAAAATTAAATTAAATTGGATCGTATGATAAATAAGAATTTATCAATTTAGATTAGGGCGTCAATTAAAATTCAATAAATCAGATCCGAGGTTTAGGAATTTAGGTCAGACGTCTCACAGATAAATCCAACAGTAATTAATACACAAGAAATTATCGGGTCACACAATTAGAGCTAAATAAATAATTCAAGTCAAGCGAATAATTCTGATTAGTTGAGTTCGGGGAAAGAATTTACCAGCGAGTTGAATCAGAGAGGAGTCACTAAGATGATTAACTGATCTGATCGAGTGCGGGCGCGCGAACAAAGCTCGAACGGCGCGCGGGGCGCGAGCACAGGTGCAGGGCGCACGGGCGCGGTGCGTGCGAACGCAGGCGGGGTGGGCGGCGGCGCGCGGGCGGCGCGCCTGCGGGCGCACGGGCAGGCGCCGCGGGAGCGCGCGGTGGGCGCGGCGTGAGGGCGGCGGAGAGCCGGCGAAGGCTGGTGCGTGGAGCGGGCGCGCGGGGTCCAGGCGCTGGCGAGCGGAGCAGGGCGCGGGTGGGCGCGCGGTGAGGGCGGCGGGCGGCGGGAGCGCCGGCGCAGGCAGAGCGGCGGCGCGGCGCCCGGGCGGGGCGGCGCTCGGCGCGGCGAGCGGGGGCCACGCGGGCAGCTGGCAAGCGTGCGGGGAGGATGTAAGGCAGGCCGGTGCGCAGGAGCAGAACTGCGCGGTCGAGCTCGCCAGCAGCGGCGAGGCACAGTCAAGCGCAGCGAGGCGCGGGCGAGGCGAAGCGCGGTCGAGGCGAGGCGAGGCGCGGTCGAGGCGAGGCGAGGCGCGGTCGAGGCGAGGCGAGGCGCGGTCGAGGCGAGGCGAGGCGCAGTCGAGGCGCGGCGCGACGAGGCTAGGCGAGACCCGGCAGAGCGAGAAGGAGGTAGCGGAACTGCGCGGTCGGATGAGTCGGGCTGAGCTGCGAGGTGCTGCGAGTGGAGAGAGCTTTGAAGTTTTTTTTTTTGGGGTTATGAAAAGTGGATAACTAGGCTAATTTGAGGATTCTCACCAAAGGCTAACCCTACCCTTTCCTTCACCGGAATATCGACCCCTTAACCCGGATCTAGGCTCTGAGAAAACTCAAACACAATTTCATTCATCACAATACTCTATCTATTACAATGCAAGGCGACCTCTTTATATAGAGAGATCCCATGTAGAAATTTGAAAATAAAATATTAAATGCAGAAAATAAAATACCAAATAAATCAAAGCAAATATGGAACTAATTCTATTACAATAAAATAAAAAAAGCTCCAAATGTGGTGAGTTTTCAAATCTTTTCCAGATATGCTCTGAATCAAATCAAATCAAATTTAAATAAAGCTAATATGAAAATCTCTAATAGCTCTAATTAATTGAATTTGAATTTTGATTCAGCACATGACGTCATCCTGGCCATCCAATTTGATGCTGATCTGGGTCCCCACCAAACAGCCAATAAACACTTACGTCAACTTAAATTCAAGTTCTAAAATATCAAAATTAGAAGATAAGAGACAAATGATGGAGAATAAAATAATATAAAAGAAGCTGAAATATGAAAAACGGCAATCAAAACACCAAAGTCAACTTCAAATCAGGCTGTAAAATTTCAAAGCTCTATTCTTTTTCATCTCCTTGAAGAAATTGGCAAGTATTAGCAGAGAGGAGAACTGGAGAAGAGAGAGACTTAGAGAACTAATAGAGAACTTGGACAGCATGAACATAAAATTTTTTGAAGTATTACAATTTCCTTTTGCTGGGAAGAAAATTCAGTTAAGTGTAAAGCCTTCAACTCAAACAATCCAATGAAAAGGTGCCATTTGAACATTTATGATAAGTGGACCAATGAAAGGAATCCAAGTGGATGCGTTTTGACATTTAAGGCGTGTGGCTGATCTAGAAAGGACCACAGCTCACCGCTCAAGAACTTAGCAAAAAGCTATGGGGTGGGTGAAGGATCAAAGCCTTACTCCATTTGTGGGCAATACAAAAGGTTCGAGAAATCTCTTTTATTGAATTTTCACAAGGGAAAATGGCTTCTTCCAAAGTTAAGGATTAATTGGAGGTTAGCTTGAGGACAAAATGTCCTTCAGAAGGGACAAATTTCAGGTAATCAATGGTATACTGAAACCAGCCTGCATGTGGCTGATTTTCAAAATCAGCTGATTCGACTAGCCGCCCAACCAGCCAAATTCCAGAGGCATTAGGTCGATACTTGAAATTGATCGGCTTCCTGCGAAAGGCTGAGTATGAGGGGTCAACTAAGATCAAAGATTGACTATGATTTTAAATGAAAATTAAAGAACTCCAATAGCCAAAATGATGATTTAATAGAAGAATGATCAGTAAAAAATACTGGACATAGAAGAAATTAAATTAACCAAGAATCATGGATGAAGAGCATGAACTCCAGATGAGTTCTAAAACAAGTTTCTCAAAAACACACAAGCATAACTCTTGGCAAAAATGTGCAAGCTCATGGTATAATCCATATGATTAACCTCATTACATGCTTAAGATAAAAGATTAGTTTATACCACTAAAGTAACTATGATCATCAAAATTAAAAGGGTTCAACAGGTCCATGGTGGTTTTATGATTCAAACAATTCACATCTCCAAGAATGTTTTGCTTTGAGAAGAATTTTCCAAATTCCACTATGACAACTTCCCTTTATTGGTTATTGAGAATAAGCATTTCAAGGACTGCCTTAGAAGATGTTGAACCACTTCATCTTTGTTAGGGAAGAACATCCAGGAGATTCTTGAAGTCGTTTAGTATTATAAAACATCAAATTTATAAAGTATGTAATAGGCAATGAAGAGGCATGTTTTTGTTCCATCGATCAACAAAAATAGCATTCACAACAGCGTAGATTGTCGAGTCTTCTCTCTCCTTATTTCTATTATGCTTATATACCACAACTTTGACTTTATTTATCACAATGTCCCCCATGATAATACACCAAGTCTAGACATAGGTGGTAAGTGTCAAGAACTCTAAGCATTTAATAAATAAGCTCTATAAAGGTAAGGATATAATCCACTCGATCCCACCAAACATCATCAATGATCTCCCCTTGACAAAACTTGCTTTTTCAATGTCATCTTCATGATAGAAAGATCATGTCACTACCATTTTTTGGAGGCCGTGTTTGACTTGCTTGAATCTATTAAAGCAAAATGGGTATCGACGATAAATAGTAATTTGAACTTCACATGCAATAATGGATAGTAATTTGACCCTCACATGCTCATTAAACATTGCAAGCCTCATCGAATACTTCATAATGAACTTTTTTACGAAGATGATATCTCCAAAAATCTCAATAATCACTTTAGTTCCTCATATATATCTTCCTTTTTATCTCTATTTTTTGCGACACATAAGATTTTCAATGAAAGATTCTAAATATGAATGACATATGGAGTCCAAAATATGTAAGAAAACTGTGACTAAATAAACATACCAATAGCTTTACAAAAAGTTGCATTATCGGTGATGACCTATACCAACTTCCTTGGCCCCACCTTATAGCTTCCTTCGCAGAAGCTACAATAAAAAATTTGTTTTTTAAACCCACCCCCACAGTTAATTACTTAGTGTTAACACGTGGTTCCTGCGCTGCATCCTGGCCGTACACGTGGCGCCTGGCTGGCCTCTATTTGATTGATTGATTTGCTGACTCATCTCTTTGACCTTGCAGGACTCTTGACCAGGTCAAACATCGGCCACGAGGGTTCAGCCTAACCTCATTCCCGATATCCCAGGACAAATCTGATAACCTCGGGCACGAGGGTACGGAGCACCGCTTGTCGAAATCAGCTCCACCTACCACGCCATTCCCCGTACAAGGCGCCTGTCCCCAAGACCCGCAGACCAAGAATCCGTATGCCCCAACAGTCACGAATCCCCAGGGAAGGTACTAGTATTAAATGTTATCACCTTCCTATCAAAATTTCAGGTCTTCTCGGCGACAGGCAGCCGCGGGGGCTCTGGGCTTCTCCATCACCTATTTTACGGGAAACCTGGGTGAAGCGACAGGGAAGGTACTAGTATTAAATGCTATCACCTTCCTTCACAATTTCAGGTCTCTCGCGACAGGCGAGCTGCGGGGGCTCCAGGGCTTACTCATCACCTATTTTACCGGGGAAACCTGGGTGAAACTACTACTCCAAACACCTATAAATACCGCTGAACAGTCCTCAAGCAAGGACACACACACAAAAGAGAGGCAAGGAGCTCTGAAGTGTATCTAAAAGGAGAGAGGGGTGAGAGGGAGGAGCGAACTGGTATCGAGAACGATAGAGAATCTCCTCTTTAAGACAACTCTCACTGTATCGGAGCCCTAACTGAGGAGCTCCCTTCTCTTCTTCTTCTTCTTTTCCCTAAGAAAGCATTGTACAAGCCTTCAAGGCTACATTTTTCCTATTAGTGAATCTCTTTGCTGATCGACCGGTGGGCGTAGGGGATTTCCTCCCTGAACCACCTTAAATCTCTGCGTGCTTTTCTGGTTGCTTTGAACTAGTCTTCTCCTTGAGCTTTCATTAACAGGCTCACCCCACCTTGCGCACCGCCGTCTCCCAGAACTCTCTTTCTCTTTGATGTTCCTTGGGACTTCCACATCCTACGTCAACATCTTCTGGTGCTTTCATTGAGACCCTGGGAAGATGGTGGCCAGAACGCGTAAAACCAACTCTGCTGCCCGCAGTCTGTATGCAGGAGAACCCTCTGTTAGAGCACCGGACGACAGACCTTCAGTTTCCACTTCCCGGCGCCACGCCGAATCTGCTTCTTCCTCTAGAGGTACCCGTGTCTCAGAACTCCAGGGGATGCTCGCGAACCTTACTGACATGGTCACCGGCCTCACGGCACAGCAGGCCGTGATTCTCAGACAAACTCAGTCGGTGTGCGCAGTACTTCCTCTTCCGCCAGCTGCGGCAGCCCCTGTTCCTCTCCCGCCAGTAGCGGCGGTTCCTGTTCCTCCTCCGCCGGTCGCGGCGGTCCCAGAGCTGATTCCGCCGATCGCGGCGGCCCCGGCTCCACCTCCTCCGGTTGCCGGAATCCTTGCACCGGCGCCCCTGGTCGCACCACCATCCAATCTTCTGGTTCCTCCAGACCACCCAGACGTCCTTTCCGTTTCCAGGAGGTTCATCAAAACCCCCTTCCACCTTGTCCACTACCACAACTCGCCTTTCTTCCACCTGCTTTTCCTTCATTCCTAGCTGGAAGAGACCCCCTCTTTCCTGGCGCTCAGGCCCCTCATCACGGACCTGATCCCTTCTTTGGGCCAATGGACGGAAATGCCCCTTTTTCCAATGTCATTCGTTTGGCCCCCGTCCCAGAAGACTTCAGACCTCCCAGGTTGGAGGTCTACAAGGGCGTAACGGACCCTCGTGAGCATGTGCAGAGGTTTGAGGCCGCTGTCCGGTACCGCCAGCCGGACGAGGCCACGAGGTGCCACCTCCTGGCCAATACTCTGAAAGGAGCAGCGTTCAGCTGGTTTATCAAACTGCCCAGAGGTCACATCTCTTCTTACGAGCATCTGAAATGGGAGTTGATCGCTCGCTTCACAGGGCGGACCCGCATGGTTGTCTCTGACATGGTGCTCGCCAACATCAAGCAAGGCGAAAGAGAGAGCCTTCGGGATTATACCAATCGTTTCTTTGCCGCTGCAGCAGAAGCTGAAGATATAGAGCCTGCAGTGGCCATGCACAACTTCCAGAGAGGACTCAAGGTAGGGGACCTATCTAAATCCCTACAGTTGGCCAAACCTCGGAGTTATTCGGAGCTGGTGGCTAGGGCCAGTCAGTTCATGCTCCTAGAGGATGTCGAATCCTCCCCCGCAGGTGTTTCCGGGATTAAGCAAGAGAAAAACAAGAGGAAACATCGGGGTGTCGAACCCCCGGCCACGAGGGTACAGATGGCCAGGCCTCATGATCGAGAAGAGGGGAGGCCCTGACATGCCCAGCCTCCGAGGCTTCTTCTCTCTAGACCACTCCCCAAGGTCTATGCGGCGACCGTCAAGCAGGGTTGGATACGACCTGCTGGACCTAGGCCAGCGCCGCCACCTGGAGTGGATCCCAACGACTACTGCGAGTTCCACGGGAACTATGGGCACAGGCTTCACCGGTGCCGAGGTCTCAGAATCTTGCTCGAGAAGCTGATGAATCAGGGCAAGCTCGAGGAGTTCATGCAGATGGCGCCCACTTTTACTGCTGCCCAGAAAGGGAAGACCCCCGAGGTTGCGGAAGTTCCTGCCAAGATCCTTCCACCTCCAGGCCCAAGTCAATCAGGGCGACCTTACCCTCCGGCCGCAAGAACAATCAATGCAATTTTTAGCATTGACCCAACCCTTCGCCGCCAAGAAGTTGAAGTTGGCGGTATTTCTGAACAGCATGCCTCATCTATCCCCCTTACTTTTGGCAGCGAAGATCTTCCTCAGCAGGGCAACCTACATAACGACCCGATAATGGTCGTCGCTCGCATCGCCGACTTCGATGTCCGGCGGGTGCTCCTCGACTCTGGGAGCGCCGCCGATATCCTATTTGAGTCCGCCTTTCTCCAGACGGGACTCAAAGAGGCTAACCTCCTCCGCGCTGGGACTACCTTACTCGGTTTTTCCGGTGAAAGGGTCCAACCTCTGGGATTCATTACACTACCCGCCTCCTTTGGCGATGACAACGGCCACGCTATGAGCATGGTCAACTTCACAGTTATCAAGGCTAAATCGGGCTACAATGCCATCTAGAGAGGACAACTCTAAACTCCTTCGGGATGGTGATTTCCACGCCCCACCTGTGCATGAAGTTTCCGACCTCCAGCGGCGTTGTCACCATCCGAGGAGACGCGAGACAAGCTACCCGCTGTTTTCAGATAGCGGCGCAGCTTGTAGTCAACCAAATGGATCCTAGTGAGACCCAACCGGTCACACCGCAGGAAGGGGTCATCAGTGTAGCCTTAGGAGGTGAAGGTTCTTCTAAAATTGTAAATGTTTCATCCTATCTAAATGAGAAGCAGCAGGCAGAAGTTACTGCCTTGCTTCGGATTATATCGATGTCTTTGCATGGTCTCCTGAAGATGTTACAGGCATGGACAGGGCTGTTTGCGAACACCACTTGAATGTGTCTCAGGCCGTCACCCCCGTTGCACAAAGAAAGAGAGTAATGGCAGGGGAAAGGCAGGATGCCATCAAAGAGGAAATCACAAAGTTGCTAGGAGCCAACGTCGTTATGGTAAAAAAGGCCAGCGAGAAGTGGAGAATGTGCGTAGACTTCAGATCATTGAATCAGGTCTGCCCTAAAGACACTTACCCTCTCCCCCGTATCGACACAATGGTAGACCGTACCGTCGGGTACGAAGTTATGAGTTTTCTGGATGCCTTCTCCAGATATCACCAAATCTGGATTGCCAAGGGGGATGAGGAGAAGACAGCTTTCATCACTGACTATGGCACCTACTTCTACAGGGTCATGCCCTTCGGTCTCAAGAACGTCGGTGCTACCTATCAGCGCATGATTGACACAGTCTTCAGGAATCAAAGGGGGAGGAATCTTGAAGCTTATGTAGACGACATCCTAGTCAAAAGCAAAACCTTAACAGAACATCTTGGTGATCTCAGGGAAATGCTCGACACTCTCCGAATGTACAACCTTCAGGAAAATTCTTGGGATATCTGGTCTCTGTCAGAGGAATAAAGGTCAATCCCGACAAATTATCAGCCATTCTAAGCATGCCCTCTCTAAGGACGGCAAAGAAGATACAGAAGCTGGCAGGGAGGATCAACAGCCTGGGCAGATTTATCTCAAAAGTCGGCGATCGGTGTTCCCCTTTCTTTGGGTGTTTGCGCAATAACAAGAAAGGACAATGGGACAGCGAGTGCGAAGCTGCCTTTACTAAACTGAAAAAATACCTAACTTCGGCGCCGATATTAGTAGCGCCAAAGGAAAGTACGGTCCTATCTCTTTATTTGGGAGTGTCTGACACTACGGTCTCAGCGGTCCTACTAGACAGCGAGAAGGGGGGTCAAATCCCATCTTCTATACCAGTCACATCCTCCTAGACACTGAAAGTCAGTATCCTACTTTGGAGAAGCTCGCTTTGGCCCTCCTGACGACTGCCAGGAAACTGCGACCCTACTTTCAATCCCATACTATTCAGGTTGTCACAGATCAACCGCTCCTAAAGATATTGCATACCCCCGAGGTTTCAGGAAGGCTACTCAAATGGTCTATCGAACTGGGAGAATACGACATCAGATTTGTTCCAAGAACAGCGATCAAGGCTCAGGCCCTGGCCGACTTTGTCGCTGAGTTTTCTACGTCGGAACCACCACCCGCCAAGACCTTGGCAAACCTCTGGTCACTCTATGTTGATGGTGCGTCCGGGTCGCAATCTCAGGGGGCTGGGATCCTCTTAATCAGCCCAACAGGGGCTATGCTTCATCAGGCTGTTACGCTTCAATTCAAAGCAACAAATAACCAGGCAGAGTATGAAGCCCTCATTGCGGGATTAAATTTCGTGCTTAGCATGGCCGTGAAACGCATACAGGTGTTCAGTGATTCCCTGCTGGTCGTTAATCAGGTGAACCAGACGTTTGAGACTAAGGACGAGGTTTTGAAGAAATACCTGCAACTGGCCAAGTCCTTGATCTCTCTATTCGAAGATTTCTCCCTGACACACATACCTCGGAAAGAGAACCAGGTGGCGGACCGACTCGCAAAAGAGGGGCTTCCCGACCTCCGTCGGACCCAGGTGTTCGAAAGGCCTAATTTCGAATGTGCCGAAGTTTCCTCTGAAGAAGCACCCCCCTGCTGGATGGACAAAATCTTAGACTACCTAAAGAATGGGGTGCAACCGGACAACCGATAGGAGGCGCAGAAGTTGAAGCTTATTTGCGCCAAATACACCCTCGTCGACGGAGAACTCTACAGGAGATCCTATGCCAAACCCCTTACCAAATGTTTGAGACCAGAAGAGGCCTTAAAGGTTATGGAAGCAGTACACCAAGGGGAATGCGGAACACACGCCCGCGGCAGAAGCCTGGTTATGAGAATTCTACGCCAAGGATTCTTCTGGCCCAACGTTCACAAGGACGCCCAAGTATTTGTGGAGAAATGCCCTCAATGCCAGTACTACGCTGACATGCAACGGCAACCTGCAGGTTACCTCAAACCTATCAACTCGTCTTGGCCCTTCGCTATTTGGGGGCTGGATTTCCTAGGACCAATGCCTACGGCCATGAAGGGCTACAAGTGGATACTAGTTGCAGTCGACTACTTTACAAAGTGGATTGAAGCCAAACCACTTACTCAGCCCACTGCTCAAAACGTCGAGAACTTCCTTTGGGCTAACATCGTCTGCAGGTATGGCATACCAATGGTAATTATCACAGATAATGGCACTCCGTTCGCCAATCAGAGGATCCATGATTTCTGCAGAGAGCACCAGATCAACCTCAAGTATGCTTCTGTTTGGCATCCCCACACCAACGATCAGGCGGAGGCCGCTAACAAGAACATTCTAAATATCTTAAAGAAGCGCCTGGACGGCGCCAAAACCCGTTGGCCAGAAGAACTACCTGGTGCCCTTTGGGCATATAATACAGCCCCATCCGAGGTTACTCAAGAATCCCTTCTCCCTCTCGTTCGGAATGGACGCTGTTATACCAGTTGAGCTGGAATACCTCTCTCCCAGAATAGAGGCTGCAGCCAACTTCGAGCCCGAGACTTTACAAACATGGGCAGACGAAAACAATGATTCATGAAGACTTGACCTGGATCTCTTAGAGCAAAAAAGAGAACTGGCAGCACTAAAACGCCTGGAGCACAAGCGACGAATAGAACGATACTACGACCGGAAGGTTAAGCCCAGAGCTTTCAATCAGGGAGGTTTGGTCCTCAAACGGCGACTTCTCGCCGGCAGCAATCTAGGGGTTCCCAAACTTGAGCCAAATTGGGAAGGTCCTTACATCATGTGCGAGGTTGCCGGGCCAAATGCTTATTACCTTATGACATCTGAGGGCACTCAGATCCCCAGAAGTTGGAGTGGGGATGACCTGAAGGAATTTTACGCATAGCTTCTTTGCTACAGTTCATTTGGGTGCTCTATATTTATTCATTTGTACAGATTCAATTGAAGGATTTGTTTATGCAGAATTCAAACGCCGAATTCCGGGTTTATTCTCAAACAATCTGGGTTTCTTTATATTGTTCGGGGGTTTCATATCTCCAACGTTCTCATGGCAAGTGATCCTTATGTACCAGAAGATATAAATACATCGACCGCAGCGTCGCTCAGGTATGATCTCAGAACTTAAGTCTCAATCATCGGGCCCGAGGTTCCGGACCTCGAGCACGATGAGCTCACAGCTAACCTTCACTAATACGGTGATCATCAAGCCTAGCAGCGCCTGGCAGGCGGGGTTTCCTACAAACATTTGGGACCCTTCCATAAGCCCATCTAGCCAGCGGAAGGTCCGAAGGCCTGCTCGTAACCTTAGGGCAGTCCCTGATATCGATTCACAATACAGGTCCACCCTAAGCAGGGTGCCTTCGCTTCCCATTAGGATATCTGTCATTCCAAGAGGGTCAGCCCCTGCCTTAAGTACAAACATCGTACACGATGTTTCAGACGCTCAAGTCCTTTTGGCATTAGGTCAGATAACTCCCCCTAGGCAGGATCTTCACTACTATCATTACTATTTCCTGTGCAGGTTTACGAGGGAGTATCTATAATATTATTAAGGGGGATCCCTGAGGTCAACCCTTGCCATAAGTACAAGCATCTTACACGATGTTTCAGACATTCAAGTCCATTTGGTACTGGGTTAAACAACTCCTCCCTGACTGGGCCCCTCTCATCATCGCTGTTCCCTATCTACGTGAATTTTTAAGAGGTCCCAAATTAAGTTTGGATCATTCTACGTGGTTCGAAACCTCTATTCTATTGAGGGGTTTTCTCAGAATCGGTCAGAACATCTCAAATTCATGCAAAGCTGCCTATTCATTACATATGCATCAAAGTAAAACAGGTATGAAGAAACAATAACTCTTTCATTACTGTCAAAAAGTTACAAGTTACAAAAATCATTGCTCTTACAAGGAAAATAGGCTACCCTCTGTCGGCCCTATCCAAGATTCTAAATACTCGATGGATAACCTCGTCAGATAGGTCAAAACCTTCTTCCTTGTAAGTAGGAGCGACGACCATGCAAGGGAAAGGATCCACCTTTTCAAGTTCAGCGGCAGTAATCTTCCCCGCTTGAACTAAGGCGGAGGCCAGTCCCTCCCATGACCGCCTGATCCCTTATAACCTTAATTTCTTACAAGCTAAGCTCGTCTTGTAAGCTTCCACGGCAGCCAAAGACTTCTCTGAAACGATGGTTTCTTGCTGACCGACGGCTTCAACGAGTTTTTCCTGCAGGGCTTTATTATTTGTTTCCGCAGCGCTCAAAGCAGATTGACAGGCCACGAGCTCCTTCTGCAGCCCAGCCTTCTCCTTCTGCAGCTCGGCCTTCTCCCTCTGCAGCTCGGCTTTCTCCTCCTGCAGTTTGTCCCTCTCCTCAAGCAACTGGGCTTTCTCCCCTTCGACGGTACCAAGCTGTGAAGACTTCACTGCAAGCTGAGAACCTAGCTCCAGCGCTTGCTCCTCAGCTCTCATTGCCCTGTTCAAAGCCAAAGGTAAACGAGCAAGAACCTGCGGCAGGTAAGGACAAGCCAGTTAGCAGAATCAGAGTGGTTAAGGAGAACTTAACAAAAGGGATCCTTACCGTAGCGAGTCTGTTCGCACACCCTAAGAACAGGTCTGGTGTGGAGGTGCTCTCCATCTTCTCCTCCATGTCCTCAGACACCAGGCCACCCACGAGGGCTAAACCTACCTCTCCTCGATAGGTTCGCCCTTTATTATCCGACGGTACGGTGACGACAGTCAACCTTCTGTCCACCCCGGTTGTTCTTACCGCCATCCTTACACCGTCGTCCCCGAAGTAACCGACGAAATTCGTACTAAAAGGGGGCTCCACACTTTTCTCCCATTTGTGCGGCTCCCTGGCGGCGAAACCCCCCTCTTCTTCGCCCCTTGCTTTCTTTTTTAGGGGCTCCGGCTCCGAATTCCCGGAGTTACCTCTTTGTTCTCCAGGAACCTCCTTGGGAATCAACTCCGGGTGGGACTCTCCCACCTTTTCCTGGCCTACAGTGGCCTTATTGCTTCCCCCCTTTTCTCCTATGGTAATCTTTGCGCCTTCCTTGGGGATTGCCTGGGGCTTTGTGGCTGGCATGGGTTCCTTGCCTTTTCCTGTGTAACCCAGCTCAGCCAACGTCTTTTTATCGTCTGCAGCATCATCAGGAGAGGACACCACATTGACGATGGCACCACCGCAGACCGGCTCTGGAATCTCAACCTCCTCTCCTTCCCCCCCTACGGCAGCTTCTTTGCCCAGTTGGGTTGCGGGAGGATGCCCCCTCCTGGCTCTCTTCATCAGCACTGTGCCGAGAGGGGGATCAACCTCTTTTAGGACGCTGTATCCCAGCGTCTTGGCATGTAAGGATATATCATTCCTTACATGCCTCAGAAAATCCTTGAGGGGCCAGCTCCGCCCCTTCAGCCTCCCCAGATTCCTTAGGGTGTCCTGCCCTGCCATCCACTTAACATCCCCGTAGACCTCAGGGGGGCACACCCCAGGCATCAGAGGGATTCCCAAATCACCTCCGACAAAGAAGTAGTAGTCCCTCATGTCGGAATGGGAACTACTCGCTCCCGAAAACATAGCCTTCCTCGTCTTCGCCCTCAACGCCAAACACCCCCCATACCCAGGTACCGTCATCCAGCTAAACAAGCTCCTAAACAGCGTCAGAGACCACGGTATTCGTTCAGCTTGCAACAGCTTCAGGATTGAGTACATGTAGGCACATAGCGTTGGGCGAGAGCTGTGCAGGGACGAGCTGGAAGGAGTTCAGGATTTCCCTGAACTCTGGTTGCGGCGGTAGGAGCAAACCGTACTCCACTTGAGCACGGTAAACGCAAACCGACCCCTGGGGGGGGCGGTTCGGTCGAAGATCGGCGGAAGGGGGGATAATTGTCACATTAGTGTTCCCTCTGAAGCCCCTGGTGGTGTTGAGCACCTCGTGCTCCATCAGGAGACTCTCCTGATAGCTTGAATCTTGGTGGAATTGGGTGGCTAGTTCCTCCCACTCAATGTCTCCTCCTCCCATGGTGGACATTCACTTAGAGCGAGACGAGGCTCTCTCCCTCCCTTCTTTTTGCCTTAGGGTTTGAAGATGAGTAGAAGCAGCAGCCGCTCCTCACGGACGAGTTCTCCTTTTAAAAGGAAAACAACCGCGCCCCTTTGCCTTCCAGCCGTCTGATCTCCTTGATCAGAGCGCGGACGCAATCAAACCGCCCGTACCCTCTGACAATCCCAGGAATCGAAGCGGCGTACGGATCTCAAAGTGGCGCACAGTTTACGAAGCGTCACTTCTCCCCATCCCGTCATACATCATCTACAGAATCCTACCATCACGCACGATGGTTCGAGGGAGGGTTATTCTCTCTTATAACCTATATCCTACCATCGTATGCGACGGTTTAAGGGACGGTCATTTTTCCCTAACAACCGATACTCTAGTATCGTGCACGGGGATAGCTATTTCATCTTTTACTTAGAAATTTTTCTTAATTCATTTATTAAACTTTTACTTTCACTTATGAATTCATGTTCTCTTTTCACCAATTTCGTGATACCTGTCTCAAACACGAAAGAAAAGTCATACAAAAGAATTCATTTCACAGGTCTTTGAAAAGGAAAAAATATATTTCATTGATGATAAAATTTATTACAAATCTATCTTTGTCCTCACATGTTTTCTCTCATGAGTACAGGAAAGGAACAAAGATAAATACAAAGCTTCAGAACTTAAACACCTGGTCTGATGAATTCAGACCTCTTAACCAGGGCCCCTCCTCCTCGAGGTCTCCTCTTCTCTGAGTTCTTTCTACAGGTTGTTCATCAGAAAAATACATCCTTCAGATACCTCAGAGAGAAGGATCCTCCAGGTCTCCTCTCCTCTGAGTTCTTTCTGTAGATTGTCCATCCTAAAAATGGATCCGTCAAGTGCTGTAGAGGGAGAGGATCCCCTTATCAGGCTGAGGAGCTGGTTGAGGGGAAAAGCAGGTCACTTCTGATTCCCCGCCTGATCTTGCGGCTGAGGAGGAGGAAGCGCTCGCCCTGACCAACTGGCTTCAAGAGGAGTAGTCTGACCTTCTTCAGGAATTGCCCGGGAGGGAGCTAGCTGATGCCCCCAGCCTGCATAGGACCTTGGTGGAGGGATCTCTTTCGGCTGGTGGCTCTCGACATCGAAGAACCTGTCTGGCCCTCCGGGGCCACAAAAGGGAAGAACCGCTGGGCCTCTGATGTTCTCCTGATTCAAGATACCTACATCGACCAGTGTCCGCAGGAGAGCATCAAAGGCGGCCTGGCTCTTCACATGGTGACCCACTGGTGAGGCATTGATAATCTTCACTGCCCTCCTCACCGCTTCCTCCAGGTCCTCCATGCGTCGACCTCGCCACCCAGAGCTATTTTCCACTAAGGTCCGTAGGGAATGGACTTCAGACTTCAGCAACTCCTCCCGGCGTCGAACTTCGAAGACCGCCTCCTTCGCCCCCATTGAGGCCTCCCTTGCCTCGGCGCGTTCATCCCTCAACCGCTTTCCTTCCCTCCTCAAAACCTCTTTCTCATCCTCTAACTCCTTTATCCTTTTTTGGAGGTCCTTGACATGAACGGAGTGGGCCAGATTGACATCCAACAAACTGCGATGGAATTCCCCCTTCGCAATCTCACTTTTTTTAACCCACTCCGCATTAACCTGGGCTAGGGAAGCTAACCTATCTTCCATTTGGTACATCTTCCCCAATTGCCCCTTCTGATCAGCCAAAGAGCACTCTGTAGCTTGAGACAGAGCGCCCTCCAATTCCCTTACCTCCCGAAGGCAGCGGGCTTCCACATCCTCCTTGCCCTTCAGAGATTTTATCACCTCCAGAACTTCGGAGGTGTTCCCCAAGATCTTCTCCTCTGCCCACCTTATCTCACATAATCGATCTCCCAGCATACTCCAGACCCCTTCAGTACCAAGGGTAGCACTGGGAGCAGCTGGGAGGACCACTCCCTTCTCCTTAGTCGCCCCCTCCATCTTGTCGCCTGGCCCTTCAATGCCAGGAGCTCTTACAGGGGCAGTAAGGAGGGACCCTTCCTTCTTTTCTTTGGCGCCTTCCTCCTTCTCACCCTCCCTATCCTTCCCTTCCTTCTCCTCATCACCGCAGAGATCTAATGGAGGGAGAGAAACGAGGAGAGGTTTCCTTTTCTTCTCGGGGGTAGGGACTGGGACACCTAGGGAGATGGGATTGCGAGCCAGCAGGAGAGATTTCTTCACACCCCCTTCTTCAACCCCAAACCTAGGAAGGAGTCGCTCAAACTCTTCGTCCTTGAGAAAGATCTTCCCAGGGGCTAATCTCTCTCCGGCGGCCGTATTACCTACCAACGTCACTTCCTTCAACTCCCTGGTCCTTTGAGGCGGCTTGACGGGAGAGTCGGAAATAGTCACCACCTCAGCAGCCGCCGCGTCCACCGCTTTCTGAACAGACTCCAGGACTTGCGTCAGAACACCGGCAACCTTGGCCACTGGGACCTCTTCTTCACCAAGAGCCGCAACCGCGGTGACCGGTGTCTCCGGCCGTTCTTTCCCTTCAGGGGGCTCCACTTGCTTCTTCTTCTCCGGAGGAGCAACACCTGGCAGGGTTTCGCCTGTTCTCTCCTTTCTCTTTGAGAAACTTAGCAAGGCGGCCCACTCTCTTTCTTCAGCCATCTCCTCTCTGTAGTGTTTTCCGCTCTCACAAAGGGAAGATTTCAGAGGGTGCAAGGATACGAATCGGCGGGCGTCGCCCCCATCTTATCCTTACAGGCCTTGGGCAGCGCGTCCACCCTCGCGACGATTTGCATTCCAGGACCCATATCAATATTCGCGCCCTGACAATGCGGGGGGCTGATGTTAACACGTGGTTCCTGCGCTGCATCCTGGCCGTACACGTGGCGCCTGGATGGCCTCTATTTGATTGATTGATTTGCTGACTCATCTCTTTGACTTTGCAGGACTCTTGACCAGGCCAAACATCGGCCACGAGGGTTCAGCCTAACCTCGTTCCCGATATCCCAGGACAAATCTGATAACCTCGGGCACGAGGGTACGGAGCACCGCCTGTCGCAATCAGCTCCACCTACCACGCCGTTCCCCGTACAAGGCGCCTGTCCCCAAGACCCGCAGACCAAGAATCCGTATGCCCCAACAGTCACGAATCCCCAGGGAAGGTACTAGTATTAAATGTTATCACCTTCCTATCAAAATTTCAGGTCTCTCGGGCGACAGGCGAGCGGCGGGGGCTCTAGGGCTTACTCATCACCTATTTTACCGGGAAACCTGGGTGAAGCGACAGGGAAGGTACTAGTATTAAATGCTATCACCTTCCTTTCACAATTTCAGGTCTCTCGGGCGACAGGCGAGCTGCGGGGGCTCCAGGGCTTACTCATCACCTATTTTACCGGGAAACCTGGGTGAAACTACATACTCCAAACACCTATAAATACCGCTGAACAGTCCTCAAGCAAGGACACACACACAAAAGAGAGGCAAGGAGCTCGAACTGTATCTAAAAAGGAGAGAGGGGGTGAGCAGGGGAGGAGCGACTGGTAATCGAGAACGATAGAGAACTCTCTCTTTAAGACAACTCTCACTGTATCGGAGCCCTAACTGAGGAGCTCCCTTCTCTTCTTCTTCTTCTTTTCCCTAAGAAAGCATTGTACAAGCCTTCAAGGCTACATTTTTCTTATTAGTGAATCTCTTTGCTGATCGACCGGTGGACGTAGGGGATTTCCTCCCTGAACCACCTTAAATCTCTGCGTGCTTTTCTGGTTACTTTGAACTAGTCTTCTCCTTGAGCTTTCATTAACAGGCTCACCCCACCTTGCGCACCGCCGTTTCCCAGAACTCTCTTTCTCTTTGATGTTCCTTGGGACCTCCACATCCTACGTCAACACTTAGGAAAATAGGACATTTTATCAAAAGTCTCCTTTGAGCATCAGTCTAACCATTCACCATTGACACTCCACATATCCAACACAGGATGCAACAATCTCTCAATATATACTTTCTCCTTTAGCAAGTATGTTGTCCACAAGCTATTATAGTAAAGAGAAATCAGTTCAATGAAGTATGGATTTCTTGCAATATGAAAGGGGAGCAAAGGTGAATAGAAGAATATTGTAGTTGGATCATCTAATGTAACTCCAACTTACAACGTAAATGCTTTCCTAATGTCACTGCTCTTCCTGCAATCCTCATTCTTTTTGATTCAATGTCATCCACTCTTAAGCACATTAAAATGCACACAATCTAGAACTTGCACTAATCTGTTCCTTTATATAAATTGAATATGAAAAGAAACACTTTTAGATTAATTACTCATACGTCTCTCTTCAACACTAGAAACAACTTTCTATAACTCAAATAATTTTTGTGAATTCACTTTAGCACATACTTTTTTAATTTCATACCCTAATAAATCAAGTAAATGTGCTTTATCCTAATAGCAAGTCTCTTTCAACTGTTGCAAAAGGTGTATTGGAACATGGCATTCCCTCCACCTTTGTCCCCAATCATGAATTTTTATAACACACTTCCACAAAGAACTGACATCATCAAAAAAAAATTATGACTCTTGTGAGGGTGTTGCTTTTAAGTTCTATTCATAGTATAAGAGAAATATACAATTATAAGTTCCAAGCAACTATGTTATTTATCAAATTAACAATATTATGGCAAAAAAATATATAATTGATTTAAAAAAAATCTAATGTAATGAAAAGGAGGGATGAGATGGAGAGGTTTAGGATTTTGTAAGGAGTATCGAAAAGAATGGGAGAATTAGGGTTTTGATTTGTCAATAGTTTGTACCTTTTGGTTTTAGAACATCAGAGATTCAGACTCAGAAAACTTGTGTTTTTTTAAGTTATTCTTTGAAGAACTCTTACAATGCAAAAGAATTTACGCGATGTCTCTATAATGCTTCCTTTAAGAGAACATACAGATGAATTTACTTAAGTTGTACCTTTTTTTTCCTGGTTTTGGTTTTTATTTTTTATTTTTTGTGATATAATGCTTTGGTTAATTTTAAAGATAACATACAGATGCATTTTCTAAGTTGTGCTTTCTTTTTTCTTGGCCTTGGCTATTTTTCTTTTATTTATGGTGGATGTCTCTAAATGCTGATCCTGATTTGCTAGCCATTAATTGTTTCTAATTTATTTTTTTGTTTATCCATTTGTCCTTCAGGTGCGAATAACCTGATTCCTATGGAGATCACCCTTAAAATTGCTAATGATTCCTATGAAGATCGCCCTTAAAATTGCTAATAAGATTAAAGCACATAAAAGCTTTCTGCTTATATAGTTATTCCATTGTGGCCAGAGTAATCCAACTGGTGCTCCCACACAAAGTATCATTTATTGGCAGGTTACCTTCCAAATGCCAAAAGCTACATGCATCTTTTTTTCTTCTTCATTATTTGAACTCATAGGTCTGTTTTGGTCCCAGTAGCTAGGACATGAAGGTACGAGACGAAGGAAGAAATACAAGAGTAAAAGCATAGGGTTTGGGGCAGGTTCAAGCATTTGAGAGGATTAAGGTTTGGAAAAGACACCTTGATGATGGAAGAGGAAAATAAATGAAGAAGAAAGAGTGAGGAAGATACATATGAAGGAAGGAAGAAGATTAGGGTTTTCAGATGTTGAGAAGCATAAAGGATAGAAGAGAGAATAAGGAAGAGAAGATACCTTAGCCACAAGAGGTGCCAGTGAGACCTCCAGTGGGCGGTGGTTGGTCCTAGGCACATGATAGAGAAAGAGACACTTAAGGGCTGAGAAACAAAGAGATGGTTTACGGATGAGAGAGAGAGAGAGAGAGTGCCAACATAAATTATAAGGCCTGAACAAATCCACACGATTAGTTTAGGGCTGAATTGTGTCCATGACATGTCCTGAGATGTCTTGGAAGTGTCCTGTCTTATATTTTTTTCATAAATGGAAAAACAAATTGCACATGGTTTTTTATGTAGAAGATGACCAGTTGGATAGTGATGATGCGTTAGATTCAAATGGCTTCAATTTATGTCAATTAAAGCTCAAATTCATCAAGTGGGCTGAAATTTGGACCAATTTAGGAAAGAATCAAAGAAAAGCAATTTCTATATTTCAAGAAAAAAAATCTTTCACGAAAGAAAAGAAATTTCTTTATTAAAACAAAACCGGTCAAATCCCTAATCAGATGATCATTGGGTCTTCAACTTGTTGTTCGGCTTCTCTTGCTTTATGACATCGCCTGTGGAGATTTCACATTCAACCACACCCCACTAAATCGCCAACCACTAATGGCCATAGCCGAGCGAGTGACACTCTCTTGCGTTGCAACCGCTGGCCTTCCTTCTTCTCCACTACTTGGTACAAGTTTTCTCCTTCTACAAAAGATATTTGACAGGAGATAATGAGATGATGATTGAAGTTCTTAGAGTAGATTTCTCTGAGTTAATTTGAGTTAAGTAGTGTGCTAAGACTTCTTCTTTGACAATTTCTACGCAGCGTGCATCAAATCACACCGTGGGATGGCAGAGTGACCATTGACTGCTACTTTGGATATTCATTGACGTCTTATAGTGGAAAAACTCATATGCATCTATTTATTTCAATTTTCTCATTTGTTTTCTCTGCTTCTTTATTTGGTCTAAAACTCAATATCAATCTTTCTTTTGAGTTCGTTTCTAGTTGCTTGACGAGAACCGAAAAAAGTGTTTGTAATGCAAATAATGTGCCTTTCGATAATCTATATAAAAAGTTGGACACTAAACATATATATAAGCTTGCCAAAACGAGAGATAAAAACAAAGACCTAACTAAAATAAAATGCATTAAAGATGGAAATCAAAAAGTATTTTTTAAGGAAAAAGATATTCAACATAAATGGATGAATTACTTTTAAAAATTTTTCAATAACATTTGTGATAAAAAAATTGATTTTACTAAATTTAGCATTCAAAAAGAAGATAGAAATTACTTATAGATTCAACATATTAATAAAGGTAAAGTTTGAGAGACTTTAAAGAAAATAAAGTATAGAAAAGCAGTAGGACTAAAAAATATTCTAATAGATATTTGAAAATATATGAGTGAGAAAGAAATTTCTTTGATCACCAAGTTGTTTAATATTATTTTGAAGACTAAAAAGATGCTAAATAAATGGAGAAAGAGTACGTTGTACCTATTTACAAAAATAAATGCAATGTATAAAATTGTATTAACTATAAAAGAATTAAACTAATGAGTTATACTTTAAAACTTTGGGAGAGAGTAATCGAATATAGATTACATCATGATACCAGAGTATCACAAAAACAGTTTAGTATGCCAGACAGATTTACTATGAAAGCTATTCATTTGTTAAGGGATTTAATAGAAATGTTTAAAGAGAGATATTTAGAGAGAGAAAAGAAAATCTATATTTCAAGAGAAGTGCTCTAAAAAATTTTAAAAAAAAAATGAGTTTGCACAACTCATATTAAGTTATTAAAGACATGTATAATGAGCTATCACTTATATTCGGTCACAATAGATTTTGACTAAATTTTTTTTTTATTGTTAGATTACACCAAGGCTTAGCTCTTACACTAGTTACAGAAATCCTGCTGGACACATTTAAGATGAAATGCTTTGGTGTATGTTTTTCACAAATGATATTCTCCTTGTGGATAAGACTAAATAGAGAACTAAAGCGAAAACTCGAGTTATGACGAAATACTTTAGAATCTAAAAGTTTTCGTCTTAATAGATCAAAAACTGAATATATTGGGCTTGTTTGGTTGGAGGATGAATTTGGGTAAGGAAAGAGAAAATATTTTATTTTATAGAGTTGATGGGGAAAGAAATTTATTTTAATATTGGGAGGTATGTAGGATGTGAAATAAAGTTGATTTTAAGGTTGAAATTTGTGTTGGATGTGAAATAAAGTTGATTTTTAAGGTTGAAATTTGTGTTGGATGTGAAATAAAGTTATTAAAATTTATAATAAATTTAAAATATTATTAAGATATTTTTTTGCCCATTTTTGGCTTCATGCCAAACAAGGCCATTGAGTACATATTTAGTTAAGAAAGAAACACTTGCAATGGTAATTTGACAGGTGATCAAATTATCAGAAAGAGTGAGTGCTTCAGATATTTTGAATCAATCATACAAAATAAAAATAAAATAGATATTAATGTCATTAGTAGGATCCAAGCAGGATGAAAAAAAATAGAAGAATATATCTGGTGTATTGTGTGATAAAAAATTCACTTAGATTTAAGGGTAAATTTTATATAACAGTTATAAGATCAATAATATTATATGATACCGAATAATAACCTATAAAGCTGAAACACATAAACAAGATAAGTATCACAGAAATAAAGATGCTAAAATAGATGAGTGGGTATACACAAAAAAGTAAGATGAGACATGAATATATCTTCAAAAAGGTTGGAGTAGCCTCAAATGACGAAAAGCTCAGAGGAAGTCGACTTAGATAATTTTGACACATAAATCGTAGGCTAATAGAAGATCGAGTATGAAAAGTTAGACTACTGGACCTTGCCTATGTAAAAAGAGGAACATGAATGGCAAAAAACTATAAGAAATGATCTTAGATACTTGGAGCTAAATAAAGATTTATTATTCAATAGAGTGCAATGGAAACAAAAAATTCATGCAGCCAATCCTATTTAGTGGGATAAAGACTTGATTATTGTTGTTATGGAAACCTTCTATTTACTACTTTCTTTAGTTAACTTCAATGCATTTTATAAAATCTGGTGGTGTCTTGCTCTTGTTTATATTTTAAGTTGATGCAAAGAAGGTGCTCATAGTCTTAAATTATACTGGTTTGCATGAACTAGAGTTATTTAGCTTTAGCTTGCCATCAAATCCAATTTCTTGCTGAGATGTCTAAGTTCACCATCAACTATAATAAACTTAAAATTTTCATATTTTTTTTTGTGGATTAGCAAATTAAAAGCATAATGAAACTAACCTGGGTTTAACTCTCTGCAAAACATTGTATGACACTCATGTTGCATGTTCCTTCAAGTTTCCTAGACCAATAGCATTTTATAGGATAATTAGGTTTGACATTATGAATATGGGAATATTCTTAAGGCATGATCCGCATGCTAACTTTAGGTATATTAAAACCTTTGGTTTGACTCCTAAACATATAGGGAATGCTTGGCTTTTAGGTTCTCTGCAGAGTTGGAATAAAATATGGTAGTAAGCATTAGAAATCCATCTCAATGCCAAACTTCAAGTATTTTGCATTTCTTTGCAAGTTAAATTCCTAAGTTAAGCTATTAAGTCTAAACCCTGTGAGTAAAACCCAATGCAACATCATTTTTTCCATGTCTAACATGTGTCACGGCATTCCAAGGCATGTCCAACACAACCACAAGAGTCTATTAGAAGTGTCCATAATTTTTGCATAATTTTAGATGGGTAACAAAGTGACTTCTCACTTTTCAAAAAGAACAAAGTGACTTCTTAGTTCTCCTCTCAAAGATTTCAAAAGGCTGAACTTCTCGTGTTGGACTCCACCACACATGATGGATCACCAAATGCTCTTTGGAAGGACAATTAGCTTCATTGTGGCAACATCCACTCCTTAAGCATCACCATTGTACTGCCCTTCTCCCTTTTATATGCTGAAAAGTGGTAACAATTTCTCCAAGTGGATGGTCAAGAATGTCCAGCACATCACTGTCCATCACAATCCTTATTATGGCCACTCACCCAAAGTACCTGAGATTCTCTAAGGCTTTTAGAACACACATTCAATTCTGTTAAAAAATTACCTTCTTGAAGAATAGACGAATGAATAGTTAGGAGATTTCTTCCCAAAAATTGCTCCTCGTTCAAGGACTTCCTTGTATGAGGATCTTATAACCTCACTTTGTGTGTTTCCTTCAGCCATATTACTTATGGGGTAGAAACAGATTAGAAAAATATAAGAAATTAAAAGCCTTACAAAGTATTTATTTTATGTGATACTGTAAGCTTTATTTCTCTATTATGTGGCAAAATATCGATGTAGAACATAATTGGGATATCCCTTCTTATGAGAAGGGATGAACAAAATAGACAAGAAGGCTCATCGAAAAAGCCCCTCAAAAATGTCATCCATGAAGTAGAATGTTTTTGAGAAGGTCATCTATTGAATTGGAGTTGATCCTAAAGAGATACCACTTCCTCGTGAATTTATCTTTATTTGGGATCTTTTAACTCAACGAATAGTTCTCAAGGAAAGGTCACCTAGACAAGCTTGGCAAATTCGATGTTTAAACCCACCACGAGGAGAATCCTAGACTGCGAATTGAAACCTATTACCAAAACATCTTTCTACCAAATAATAGAAAAGGAACTTAGCAGGAAGGACAACACAGTATTTTGTCAGTGATGCTGTCAAAAACATCTTATGGAATCTTACGAATCATAGGAATTTTGTACATTACTACACATCTTCTTGCATTGAGATGAATACACAAGGAAATATAATGAGAACAAATTGCAAGTGAAAATCTACCCTTTCAGAAGAGAGCACCTCCTTCAGCCTTGTCAACTGCTGCTGACCTGTAAAACAAAAAGAACATGCTGATAATTTTGCAAAAATGCCTTTAAAACAAGAATACAAGCTAGAAATGCTAACAATCCAAAGAGACAATCTTGATGGTAAACAAAATGCTATAAAAGTTTACTAATAATGGAGGCACTTAAAAAGCGAACAACTACTAAGCTTTAATCTCAAACTAGTTGAGATTTGCAACATGAATTTTTCTTCTCCATTCAACTCTATTAATAAACAAAACTTTCTATAAACACAAGTGATTTGAAGTCATGGGTGTGTGCTCAAGAAATGAAAGTTCAACGAATGTATTGAATATCAAATAATTTTCTTCTATTAAAGCAAAGTGAAATCAAATTTTGTCTTAAAAATAATAACTTTAGGACTTCATAAAATCTGGGAATCAATGATTTCCTACAAGGGCAGCCCTTCTAGTTAATTATTCATTTTCTCATCGGAGAATAAAACTTTCAATTAAAAGAAGAATCAACTTGCAAAAAGATGGCATAAGATGAATGGGGATGGAGGAAGAACCTTGTCAAGATCCTATGATTCTATCATTTAAGGATCTACCAAAAAACCTTAATCATTAAACTTTTGATTTGAAAATTACAAAATTATTCGTCAAGAACTATGAGATCCATTGACTGGGAATATTTTGTCGAATTAAGGGTACACAGAGTATAGGTTCCATGTGTTTTATCTTCAACAAATCCGATCAACTTAGACTTCCAATACTAGATTTACCCAGTTGTAGAATTGAGATTTACTAACTTATGATCTTTTTGCATCTATGTACCTAACATTAAATGTGTAAAATAGCATATTAAGGGTATGCCAACCTGCGATAATGTAGTAGGTATTACAAGTATGATGAAGATCTTAAGCAAAATAAAACTTCTATCATATAGGCTCCGTCGGAAAGTGCGTAACAGCATAGCCAAAGCATGGAAGCACACTGTTACAAAGATTTACAATGGAGTAGCAAGGATATTAAAGTCTGTCATTGTCTAAGTTCTTGATAACATATTCTTAAGTTATTTATCCTACTATCAAAATCAAGGAACATGGCCCATATTTTTGCCAAAAAAAATCAAATTTACTTGGGGCATTAAGGTTTTTTTATAGATGTTCATGTCTACATTCTTGAAGGAATGGAAGGATCTTTCTATAATACTTCATATTTATGTTTCTGACTTCTCATTGTTACATTTGATCTTCCATAGGCAAGGATTGAAATAAAAATGGTCAAAACGTTTCAATCGAAAGATGGCACCTTCAGAAATATATGATCAAGTCTGGGTCGGAAAAGCAAGATCAAAGAGTAAAGTTGAAAGATACTCTTTGAATCCATGGTTTAAAAGGACAAGATTGAAAGTCTAGATTTAGGAAGCTAGCTCTATCAAAAGACGCATTTAGGGCAATTTAACTCTAGTGGATTATTTCTTAATTATATTCTTTTATGTTGAAATGGAATAGAATTATCTTATTTTTCAATTTGTACTTAACAATTGGAATATTCTTGCGTTGATTTGCCATGCTTCCCTTCAAAATTAATATAACATTCTTCTCCAAAAAAATCTTTCTGAGAATTTGATCTGATTATGCCAAGATGTTTATATTCTTAGTTTCATAATTCTTTTCCATAGCTTCTTTCTTTGATTCTCCTCCGTTCATAATGTTTTATAATTTTCTCAAAATTTAAGTAATATAATAGCTTACCTTTAGTGAATTTCCATTATGAACACCATGGGAGATCTAAATCATCCTCATGGGAAGCAACTGCTGCCTTTCATACCAATGATTAGCGCTCCACTTATTCTACGATCGTAGAGCTGCACCTACTACAATTCCTTGGTGACATCAGCAAGACCTTTTTTGTTCAGTGTCAACTTGAAAGGATCCAAGAATTCTAAATTTCAATTCAACAATTTTCAATTTTGATCCAAAGAGCAATCAGAAGAAAAGAGGAAGAACAGGAAGTTGGCAAAGATTTTCTAAGTCTTAGACGGATCAGGAGATCGCCTCACCATAGTTGCTTAATTTGTTCTTCTAGTTGTCCCTCTCTCTCCATAGTTTGCTCAGTTCTCTTGTGTTTATCCCTGACGATAACAAATTACAGGTATATATAGATATTTGCTCTACACTTGCTATAAGTTAGTTACAACACCTGGCGTTGACAGCTAGCAGATAGCTAGCTCGCAGTTGGCATGTAACTGAATTTTGTTATGCCAGAGGGGTCTTTCATAACTCTTCGATCCTTTGTAATTTTCAGAATTTTCTACTTCTATTGATACCTTCCGTAGAATCTTTTTTGAAAATTTAAGAGTAGACAATGGGTAAAGACCTTTGAGTCAATTTTTAACTTCCCTATTCTTTTCGCAATTTGGATCCCCTCACATTTACATAAAGAAGCCATGATAAATCGATGGTGGAAATGATCAAACCACCTCAAAAAAGGAAAAAAATCATCGAAGAACTAAAAGATAAGAAACAAAGATGGATTCACCTTTTGTAAAGCTTAACTATGTAACTCGAAGCAATTCAATTCCCATCACAATCCTCCGATACATAAACTTATTCCGTCTTGCACGAGTAGACTATCTAGAAGTTAGTTCATAATGAAAAAGGATCACTGCATCACTTCATTGAAGTCTATAAACAATTGAGTAGTGACATTGAATTCCAACAGAAAATAAAAACTACACTGTCATCGAGGCTGGATATGATACAATGCAATTTAATCACATCCCAGATTTGATTGGATATAATGCATTAAATTGTTGGCAGCATCTGTGGAAGAGACAATTTTATGACAAAGTCAAGAGAAGTATTCAACGACATAGCCTTATGAAAATTAAAAAGGCTTTGATCAGTCCACCTTCCGGTTGATGGTTCGTCTACCTTCACATCGATCGAAACAGGGAATTGATCAAACGTTTTGGGTTCTTGCAAATGTTGGATTAGTGGCTAGTTGAAATCTCTCAACTTCCCATCTAGAGAGTTGGCTGCATGGTCTACTAGTGCACGCGCACTCTCTCTCTCTCTCTCTCTCTCTCATGAGATTCACCTAAGAAGGGAAGTGGAGGCAAGGAGGAAGAAGAATTTCGGAGCGCCAAAACTTATTGAACCCCACTAGATCAATCTTAAGATTTACACAAGTTTTCTCCTATTTAAAGGAGGCATATTATTGAGTTTACTTTTCTCATTATATTTTTTACCTATATGTCCCATTTTGTTATTTACAACCTGCCGCATGTATACGACAACCTACTATTGCAAAACCATTCTGTGTAATGTCAGCTACATCGATAGTGCTTAGGGACTAACAGCCTATCACCATTGTCAAATACAAACTAGGAAGCATGGACATGAAAAGTAGACATTGGGATACAACATGACACGCCGACATGATAATTTCTCAAATTATAGGACAGATATGACAAAACACGCCAAATATCTATGTGATCGTGTAAGTTTATTATAGCTTTTGCTCAATAATTTAAAAGCACTTAGGAAGCATAGTGGCAACATTAGGAAGCATAGTGGCAACATTAGGATATAGGAATACGACATGACACAACACACTGTGATATACAGAAGTATCCATGCTTCTTTGGGTAGGAGTAAGTCACAACTAATAAGATTTCTCTAAGATGTTTGAGCTTGGGACATCATTAAGCTCTCGAAACTTCCTCTAAGGGTTCCTTATGAGATTTCCTCTCCAATGGTTCCTTTAGAACTTCTCTCACTCTGAGTTGTATCTCCATGCTTAAGTTGGGTTTTTCCTCGAGTGTGTAGAGATGCCATACCTCGAAGCATTTGGTCTCGTGGTTTCTCGCAGACTGACTTCTACACTTGCGGTTTGTGTTCTCTCGGCTTAAGTATGCCCATAGTTGAGGCATGGTTCTCTCGACCTAAGATATCATGGCTTTAAAAATTCTTCTACCCAAGCTATCGTCGGGACTTGTTGGGTTTAACCTGATGGAAGTTTCACTCGTTTGTTTCCTTGCTAACATGGTACCTTCGTCAGTGATGCGTTAGGTCTCCAACAAGCTTTGTTTTGTGATCAGTGATGCCGAATGAATGCCACGACATCATATCTTGGATTAGCTTTGCTTTTTTCCTTAACAAATCAATGACTTTTGGATAACAATGGGCAAATTAACCAGTACATCAAAGCCAAATTCAATAAATTGCACTATGCTAAAAGTACAAAAAGTTCCAACATATAACATCAATTAGGTCGGTAAAAGCATGCCATACCTAACCTTGATAAAAAATAAAAAAATAAAAAAAAGCACCACATAGCAAAGGAACATTTCGAAGAACTAGCAATCATATCTTAAATATGTAGTAATCAGTCTATAAATAGCAAAGCAATGCAAAGAGAAGGTATGTACATCAAAAAATGCATGGATGAAGACAATGCATTCATATGCAGGGAAACAAAACCAAGACATTTCAAGGACCAAAGTTTTAATAAAAACACAATTTAAAAAAAATAACGTTCGTTTTCTTTGAAAAGAAATATAGGACCTTTCATTACATCAATATGCTTGTTCTTGTATGCTTTGAACAGTTGCCAAGAGAAATTTACAGCAGCATCCTTAGCTGATAAATCCACAAGTCCGCTGAGTGAGATAGAAATGCGAGGCAGTCCCTTGGCCTTCCGAGCTATTAGTTTTGCATGTGAGGTAGTCCCTTGAACTAATGAGCCATCTGAAACACAAAATCCAAAAGTAGTATTCAAAAAGTTCTCTTCAGGCTTCAACCAAAATATGTAGGCGAGGCATTCCATGATTGAGTATTGCATACACTGCTCAAACTATAACTGCAAAAAAGGGATTTTTGATCGTAACAGCTATACAGGACAAACAGTTGTACAATGTTATTACATTGTAGATGAATTAAACAAGGAAAAGTTATCTCATACTATTACGAGAACTATAGTGGAACTTTCAGGAAAGTTGATGTAAAGTTGGCAAATGAAAATCATGAAACAAAAATAGTTTAAGTCCAAAATCTAATTGACTTAGGAAGATCCTTCTCTTTGCTACATCTCAAAAAGACAAAGGTAAACTTAGATCTAGATCATCCTGTGCAAACTTTTTTTTCTTTTTCAAAAGTCTCCAAAGCACTAATCTTAGAACTTTATCATAAGCTTTTTCTACAACAACAACAACAACCAAGCCTTAATCCCACTAGGTGGGGTCGGCTACATGAATCTTTTGTTTCCATTGCGCTCTATCAGTTACCAAATTCTTATCTAAGTCTAAGTAACTAAGATCACTCCTTATAGTTTTTTGTCATGTCTTTTTTGATATCCCTTTTCCTCTTTGTACATGGGCAACATCTAATAACTCAATTTTTCTAACTAGAGCTTCAATCGGCCTACGATTTATATGTTCAAACCATCTAACCCGACTTTCTCTAAGTTTATCCTCAATTGGTGCAACACCAACTTTCTTTCGGATATACTCATTTCTCATTCTATCCTTTCATGTATACCCATACATTCACCTTAGCATCCTCATTTCTGTAATATTTATTTTATTTATATGTTTTCTCTTTGCAGGGCAACATTCAACACCATATATCATTGCTGGTCTTATTACAGTTTTATAAAATTTACCCTTGATTCAGGATGAGATTTTTCTATCGCACAACACACCAAAAGTATTTTTTCCATTTTACCCATCTGCTAATAACGTCATTATCTATTTCACCATCATTTTGTATGATTTATCCAAGGTATCTAAAGCGCTCACTCTTCTTGACAATTTGATCACCAATTGTCACATCTCCAATATAAGTATTTCTTTCTTGACTAAATGTGCACTTCATATATTCAGTTTTGATCTACTGAGATAAAAATCTTTAAATTCTAGAGCATTCCTCCAAAGCTCGAGTTTCGCCTTTAGCTCCCTTTTTAGTTTTCTTAATAAGGACAATATCATCTGTGCAGAGCATACACCAAGGCACATCATCTTGGATATGTCCAGTCATGACTTCCATAATCAAACAAAAAAATACAGACTTAAAGCCGAGCCTTAGTGTAATCCAATTGTAATAGAAAAATTCTTAGTCAAACCTCATTGTGTCCGAACAGGTAACAACTCCTTTATACATGTCTTTGATAACTTAAATATAAGGAGTGAAAATCCTTTTCTTTTCTAGAACTCTCCAAAGTACTTCTCTTGAGACTTTATCATAAGTTTTTTTCAAATCAATAAAAACTAAATGTAGGCTTTCCTTTCTCTCATTAAACTTCTTAATAATTGAATGACTTCTATAGTAGATCTATCTGGTATAAAACTAAACTGATTCTCTGATATCTTAGTATTATGAAGTAACTTTTGTTCGATCACCCTCTCCCAAAGTTTTAAAATATGACTCATTAATTTAATTCCTTTATAAAACCAAACTGATTCTCTGATACCTTAGTATCATAAGCTTTTTATAAATTGATAAAATACAAATGCAAATCTTTTTTTTTCCAATTTTTTTTTCATTAAATCTCTTAATAAATAAATTTCTGTAGTAGATATACCTAATATAAAACCAAACTAATTTCATAATATTTTAATATCACAATGTAATCTATGTTCGACAACTCTTTCTCAAAATTTTAAAATATGACCCGTTAATCTAATTTCTTTATAGTTGGCATAATCTTGTACATCATCTTTGTTTTTACTAATAGGTACCAGCATACATTATTTTTTATTCATTTAGGGTCTTTTTAGTCATTAAAATAATATTAAACAACTTGATAAGTCAAGAAAATTCTCTATTTTCATATATTTTCAAACATCTATTGGAATATCAATTGGTCCCATTGCTTTTTATAACTAATCTTCTTCAAAGCCGCTCAAACTTCAGCTTTACCAAACACATTCGATGTAGGAGCAATTTCTATTTCTCTTTTAGATGTTAAATTTGCTTAGTCAATTGATTTACTATAACCTTAATTAAAAAATCTATGAAAATAACACATTTATTTATACCGAATATCATTTTCCTTAATAACTACTCTTCGATTTTCACCTTTAATGCATTTTATTTGAATCTTTATTTGAACCAAACATATCACATCACACATAAATTTTAATATTAAAATTAATTATATTTCACATTATATATATAATTCAAAATAAAAAATTAACTTTATTTTACATTCAACATACATACTAAAATAATAACTTATATCATAACCCTCACACATCCCAACAAAATAACTAACTTTATATTATATCATTCACAAATTTTAATGAAAAAAATATCTTCATCCAAGTCTGCTGTTAACGTTGTTAAAATTAACTTTTACAAACAAACGAGCCCTAGAATGATATATTGTGCTCCCATATATAAAAGCAATCTATTGAACATTATGGATTAGAGTTTTATCATTTTCAAATAACATGGTATTCTACCCCATCCCCACTTTTGAGCACTCCCATCACCACTTGTCACATGTCATGAATGCACTTGTGGCACCTCGCTCACTCGCCTGCGCTTGTACCAACAGCTCTGCCCCCCACACTAGCACTGGCAGCAGGCCAGCTCTCAGCAACTCAGCATTCTATGACTCCCGTCTCTCGCCCCACGTAAAGTCTACATCTCTCGATGCCTCAAGCCCTGCAACTTGTTACGTCACAACTTCTCACATCCATTCATTATAACATCTCACATCGGTTCTTTGAATCTTAACTCTTCCCTGTCGCTCCACCTCTCACAACTCCTAATCCCATGGTTCCGTCATGAAGATGAAAGGATGATGAGTTGTTGATGATGTTGCACGAGACACTTACAATCTAAAAAATCGAATACCTTGCGATCGATCCACTTCCTTGATCTTATTAATAGTATCTTCCTATACCCTTGATCCCAAGTCCTACTTTCATTAGAACCTTGATCGAACTCAAGGGAAGACGCATCACCTTAACTCAATACCTGCACGTGAAGGGAGACACTAGCTTGGAAATTAGCAGAGGTTCGAATGCATGGTTCTTACGTGCCTTATTAACAACATGGAGCTGCAGTTATGTCCTACAATTAGAAAAGATATAGAATGCAATACATAAGGTGTATTCAGACAAGCAAAATATTTCCTAGGTCTACAAATTGTATGGGGATATATTCTCTTCAAAGCAGATCAGCACATCCATCCAAAAAAGCCATGCTAATCTAAAAGGAAAATGTGATGAATTGTGGTTGTCATCCCATTGAAAATAATGTGATGGTGCATAAGCAGCAGTAATATGAATTTCTTTTTGCCAAGTTTCTCTTGGAATTAGGTGACTCTCTCTCTCTCTCTCCCACCCAACCTCATTTACTTGCGGATGCCGCTGTTCCCCCTTTAGGGAATGCTCTCCCTCATATTTTGAGAGTTTCCCCATCAGCTTTTCGGCCTTCATCAGTTCTCTTGTCATATGCTTGTGCCTAGAAGTGATTCAGTTGAACACAGTTATGTTGATTTGAGTTCAACTGAGATCAACCGGGTCAAATTTGGGTTTAATTTGTGTTTAGTTGAATCGAATTGGGCTTGGGTTTAGTCAAGACTTGATGGTAAAGGACTGATGCTAAGAGCCTTGTCTGCAATTTCTCCACAAGTTCAGCCTAAATTGGTTTGGAATGGCTGTAACTTATGTTGTCGAGCCCTAGAGCCTTGGCTTTGCTCGCATTCTTTGCCAAACGTCGACCCCACTTCTTTCGCCTAGTCCGCCCACGATCGCGCCTCCTTTGTGGCACGTCGGCCCCACCGAACCTTGTCCACCTCCACGATGTCGCGGTTGACCAAATATTCTGGCCACAATCAGCTCGTCAACACTTCACGCACAACCCTACTTATCCTTCTTATATAAGAGCACCCGAGAGGTTGATGATGATTATTGAGATTTCCACTAAGAAGGAAGAGAGATTTTCTTCATGAGTGATTCCGACACAGGTGGCGTTGAGTCGAGTCAGGGACAGCAGTGGGTCGTGCTCTGATTGGGCAACTCTAGGCTGATGGCTGTGGGTCGTAACTGAGAACGCAGAGGGACTGCAAGCTTCCTATAGAGGTTTGAGGTTCTTTGAAATAAAGGCTTCTAATCTCCCTATATTTTCTTTCCTTACTTTCTTCTTGATTTCACTGATTTCCTTCGAGAACTTCTGCTATTTTGGGTTTGTTGTCTTTAATTTCCTGGTTCTACTGAACTTTTTATTTGAAATTAAAATCATACTTTACTGTTTTGAGTAAATACTGGACACAGATTTCAAATCTTCTAGTATTCATCTGCTTCCAAACCTTTTATTGATCAATTCATAGAATGCTCTTCATGCTTCAGGTTAAATACTAACTTATGTGCATGAGAATGAATTCTTCTAGGATCTTACGAGTTTCCTGTGCTACCTGAGAATGAATTCTTCTTAGATCTTGTTGGCTCGAGAAATGGAAAGTCGACAATCGTACATAGCTCAAGACAGATTGATATTTGATTTCGCCCTAAAGGTGATAACGCTAGGACTTCAGAGTTTCTAGGGATCGTCAGTTTTCTACAAGCGCAAGCCCATGTAGTTAATTACCCATTCTCCAATGGAGGATAAAACTTTCGATCAATGGAGAAAATTCTTTCATTATATTGATGACCCAGAACCATATTTGATGCGGAACAGATGAATGATAATGCAGTTTAGAGATTAGCAATTTTATAAAGCAGATTTTCACAAACTAATGCTTGAATATCAGAGAGTAATTTTGTGATGACTGAGAAATTAATTAAGCCCGCAAAACCAATTACTTTTAAAATTTTAAATAAATTAGATCGAAGGTAATTGAAAAATTACCAATTCAGATTAGGGCGCAATCCGGTTTTCAATAAATCAGAAACAGGGAACAGGATTGGGGGTCTCATAATATTTAACCAACAGTAATTTAAATTCGCTCAGTAATGAAAGGTCGCACAGGTGGAACAAATTCGAGCAGATCACAAGCAAGCATAAAAATCCAGATTGTCCGATTTTACCAGGTTAGAGGCTTTGTCGAAATTCGTACCTGAGTCAGAGAATCTAGGGATCAAAATGTAATTATCCAAAATAGGGCATAGGGCTGCGTCGGTGCGAGCAAACGGGCGACGCGGGCGACGCGAACCCACGGGACCGAGCGACTGGCGCGCCGACGGGCGCGCGGGCGTGAGTCGCACTGGCGCGGGGGCGCTGACTGGCGCAGGGGGCGCCCGACGAGCGCGCGAGCAGGCGGCGTAGCGAGAACGCGAGCGGGGCGACCGCGGCTTAGGGCGCGCTGGCAACGTACGCTTCCAGACACAGACGCGCGCAAGCGCGCCGGCCGAGCAGAACCGCGCGGCCGGATCTGGGACGCGTGCAAGCAGGGCGCGTGAGTGGAGAACAGGGAAGTATGATGAAACGGGGGCGTCGAGCAGGACCGTCGTGCGTGCGCCACGTAATTTGCACGATCCTGTGGCGTCGGGGCACGCATCCACGTCTGATCGAAATCAGCCACCTGAATGCAGGAAGAGTCGGGGTGAATGCTGGAGGTGTAGGAGGAATGGAATCGAGTCCGGAGTGAAGAGCTGGGGCGGGTGAAGTTTAGGGATTCTCACCCAAGGCCCAAGCCCTTCCCTATCCAGGATATCGATTCATTCCAGAATCAAATAATCCCAAGGGAACACAAATCAGATTTATTCAACATTAAGAAAATAAGAGTAACAAAGAGGCGTTTATATAGACCTCCATACAGACTGACTCAATAAAAAAAATACATAATGTAATAAATTCCTCACATAAACGAGGAAATACTAGATAACATGCCTAAAATAATAATCACCGAAATAGAAACAACTAATACAAAATAAATGCGAGAAATAAAATCATCCCAAAATGAAATCTCCAATCAATCAGAATGAATAGGAGATTTCCAATCCATCGAGTCAGCGATCCGCAGCATCCATCTTTCTCAATTTGTCCTAATAGTCAATCAATCCAGATTGAAGCAACATGGCTAGATCTCGGCAGTCGACGGTAAACTCTACTAGGAATGAATCGACGGTCGATCGTGGTGTCCCCACCACAAAGAGTCAAGATAGCCATTCTTAGGGGTTGTTGCCTTCAAAGCCAAACCAGTTAACACAGGCTTTCTTTACCGGATTTATCCAGCTATGCACTTGGGATTTACCCACTTGTGATTTTCTTTATCATTTTCTAACCCAACTCATTGAGTTTGCGAGATAGCATTTTAAGGGGGCAGGATAGCTTGCTGTCAAGAGGTAGGCATCACAAGCCTGAAGAAAAACTTGGAATCAACCTTTGGCTTTGTTGGTGGCGTGTTAAATTGCACATGTTTGATTGCGACACGTGAGTTCGCCTTTATCATTTGGTTTCACTTCGCATCTTAATCAGACCCAAATTTCACGTTTGAAAGTGGAATTTGTTCGTTGGCCTTCTACTTTTTTGTGTCTAGGTTATTTCTAAGATTCATTCAGGTGGCTGATTTTGGGGAGAAGGAAATCCGCAATTTCATCTCTGAACAAAATCCCAAAGGTAAACTTTCTGTTTCTGAGCAACTTTTCTTGAGGCGTGAGTTCTTGCAGAATCGCGAGTTTTTTGTGGGGCATTTCGTAGATATCCTCCTTTGAAGTATCTGCCTATCAGGTCTTTTCCCTATAATCACCCATCTTCTTGGACTCCACTGACTTTTCTTCATATGGGAGAAAGACAGCTTATAGAAAGATGGGTTAACAATATTGGACATGGAGACAGATATACTTTACACCCTTCTGACAATATTTTTGGTTATGAAGGTGCTCCATGTTTGCTATGCTGTAGACTTCTTCAGAGGGACATCATAGATTAGTGGATCGATCATTCTTGGACAATCCTGTTATTCTTTCAAGGGTTATATTCTTTGGGCCCAACATATTTTAAAAACTAGCTTTGTAGTTCCTTGATAGACTAATATTTATCATGCGGTCTACGCCTCCTTATTTAACTATAACCATCTTCAGAATCAGTGGGTTCAATGTTTATTAGAACACTGGAACAGCCACACGAACTTGCTATGGTTAGGGGGGATGAAATGACCCTAACGCTTTGGGATATTAAAATTATCACAGGTTTGTCTATTTTTGGCCGCCCTTATGATGAATGTGTGCCTGCAAATGTGGATCTTTTCAATTACAAGTGTAGTACTGCTGACCAATTCGAGGAGAGGTTCGTTTACTCAGAGGGAACATGGGAGGTTTTGCGTCTTACAAGTGCGAAGGCGGAGGCGGAGGCGGAGCGGGCGCTTGCCTGGCGTGTTTGGGCCGAGCCGACAGAGGGGAGAAGAAAAATGGGATTTAGGGCTGAGAACTTGCAATGAAGAGCCTGAATTTCTTTGAGCTTAAGTTATTTTAAAATCTGAGAAAAATTAAGGAAATACCTTAAATCTCTTTAAGGTATTTAGGGATTTTCATCCAAGGCCCCAAATTTTCCCTTCACCGGGATATAACACGCAATAATTCAAACTCAAATTGATTTCATTTCCAAACAAAAAAAAAACAGTACTAGTTCTTGCCCTTATATGGGCGATTACAATCGAAATTCAAATTGCAGAAATAAATGTGAAAATAAAAACTGATTACAATATGCCAAATTCGAATATCTAAAAATAGAAGAAAATAAATGAGATCAGACCAAAATTTGGAATATTCCCATTCAAATCAATAAATTGATTTAAATGTGGATTTTCAATCCATTGATCAGTCACCAATCGTGCATGCTGCCAAGTCTGCAGATATCAATTCTCCATCCAAATCGACGCCACGTGGTGAGATCTTGGACGTCGAGTGTAGACCCTGCCTGGAATAAATCGACGGTCTGATGTCGTCGTGTCCCCACCAATATAGTTTTGGAGAGATAAATGAATAGGGTAAAAACTATTTTAGAGTTTTCTTCAACATATGATCTTGTAATTGCTAATATTTTATTTAAGAAGAGAGAAAACATGTTATCACGTACAAGAATGAAACTTCAAAAACTCGGATTGATTATTTTCTTATAAGAAAATGAGATCGCTTGGATTGCAAAGATTGTAAAGTCATTCCAAGTGAATGTTTGACTACCCAACATCGATTAATGATTTTAGATTCTGAAATAAAGTATTGAAGAAAAATAATAAGTCGAAATCCTTTTTCTCGAACTCGATGATGGAATCTAAAGAATGAGAACAAATGTATATTTAAGAAAAAATTTTAGAACTTAGGCAATGGAACATTAACGGAGAAACTGATCTTATGTGGCTGACGGTTGCTAACTGTATCTGTAAAGTGGCGAAATATGTGCTGGAATGATCTAAAGGAATGATTCCAAATAATAAAGATGCTTGGTGGTGGAAAGATGATGTACAAAAAAATATTAAGGAGAAGAAAAATTTGTTATACAGATTAGTTTAAAAACAAAAATAAAGATTATTGAGAGAAATATAAAGTAACTTAATGAGAATCTAAGAAAGCAGTCAACAATGTAAAAAATATAGTTCTAAAGGATTTATATAACAAGCTAGATACTAAAGAAAGAGAAAGATAATTATATAGGATGGACAAGGCAAGAGATAGAAAAACAAAAAACTTAACTCAAGTAAAATATATTAAAAATGAAGTTAAAAAAGTACTTTTTATGGAAGAAAATATTAAAGATGGATGGATAAGTTACTTTCAACAGCTTTTTAATAAAGATTATAAAAAATCAATTGATCTTACGAAACTCAGCACCCTAAAAAAAATAAAAATTACCCTTACATCAGACGTATCAATAAAGCTGAAGTTTGGAAAACTTTAAACAAAATGAAGTATAAAAAAACAGTAAGACCAGATAACATCCCAATAATATTTGAAAGTACTTAGGAGATAGAGTTTTTTGACTCATTAGATTGTTTAATATGATTTTGAAGACTAAAAAGATGTCAACTAAATAGAAAAAGAGTATATTAATACCTATTTACAAGAATAAAAGTGATGTACAGAATTATACCAATTATAGAGAAATTAAATTAATGAATCATACTTTAAAATTTTGAGAGAGGGTGATCGAACATAGGTTACGCCATAATACTAAGGTATCAGAGAATCAGTTTGATTTTATACCAAGTAGATCTGCTACAGAAGCAATTCATTTATTGAGAAATTTAATGGAGAAGTTTAAAGAAAGAAGAAAACTTACATTTAATTTTTTATTAATTAAAAAAAAAACTTATGATAAAGTCTCAATAAAAGTACTTTGAAAAATTTCAGAAAAAAAAGGATTTGTACTGCTTATATTTAAGTTATCAAAGACATGTATAAAGGAGCTATTACCTGTATTCGGACACAATGAGGTTTAACTAAGAATTTTCCTATTACAGTTGAATTACATTAAGTGTCAATATTGTCGATCCCCCCCCATCTCGAACCGTGTCATGGTATAAATAACAATGGAAAAAATGATGGAAGGGAAAACCTCTAATGATTTGGCACATAATCATTAGATGCAACCTTGACTCACCTATTCTTGTGGAGAACTTTAAGTAGAGCTTAACCGTAGCATGTAGCTGACTAAGGCTTCTTGTTGTTATATTGTGTAACTTAGCTATTATGTGATTGTTGATTGTTTGAATATTAATATATTGAGTTTGAGTGGAGCGCTCTCTCTCTCTCTCTTTGTGCATTTGTATACTCACTAGTGCGATGCTGACCTCCAAGCAACTTTACCTTCTTGTGGATATGAGCAGTTTTTCTTAGTATGAATAGTTGCAACATTTGTGCTTTCATCGCTGTACATAAAAGTAGTCAAATAGATTTTGTTCGGTAAAGCCTGGTGCTTATCCAAAAAATAGTAGAAGAATTCATGGATCTAATCTAAAGGATAATTTTTAATTACGCATAATGCCATTACCCTTGAGACCATCAGATTGGCAGCTGAGGAACAGTTTCAAATTCGTATATCTGAGAGCAGAACCGCATGTATTAACCGACTCAGTTTTAAGTTTGTATCTTTTTGCTTTGATATGAAAATCCTGACTGGATATATCCAAGATGAAGTGTCTTAGTGTATACTTTTTGCAGATGATATTGTCTTTGTTGAGAAAACTAAAAAGGGAGTTAAAGCGAAACTCGAGCTTTAGAGGAATGCTCTAAAACCTAAAAGTTTTTATCTCAGTAGATTAAGAACTGAAAATATAGAGTGCACATTTAGTCAAGAAAGAAATACTTATATTGGAGATGTGACAATTAGTAATCAAATTGACAAGAAGAGTGAGCACTTTAGATACCTTGGATCAATCATTCAAAATGATGGTGAAATAAATAATGACATTATTAGCAGGATTCAAACAGGATGGGTAAAATGGAGAAATGCTTCTGGTGTGTTGTGCGATGAAAAAATCTCATCCTAAATCAAGGGTAAATTTTATAAAACTGTAGTAAAATCAGCGATGAAGAATAGAATGAGAAATGAATATATTCGAAAAAAAATTGGTGTTGCACCAATTGAGGATAAACTTAAAGAAAATCGACTTAGATGATTTGAACATATAATCGTAAGCCGATTGAAGCTCCAGCTAGAAAAATCGAGCTATTGGATCTTGTCTATGTACAAAGAGGAAGAGGAAAACCAAAGAAGACGTGATAAGAAACTATAGTGAGTGATCTTAGTTACTTACACTTAGATAAGAATTTGATAATTGATAGAGCACAATAGAAATAAAGGATTCATGTAGCCGACTCTGCCTAGTAGGATTAAGGATTGGTTGTTGTTGTTATTATCTCCTTAATGGCTTGGTTGAAAGATACAAAGTTAGTTTTGTTGCTAAAGATTACACTCAAAAGTATGGAATTCATCAGATATATTCTCTCTTGTTGCACCAGTCAATTATATCTGAATCATCTTCTCTTTAGCTTAGAATTTATGTTGGAATATCTTTCATATTAAGATGCATAATACTTTTCTGTAAGGGCCTAACAGAGTTCATGAATATAGAGCAACCTCCCAATTATATTGCACAAGGGGAAATCTAATGTGCAAAGTGAACAAAGTCATCTGTGGCCTCCAACAGCCCTTATTCTTGGACTAATAAATACATAAAATTGTTAAGAACATTAGTATCATGTGTAGCAAGTTAGATTGATGACTTCAGTTACCATCCGAAGTTGATAACAATGGTGAAGATTTTAATGATTTGCTTGTCATAGGAGACTTGTTGGAACACTCATCAATCTTATAATCACTGGACCGAATATCCTATTCATTATTGGTGTGGTCAGCAAGTTAATGCAAAAACCAAATATGTGCCATTGGAATATTGTGGAGATCTTGCAATAAATCAAAAAGTCTCCAAGGTAAAGTCTACTATAAATGAAAAATAGGAGCTTGTGCATAAAAGATTTTTGGTATGTTTAATGTGTTGTGTCTGTCAGTAATCATAAGCCTACCTTAGGGTTCTGTGCTTATGTTAGTCGCAACTTGATTACATAAAAAAGTAAGAAACAAAATGTAATGACTAGATTAGTGCAAAAGCAGAAAATAGGATTATGACTAAACATGAAACTTTAAAGCAAACTCTTTTCTAAACAAAAAGCATTATAGCTCATTAAATCAAAGTTACTTATGCTCACTGTACAGATTTAACCAGGCATAAGCTGAGTAAAACATGCTTAGTTGCTCAACAAGCATCAAATGTTCATCACAAATTATTGTGATAGAAGTTCTAGAGCTGTCAAAAAAGCTGACACTATGTCACCAAGTTTGCGAACCACTAGATACCGGTTAACAAAGCCACGCCTACAAGCCATTATAGGCCACTAAAGGATTCCACCATGCTGGTTTAGGCTACTAACCGTGCTCTCAAATTCGATGATGCTAGTGACACCTTTTGCTAAAGAAGTGCATGGAAAAGAAGCTACCCATGAGCAAAACTGCAAGGCATAGGCGAAGGGGGAAATTAACCTTCACCATTGTAGAGCTTTAGGTGTGAATGAAAACTTCCGTAGATTCGAAATGCCAAGCCCAACATTTTCTTAAAGGTTTTGCGGATATCAGTGGCATAAAAACCCAGGACCTCTCCCAGTCCCAAATGCCTCAAAATCATGGTTCAAGAAATAAGGCGATAGTGCTATCACCTCCGCATCTAATTTTGGCACCGTCATGGCAAACACTTGCCTTCTCTTTGGATTCAATGTTGTCGATCTCAGGTGATTTATCAATCTGATTGGGTATCGAGGGAATGCAAATTGCATTGTAGAGGATATACAAAATTATTTAGTGGCAAACTCTATAAGTTAACAGAAATTATGAACATAATATTCCTCCATATTAAGGGATATTCTATCTATATAATATGCTGGTATTGGTATTTATAAACTTGATGTTTGTTAAACAAAAAAATGTAAATCATGCATCTAATATGTACATTTAGAACTTTAAAGTATCATGCATGTAAATCCCCCAAATACTAATTAACACTGGAAAAAGACTCACTACAGTCAGATTGAAAGTTTACTTGACCATCAAGTAAAAGCTTGACATCTCCCATTAAGAGGGATTCTACAAGATAAGTCAGAAATTCATCTCGTGAGCCACCAATTCCAGTATCATCTCTCTGCAGCACAAGCAATATTCATTAAGCTACAGGCAAAAGGTTCCACTAGCGAACATAATTTAGTTGGATAGATCATGCTATTAACTACAATAGAAGGAATATTAAAGAGATGATAAAGACAATGTACAATATTAATGAAACATAGGACATGCAATCATCAATAATGTAAAGCAAATTAGTAGATATCTTTAAAATATTACATAATAAAACTATATGCCTGTGAAAAGTCAAAAAATTCCTTAAGATATCATACAACTAAAATATATGCCTGACAAAAGTCAAAAAAAAGGGAAAAAATGTGCTTACAAGCCAAGCCATAATTCACATAACATACATTATTTGAAATTACTAATTGTGATGTGACATTTCGTGTGAGTTGGGTAGTGTCTATCGATGCGCAAAACTCACAGGTAGATCAAATAGACAATAAGATAAAGAAAGGATCAACGCACATAATTTTTACGTAAAAACCAACATCTAATTTTTACTTGAAACCTTGAGAACAAAAACTTATGGCGCTAGCTAAAGGCGGCTTTTAAAATGCTTCACTATGTAAAGGGGGAGTACAAGAATGGGTTCTCCTGTCTTAAAGCGACATGTTGAAGAACCCTAGCTGAATAGACTGCCAAGAATAAATCTGGTGTACAATAAATGAGTCTGGACCAACCCTTAGACAATTTTGCGAGACTTTATAGTAGAAGGGACTATAATTAATTTCTGCCTCAAACATCCCATATCAAGTACAATGTCCGTCTTTCCAAGGAGCTCAGGCGAACGCCTTTAATGTCTGTAGTGGCGCATTTGCATCTAAGACAACTAGGTCATACAACAGGTACAATTGGCGGATATTTCTTGGTCCTCTGGAGATCCCCAAAGTTCATTCGTGAGTAGCATGGTTGCTACAAGGTTATTCGATGCAGGTTCCTTGAGATCAGCTGGTTAGGTCGACGACTTCAAGAAGATCTCCTGCTAATTGTGGACTTGACTAGACCTGCAACGTGTATGACCCATATTCAAAGTTCACATCATGATATAACAATGTCAACATAAAGTTGGGGCAAAGCAATCTCAAAATAAGGTGGTTTTAAAACATTTTTTATTTGTGATGATATCAACCCTAGAGTTCCTGCATATAGTTTTATGTCTTGTCTTGCTTATAAAAAAAAATTACGGCTCATGGCTAACACACACAGACTTGACCACAATAAATCCGGATTGTGAAGTTGTGATAAAGAGAACAACCAAAACCAAAAAGGAACAATTAAAATAGTAAAGTTAAATATCAAATAACTAAAATCAAGGTTCAGAGCTCTCTACCATAAGTAGAGACTACTAACATCTACATCAACATAAAAAAATAACTTATCTCCTCACCACCAACATAATTTAAATGTTCATAATTTTAAAATAATTAGAAGAAAAGATAAATTCTAGCTCATTCTAGGTTCCTCTTTATCACGAAACTCCTTCTCTTGTGCATTACTTTGACCTGCACTATCCGCCAAAAAGTAGCGTCAATCTCAAGCAACATGAATTGAGAAGGCGAACTCCTCCCACCAACTAAAATAAAATAAATCAAATAAGCATGTGGTTAAAATTTTACATCAAATATCTTGTGTATATAAATTATTGCATCACATCAATACAATTGAATATTATAAAACTCTGAGCATATATCAAAGCATGTAGAGAAATAAATAACATTTACTTCCAAATTATTTTTTATCATTTCATTAAGGGCCCTAGAATATTCTTATCATCATCTCCTTTGCCTTTATCACCTCGTGGTATTTTCACCTCATGGTTTTTATCACCTCATAGCATTTATTAAACCAAAGTCAATGTTATCTCAAGACCATCATTGACATCAATATAATCAAATAATAACAAAGAAAAGACATATTTCTCATACTATGAAAGTATTTCGACAATTAGATTCTCATATCATACATTTGGATATAAAAGACATGAATTTCAACATGTGTTTAAGAAATTTCATGACATTCACATGTATAAAAAATAATAATAAAAATATATCTATACCTATTGGCACATATATATAGTATATATATTTATTTGTGTATATATATTACTATATATATATATGTCACTGCATATATATAATAATATTATATAAAGCACACAGATATATATAATGCATAGTATATCATCGTATATCATTATATATGTATACATATAAATATCACTATAATTACATCACTGTATTATCATTATATATATATATATATATAAAGCATGGTGTATATATATATTTATATTTATATTTACATATATAATAATATTATAAAGCATAATATAATAACATGACAGATCTCATCACTTCATCCCAAGGAAAGCATTTGCTTTAAATAAAGAAACGCAGATGCTTAAAATAAATTAATTTCATTAAAGATTTGGAAGTATTAGGGTAGACATCTTTATACACCCTCCTCGTATTCACTATGATAAAATCCCCTATGAATCTCCTTAGAATTCTCACTAAAACCTTCCGGTTCTCCCATCCTTAGGAGTCAGAATGATCTTTCTCTGCGTTATAGACGTTCCGAGACAAAAATAAAAGAGGATATTGCGAAATTGCCTTGGGATTTCTTTCCTCCTCTTCCTCTCCTTCTCTCACCCGATCTCTCTCTCTCTCTCTCTCTCTCTCTCTCTTGTTAGGGTCGGTCATTTCATATAGGAGAAAAGCTATTAAAATGTCCCCTTAATCTCTTAAAAATTTAGACCCTAAATTAATTAATTAAATTACTAAAGACTAAATTACCCTCTCTTTAGTATTAGATTCTAGATTATTCTAATAAGTTATTTAGGAGGCATTTGGTTCAATGTTATCTTGATGTTATGTTATATTATCTAGAGAAAGCAATTGTTTGGTTTAATAACATCTATAAATAATCTTCTATAAGATTATAAAATTATTACTTAAAAGATGATATCTAGATGTCATGATATCTAGATTATATAACATAACACCAAGATAACAACGAGCCAAACGCCCCTTAGTCAAATCTCTTAAAGTAAAGGGATAAAATTTTATAACAATTAATTTAAATTAATTCCCCGTTAATACTTATCCAGATTTTAAATAAATTATAAATTAATTATTATCTAAAATTAATTAAATATAACAAAATTACAACAAATAAAATTTAAATTTTTATCATCAAATAAATAGATAATTAAATAAATACCTGGAATTTATCACTATACACTTCAGGTCGCAAAACCTTAGACAGTGCAATAAGCTATTAGCATACGTTTAAATCTAGATACACAACAGAGTCGTTGACGAAATTCCTGTAATAAAGGAAGGGAATTCATGACCATCAAGAAGGTAGAGTGACATCGGCGTATTACATTGTAGCCAATAAAACAACGAAGTGCGAAAATCAGACTCAATCAAAGCAGATATAAAGGTTCCGCGATTCAACTATCTGAAAGAAAATCGGAGCTGTGCAGAGAAAGGAAAACAGAGAAGGGGTGAGAACCAGGTCTTCGAGTTCCGCTGCGGTGAGGAGGCGCGCGAAGGTGTTCAAATGGAAGTCTGAGACCACGATCTCTAGGCGTGAATCATCTAAAGCATGGGCATAAAACAGAAAGGAATCTGAGGAAGCCACTCCCGCCTGCAGTTCCGCCGTCGCCTCCCCGAATATGGGCTCGCACTGGTCAAAGAACTTCGCCTCCATACTAGGGAATTTTTTCTGGTCGTCTCGGTACGAATCTAATAACGGGGTATAGGGTATTTATCTAAGAAAAACAAATATTACCAAAAAAAAAAATATCAAAGAAAAAAAATTATATATATATAGATTAGAGTAAATTGCATCACGGCTATATTAGTTCCAATTCCGGAGAGAAAATAGAAAATATCCGATTAAAAACACCTCCGATGATCCAAGAACTCCTAAAACCTCAAGAATTTTTCAGCTTAAGAATTAGAGTGCTTGAAGATTAAGTTGGTCAAAGAAAAGTATTAACTCAAAATCTCCCTTATTTATAGATGAAATGAGGGGTAAATTGGTAATTTGAGTATTTCAACTTTTCATAAATTAATTGAGAACAAAACCAGCCACTTAGCATATTTTATGACTGATTTTAAGGAGTAAAAGAAGAAAGTGAATTAAAAATATTGGTGAAATTCAAAATATCGAGTAATTCAAAATATCAAGTTTTGTACGAGTTGAAAGCATCCAAAATCGATCACAAAAGTATTTCATAAAATTCAATTAATATATTTTTGTCAGTAATTATTTAATTTTATTTATGATTTTTTTTATTCATTTATTATAAGTAGTATATATGTATATATATATTTTTGAAAATAGATTTCATCGAATCAAATCAAAGCGACACGTTAAATAGTAAAATTATTGATTAAATTAAATCCAAAATTTCAAATATTGAAGATCGAAAAAACACGTCATTAAAAAAAAAATTAATCGTGTAATTTAAAATTTTTCAAAAATCTCAATTCTTCCGAAAAATAAATAAAAATCATATTAAAAAAATCACAAATAAATTTAATTATATTTATTTTAATTTTCTCCAGATAAATGTGTCTTAAATTTCTTGTACTTACATGATGGTCTAAAATTTTATAGCAAATGCATCTTTGAAGTTGATTTTTCGACTTGATGTTTCTTTTCTTAGCGATCTTGATTAACTTCATTTCTTTTTATTCTTGGCTTGATTTCATTAATCTTGAGTCAAAATCATCTCGACGATCATCCTTCTTAATTCTGCAAAGCTTAAGTATAATATATACTAATATTTAAAAAATAATTAATCGAGTATATTATTAATGTATTTGTTTTCATCAAAATCGATAAGAGTTCAACAAATTGAATACTTGTAAAATTGCTCATATTCAGTTAAAATAATTTATAAGGCAATGAATCATACTTTGAACGCTTGTATTCTGCTTGAATTTGATGTTATTGCAGTGAATAGATGTAAAAATATCACTATTTAATTCAAATACATTAATGTCATAAATCAGTCTCTAAAAAAGCCTATTCGTTTAAACGTAATCGATAAATGATAAAAAAATATGTAATTACTAGTATTACATTAAAACTCAATCAGATATCCCAAATAGACCGTTAAATATCAGTTTTCGACTGAAATACATCGACATAGCAAGCATTAGTTAGTTTATCAAATTATTAGGTTAAAATGCCTTCATATAGACAAGATCAAAGTCAAATTGCTTCTATTCTCCACAAATACAATAAAGAATGAGTGAATATTTACGTAATTGCCAGTATTAAGTTCAAAAAACTTATTTTGCAACGAAACACATTTTGAACGCTTGTGAACCATTTGAATTCAACGTTAATTCAATGAATAGCTATAAAAATATCACTATTTAATTTAAATACATTGATATGTTATAAATTTATCTCTGAAAGTGCCTATTAGCTTAATATTGCTCGATATTCCATAAACAAGATGTGTAATTGCTGGTATTACATAAAACAGATATTAGATGTCCCTAATATCTCGCCAATTATCTGCTTTCGACAGAAATACATTGATATAAAAAATATTAGTTGTGCAATCAGAGTATTATGTTAAATTTCCTTTATATAGACAAGATTAATATAAAATTACTTGTGTTCTCTTCAATTAAATAAAAAGAGATAGAATATTAATGTAATTACTAGTATTCAGCTAAATTAATTAATTATGCATTGAATCGTACTATAAATGATTGTATTCCCCTTGAATTAAATCTAATGCATTAAATAGCTGCAAAAACATCACTATTCAATTCAATTACAATGATATGTCACAAATCAATCTCTAATAGTGCCTATTCGCTTACAATAGATCGATATACTATCAAAAAATATGTAATTATCGGTATTACATAAAAATATAACCAAATATCTTTAACAGATCACCAAATATCTGTTTTCGGCTAAAATACATCTATATGGTAAATATTTGTCGCTTAATCATAGTGCTGTGTTAAATTCCTTGATATAGACAAAATCAAAGTTAAATTACTTGTATTATCTTTAAATACAGTAAATACTTATTGAATACTCGCATAATTGCTAGTATTCTATCAAACTAATTAATTATGCAATGAATTATACTCTAAATGCTGGTATTCCACTTGAATTTAACGTTAGTACATTGAATATTAGTAAAAATATCACTATTCAATTCAAATATATTGATATATCACTAATCAGTCTCTAAAAGTCCATATTCGCTTAAAATAGTTCGATATACTATTAAAACAATATATAATTGTTGGTATTACATTAAAAAGCAAGCAGATGTCTCTAGTAGATCGTCAAATATCTGTTTTCGATTTAAATATATCGATATAGCAAGCATTAATTCTGTAATCAGAGTATTATTTTAAAATACCTTCGTATAGAAAAGATCAAAGTTAAAATGCTTGTATTCTATTCAAATACAATAAAAGTGATTGAATACTCATATAATTGCTAATATCTAGTTAAAATAACTTATTATGTAGTGAATCGTATTCTAAATATTTGTATTCCGCTTAAATTCAACGTAATACAAGGAATAGCTGTAAAAAATTACTATTGAATTCAAATACATTGTCATATCATAAATTAGTCTCTAATAAGTAAATACTTATATAATTGCAAGTATTAAGTTCGAAGAACTTATTTTGTAATGAATGATACTTTGAACGCTTGTGAACCATTTGAATTCAATGTTAATTCAATGAATAGCTGAAACAATTTCACTATCTTAAAATTGATCGATATACTGAGAAATAGATGTGTAATTATAAGTATTATATTAAAACGCAATCAAATGTCCCTAATATATTGCCAAATATAAATTTTCGATTGAAATACATTAATATAGCAAACATTACAAGTATAAGCAGAGTATTATGTTAAAAAACCTTCATATAGACAAGATTAAAGTCAAATTGCACATATTATCATCAAATATAATAAAAACTAATTGATTACACACACAATTGCTTGTATTCAGTTAAAATAACTTATTATGCAATCAATCGTACTCTAAATGCTTGTACTCCACTTGAATTCAACGTGATGCAATGAATAGCTGCAAAAACATCATTATTAAACTCAAATTCATTGATATATCATAAATCAATCCCAAAAAGACCCTATTCTCTTAAAATTGATCGATATACTAAGAAATAGACAGGTAATTATAGGTATTACATTAAAACGTAATCAAATGTCCCTAATAGATTTCCAAATATCAATTTTTGATTGAAATACATTAATATATCAAACATTATGTATATAATCAGAGTACTATGTTAAAAAACATTCATATAGATAAGATTAAAGTCAAATTGCATATATTATCTTCAAATACAATAAAAACGAATTGATTACTCACACAATTGCTTATATTCAGTTAAAATAACTTATTATGCAATCAATCATACTCTAAATGCTTGTACTCCACTTGAATTCAACGTAATGCAATGAATAATTGCAAAAATATCACTATTCAACTCAAATTCATTGATATGTTATAAATCAATCCCAAAAAGAGCCTACTCTCTAAAAAGTGATCGATATACTGAGAAATATATGTGTAATTATAGCTTTTACATTAAAACGGAATCAAATGTCCCTAATAGATTGTCAAATATCAATTTTCGATTAAAATACATTAATATAGCAAACATTACGTGTGTAATCAGAGTATTATGTTAAAAAACAAGATTAAATTCAAATTGCAGATATTATCTTCAAATACAATAAAAACTACTTGATTACTCACACAATTGCTTGTATTCAGTTAAAATAACTTATTATGCAATCAATCGTACACTAAATGCTTGTACTTCATTTGAATTCAACGTAATGTAATGAATAGCTGCAAAAACATCACTATTCAACTCAAATTCATTGATATGTCATAAATTAATCCCATAAAGAGCCTATTCTCCGAAAATCGATCTATATACAGAGAAATAGATGTGTAATTATAGGTATTACATTAAAATGCAATCAAATGTCCTTAAAGATTGTCAAATATCAATGTTCGATTGAAATATATCAATATGGCAAATATTAGGTGTGTAATCAGAGTATTATGTTAAACAACCGTCATATAGATAAGATTAAAGTCAAATTTTACATATTATCTTTAAATACAATAAAAACTAATTGATTACTCACACAATTACTTATATTCAGTTAAAATAACTTATTATGCAATTAATCGTACTCTAAATGCTCGTACTCCACTTAAATTCAACGTAATGCAATGAATAGCTGCAAAAATTTTACTATTCAACTCAAATTCATTGATACGTTATAAATCAATCAAAAAAGAGCTTAATCTCTTAAAATTGATCGATATACTGAGAAATAGATGTGTAATTATAAGTATTACATTAAAACGCAATCAAATATCCCTAATAGATTACCAAATATCAATTTTTAATTTAAATACATTAATATAGCAAATATTACCTGTGTAATCAGAGTATTATGTTAAAAAACCTTTTTATAGACAAGATTAAAGTCAAATTGCACATATTATCTTCAAATACAATAAAAATTAATTGATTACTCACACAATTGCTTGTATTCAGTTAAAATAACTTATTATGCAATCAACCGTACTCTAAATGCTTGTACTCCACTTAAATTCAACGTAATGCAATGAATAGCTGGAAAAACATCACTATTCAACTCAAATTCATTGATATATCATAAATCAATCCCAAAAAGAGCTTATTCTCTTAAAATTGATCGATATACTGATAAATAGATGTGTAATTATAGGAATAATATTAAAAAGCAAACAAATGTCCCTAATAGATTGCCAAATATCAATTTTCGATTAAAATACATTAATATAGAAAATTTTACGTGTTTAATCAGAGTATTATGTTAAAAAATCGTTATATAGACAAGAATAAAGTCAAATTGCACATATTATCATCAAATATAATAAAAACTAATTGATTACTCACACAATTGCTTGTATTCATTTGAAATAACCTATTATGCAATCAATCGTACTCTAAATACTTGTACTCCACTTGAACTCAACGTAATGCAATGAATAGCTACAAAAACATCACTATTCAACTCAAATTCATTGATATGTCATAAATCAATCCAAAAAAGAGCATATTCTCTTAACATTGATCGATATACTGAGAAATAGATGTGTAATTATCGGTATTACATTAAAACAGAATCAAATGTCCCAAATAGATTGCCCAATATCAATTTTCAATTGAAATACATCAAAAATACCAGACATTATGTGTCTAATCAGAGTATTATGTTAAAAAACCTTCATATAGACAAGATTAAAGTCAAATTGCACATATTATCTTCAAATACAATAAAAATTAAATTATTACTTACACAACTGCTTGTATTCAGTTAAAATAACTTATTATGCAGTTAATCGTACTCTAAGGCCTCGTTTGGTTCGAGCTTTTTTTTTGAACAAGATAAAAAAAATATTTTATTTTTTAAGTTTAATGAGAGAGAAATTTATTTTAATATTAGAAAGTGTGTAAAATGTGAAATACTTTAAATTCTAACATTCGTATTTGCATTAAATATGAAATAAAGTTGATTTTTATAGTTAAAATTTGTGTTGGGCAGAAAAAATAGCTCCAACCAAACGAGGCTTAAATGCTTGTACTCCACTTAAATTCTACGTAATGCAATGAATTGCAAAAATATATTCAACTCAAATTCATTGATATGTCATAAATCAATCCTAAAAATAGCCTATTCTCTTACAATTAATCAATATACTGAGAAATAGATGTGTAATTATAGGTATTATATTAAAACGCAATCAAATGTCCCTAATAGATTGCCAAATATCAATTTTCGATTGAAATACATTAATAGAACAAACATTACGTGTAATCAGAGTATTATGTTAAAAAACCTTTTTATAGACAAGATTAAAGTCATATTGCACATATCATCATCAAATAAAATAAAAACTAATAGATTACACACACAATTGCATGTATTCGGTCAAAATAACTTATTATGCAATCAATCGTACTCTAAATGCTTGTACTCTACTTGAATTCAACGTAATGCAATGAATAGCTGCAAAAACATCACTATTCAACTCAAATTCATTGATATGTCATAACTTAATCCCAAAAAGAGCCTATTCTCTAAAAATTGATCGATATAATGAGAAATAGATGTGTAATTATCTGTATTACATTAAAACACAATCAATTGTCCCTAATAGATTACCAAATATTAATTTTCGATTGAAATACATTAATATAGTAAATATTACGGGTCTAATCTGAGTATTATGTTAAAAAACTTTCATATAAACAAGATTAAAGTCAAACTGCACATATTAGCATCAAATATAATAAAAACTAATTGTTTACACACACAATTGCTTGTATTCAGTTAAAATAACTTATTATGAAATCAATCGTACTCTAAATGCTTGTACTCCACTTGAATTCAACGTAATGCAATGAATAGCTGCAAAAATATCACTATTTAACTCAAATTCGTTGATATGACATAAATCAATCCCAAAAACATCCTATTCTCCTAAAATTGATCGATATACTGAGAAATAGATGGGTAATTATAGGTATTATATTAAAACACAATCAAATGTCCCTAATAGATTGCCAAATATCAAATTTTGATTGAAATACATTAATATAGCAAATATTACATGTGTAATCAGAGTATTATGTTAAAAAACAAGATTAAAGTCAAACTGCACATATTAGCATCAAATATAATAAAAACTAATTGAATACTCACACAACTGCTTGTATTCAGTTAAAATAACTTATTATACAGTCAATCGTACTATAAATGCTTGTACTCCACTTGAATTAAACGTAATGCAATGAATAGCTGCAAAAACATCGCTATTCAACTCAAATTCAATGATATGTCATAAATCAATCCCAAAAAGATCCTATTCTCTTAAAAGTGATCGATATATTGAGAAATATATACAATTTGAC
>KZ451963.1:26962-52684 GCA_002786265.1 Apostasia shenzhenica
AGGATATATGAAATTTAACTTTAATATCTGGCATTATTATATTTACATTTCCATGAAGCTTGGTTATGGTGAGATGATACCAGTATAAAAACAAATTCAAGAAAAGTAGGATATGAACATGTTAAGTTATAACCATTAAATACGGTAAATATAATTAAGTATAAATAAAAATATAATAAATATATTATATTATTATATTTGAGGTATAGTTCATAATAAAGTTTTATTTTTTGCTAACGGTTTGCAAAAGATTCCGTAATGAATCTCAATTATCCATGTGGCACTGCATTGAACATGAATTAAATTGCTCTAAACAAAGATAGTTGAACCAAACCAAATCAAGCCATGCCAAGGTAAGTATGGCCATATTCCCAAACCCTGAAGGCCACAGAGGAGCTTTGAGATTAGGTTTCATTTACTCAATAAATACCAAGAGTTATCTAAGTTGCTAGCAACCTTGTGTTTCATGATAGAAGTAAGTATATTGTGATTGGGTGTCATTTTATAAAAGATATTATGGTTGCAAAAAAAGAATGTTATACCATATGTTAGTTTCAAAAATTAGATTGATAATGTCTTCACAAAGTCCTCAGTTTCTTTATATTTTATTACTCTACAATAAGCAAGAGTTATAAGACATCTATGCTCCAATTTAAAGGAGAGTATTAGACGAGCAATTTTCCTATTACACTGGACTAGTTTAACTATTTTACATTCTGTAAATATTATATCTTTTTCTCATTTTTTACCCTCAATGAAAGTCCTTCCAAATATAGGAATTTTATCTTCCCACTACACAACCAAGAATTAAGCATATAATAGGTAATGTGATTTTTGTTTTTCACATATGTAATGCTGCCAAAATTTTAATTTATTATACATCAGAGCCAACATCTTAATTACCAAAGAAGACATGACAAGAAACTATAAGGAGTGATTTTAGTTACTTAGACTTAGATAAGAATTTGGTAACTGATAGGACGCAATGGAAACAAAGGATTCATGTAGCCGACCCCACCTAGTGGGATTAAGGCTTGGTTGCTGTTGTTGTTGTTGTATACATCAGAGCCAACATCTATAGCACATTTACCTCCAAATTAACACTATCAATGACAGCAATTGTATTGTATAGCTTTAATCTACTTGTTCATAATGAGGGTAAATATCAAATCTAACAGTTTATATGTTCGTGACAAGAGGATAATCAGTAAATATTTTGTTTATTTTACACATTATTTTGCTACTAGCAAATCTTATTGAGACATAAAAAGAAGTTTTGCAATCTGTTAAAGTTTGATTTCATCCTCCATTGTTGCTTCTAGCTGAATATGAAATCCTCTCAAAATTTTCCCGGTTTCCTGGATAGTATCTCGAGTATATCTAGACTTACACAATAGTGATCTGCTGTAACTCTATTATTCCACTTTTCATGACAGCTTCTTTCCTCGAACACTCTTTCTTGTAACTGCTACAGCATCTCTTACTTTTGCATGCATGTGAGCTTGAGTTTGTTGCTTCTTTCTGGCACCCCTTCATGTTACTTTTACAGCAAGAAGGATCATGGTTCAGTTTTACCTATACCAACAGATATATATCAAGTAAATGAAACGGTAATAACATAAAAAATGGGGGATCTACTTACCGGATACCTTATTCTTGAAATATTATGCATTTTAAACCCCTTTTAGAAAAAGGGTGTAAAGTGCATAATTTTTATGATTCCTTGCAAGTCATTTTGGGAATGAAGTTCATAACATTTTAGAATGAAATGTGAAATGCATAATATTTCAAGAATATATTCCTGAGCCAAAACTTACAAGCCTAAGCTTTTAGATTAATTGGTAATCAGAGATTATCACAGCTAAAGTTCTTAAGTTCGAGTATTGGTAAAACCCAATAATCTCATGCATGTTTGAAAAAGGAGAACTATTATGAATTCAAATCACATCTCTCACTATTGTTATGGGTAAATTGCATTTACATCCCTAGGGTCTAAGGCTTTTTGTTTGTCGGTCCATAAATTTTGAATCTAGCATTTAGGTCCCTTAGATCTTAGAATTTTGCACATTAGTCTACAAATTTTTAATCATAGCAATCCATGAGTTTGGTGATATATTGTCATTTAATCCCTCTTTATTTTAACATTAGTCTAGAATTTTGCACATTAGTCAACATTGTAAGTAATAGAATGATTACATTGCAATAAATCATTAACCTCAAAGATCTAAGTGCTATTATTCAAAATCTGTAAACCAACGTGCAAAAATCATAAGATCTCAAAGACCTAAATGTTACGATTCAAAATCTGTGGACTAACACAAGAACCTAAGACCTTAGAGACCTATATGCAGTTTACCTTAAAATTATTCGTAGATCATAACCTGCAAGCTTAAGCTCTTAAGCCACTTGGTAACTAGATATTTAACAAAAATATTGAGTACCAAAAGTGCTAAAGTCAAGCATCATGGACAAGTTCATTCACTGAACCATCAAACTTAAAGCAAGTCATTATCATTTCATTTCAATCAACTGCGAATAGGAGAGTGAGAGTCATTTGGAGAGATTGATGCGAAACAAAGTGAGATGATTGATGTGAAGGTGATTCAAGTAGCAAAATGACCTTTCATGTGGGCTTGTGAACTACTTATTTTGCTGATGAATCATCTTTCACATAAATCATCTCCACTTGGTTTCACATCAAGCTCTCCAAAAGACTCATCTCTCACTATCCTCAACGTAGTTGATTGAAATGAAATTATGTTGACTTGCTTCAGTTTGCTGGTTGCATGATCTTGTCTATGATGAAAGACTTCATCACTTATGATACTAAATGTTTCATTCACTTAATTTATTTCTTTTGTATAGGAAACTGGCTGCAGTCATGCAATTTTTCTTGTTCTTTTACCTTTTCATTTCCACAGCAAAAGGTTTCAGATTTGGAGGGGCAACATCCACTCGATGGCTCGCAAGCACTTTCTCCTTCTTGTTCCTTTACCTTCTCATTTCCACAACAAAAAAAATCAGATTTTGATTGGCAACATTGACTCAATGAATCGCAAGCATTTTCTCCCTCGCATTTTTTTACCTTTTCATTCCCACAACAAGAAGTTTCATATTTTGAATGGCAACAATGACCCAATGGATCACAAGCACTTTCTCCTTCTTTTTCTTTTACCTTGTCATTTCCACAACAAGAAGTTTCAGGTTTTGAATGGCAACATTGGCCCGATGAATTGCAAGAACTTTGTCCTTCCAGTTCTTTAACCATCTCTTTTGCACAACAAAAAGTTTCAGATTTTGAATGGCAACATCCACTAGATGGATAGCAAGCACTTTCTCCTTCCTGTTCTTTTACCTTCTCTTTTGCACAACAAAAAGTTTCAGATTTTGAATGGCAACATCGACCTGATGGATCGCAAGAACTTTCTCCTTGCTCTTTTACCGTCTCTTTTGCACAACAAAAAGTTTCAGATTTTGATTTGCAACATTGACTAGATGGATCAGAAGCACTTTTCCTGTGATGATTATGGCATGTTGAATGTTGTCCGCATGATTTGTGCAAACATTTCGTATTTTTTGTTTCGGTTTGCATGAGCATCATACTATTTGTGATGACAATGAGACAAGTGCCAACATCAGCCAATGCTGCCGCCCAAAGCAGTGGGTGACCAGCGACCGCGAGTATGATTATACTCAGTTTTGTGATCAGTGAAAAAATGATATTCTCGACTATCTTACGGCTCATTGATCTTGCGAGCTTGATGATTTTTGGGACCTTGCAGATGTCATTTGACATTAATGTTATATGGCTGGTCTCCATTGCAACTGCAGAGCCTGATATTCCCATTGAGATCCCCACATTGGCTATTGCTAGTGCAGGTGCATCATTCATGCCATCTCCAACCATTGTTACTGACCCTTGCTCTTTCTTGAGATCTTCAACAGTTCTTACCTTGTCCTCTGGAAAAAGCCCTGAATAAACAGCTTCTATGGAATTCCCAAGCTGCAAAATTTATGCAAAAAGTGCATGTAAGGGTTAGAATGCCTGCATATTTTCGCATTATTAGCATTTGCCAACTATTTATGCTCATCTCTATGAATCCTTCTTCTCAAAACAGTCATGTTCACTAGTACATGTCAAGTCAACTCTATAATTTATGAAAATTATAATTATAGAATTTTGATTAAATTATATTTAACATATCCTCTTCCCTTCTATTATTATCACCTTGTTGTATGAACCAATCTTAATAACATCACCTTAACCATCTGTGTTGTACATGCTCAACTAATTTAAACACAATACAAGAATGTTCTCGCTCACACACTCTTAAGGATGTAATCAATTTTCCTGCAACTTTCTCAACAGATAAGCATCTCACCATTGTCATTTTATAATACTCAATTTGAAAGTTGAGGATGTCTTAATTCCTATCAGCATGTTCATGAAATAAAGTTGATTTTATCACTCTTTTCCTGAAGCTTTTTTTTCCAAAATACTTAAAAGAGTCTACTGAAGTTTAAAAAAAAAAACACTTTAGGTGTGTTTGGTTCCGTGATCTTGATATTATAATATATTATCTAAATGTCATGACAACGAAATGTTATTGTTTGAGTGAACCCTCCATAACATTTTTTACTGAAATTCGGCCGTAGCCTACCATAACATAACATTTTTTAAGGTTATGTACACATGTCATCGAACCAAACAATCATTATCTTTAGATGACATGACATAACATCAAGATAACATCAAACCAAATACCCTCTTACTCTATTCGTTATGTTCTTATTTAAGATTTGAAACTAGATTTCAGCTTTAACTTGGACCTTATCATGAAGATTTTAATTTATTCTAATCCCAAATAATAATTTTGAACTTATATGATCATATAATATAGCTAGAATGTACATAGTTTTCTTTTTTAATATGAATGCACATAGTTAAATTATAAGAAACTGACTCAGAAATGAGGAAACTGATTGTTCACATGCAAACCTTAAAACTATATTGTCACTCGTCAATAATCGTAACCAAACTTTTTTCTATAATTGTTTCAAGATCTAAATCTACTAGTATTCTAGGAAAAGAAAAGACAAACATAATTTTATTGTATGTTGAGACTTTTTCTCAACTTTATTTTGCTAATCAGACGACTGATTCTATTTTTTGTTTCTTTATAAACTTAAATATAATTGCTTTTTTTAACTGATTAGACGAATTTTCTCGAACATTTTTTTACCTATTCTTTCTACTAGTAATACTCCTGTGAAGAAACTGCACAAAATTCTTTCATGTATATAGTGTAATATATATATACTATAATATATAAATTTATTTTATATAAAAGCTAAAATTTAATAATATTTTATTCATCAATTATAAATTAAAACTATAGTAAAAATATTTAAATTGAGGATGATAAATAATATATAAATATGAATATTTAAAATTTTATTTTATGTATATAAATATTTATCTTAATAATAAAAGTATATTAAAATGTTAATTCACATTTAATTATAGTAAATAATTTTATAATTTTACATTTAAAGGGACGATAATATGTATAAAAGTATATATATTAAATATAATAAAAAAAATGTACAAAAGCGATGATCATTGAATTATAATTGCTTTGAATTTTTTTTTAATATATTATTTAATTAATTTATTATACTAATAAATGCATACTTCATTTGCTCTGCAATATTGCTTGTTTGTTATATTTGTATATTCAATACTGCATGTATATATTTCATTATATTTAAAGTACATGATTTGTTATATATACATGTTTAATATATGATATCAAAACTAGGTTGGATTTGTAAATCACTTAAATTTAAAAAATTAAAGATAATTTTTATTTAAATAAATGTTATATATATGCCTTTAAATATAAATTTTATATTGCAATAGTTGATAATAAATAGTAATTATATAACTTAATATTTGATTCAATAATTTATGAAATTATGTACCTCATTAGTGAATTTTTTTTTTCAAAAGATCAATAAAAGTAAATATTATTTATATAAATAAATAGTTTAAAAATATTTCAAAAAAATTAAAAAATATTTTCTTATGAAATTTACTCTTTAATATTATTGTTTTTTGTTGTAAAAAGAATGCAAATTAATTTTTTGCATTTTTATTTTTGCTAGATATTTTGAATTTTTAAAAATAAAGATTTAAAAACTATTATTTTAAAAATAATTATTTGAAAAATATATTATAATTTTTTGAATTTGATAGTACTGTTAAGTCTGTTTAAAACTTAAAATTCACTTATATTTGGTCGATTTGAGATTGTTATTTTTTTATTCAAAAATAATTGATTATGCATAGTTAAAATTTTAAAAAATATATATAATTATAATATTGTATGTATATAAATAGATTACGATAGATAATATAGAGTCTATGAAAAAAAGTAGATAATATAAAGGTAATAAAATATTAATATATACATAAGTATATATATATATGTGTGTTTTTATAACAATATATTTTTATATAAGTAAATATTAAATAATTAAAATTTTAATTAAATTATATATAATTAGTTTGAGTTGAAATAAAAAATTTAATTTATTTAAATTAAGTTAAACTCAATTCAAAAAATTTATCCATAATTAACTGTGAACATCAGCTAAATCTACTTTTAACTTTTAAATAAGAATTTTTCATATTTGTGTTGTATTTGAAAATTTAAAAAAATCAAAGTAATATTAAATTCGATGAAAATAATTTTGAGAAAATTAAAAAACTATTTCCATTAAATAAAACGAATCAAGCCCTTGATCATTAACATTACCCAATAGGGATTGTATGTTTATCTATATGAATATTATAGAAATTTTTAACAACCATTGCTTATGTGTCATAAAGTTTGACTTAGGTAGCATGATTTGTTATAAAATTTAAAAGAAGCATAGGCCCTATTTGGCGCGAGGATTAAAACAGGATCAAAACAGGACTAGAATGGTACTAATTTAAAAAATAATGATAATAATAATAAATAAATATTTTAAATCATTTTATACAAATTCAAATATAAAGAATATTATTTTACTTTATATATTCAACAATTTAAAATAAAAATATCAACTTTATTTAACATTCTAGACCAAAATATTCAAATTGAGTATTTTGATCTAAGATGCGAAATAAAGTTTATATTTTTATTAAAAATTATTGAGTATGTGAAGTAAAATATTATTTTTTTATATTAAAATTTGTGTAAAATAATTAAAATAATTTATTTATTATTACTATTTTTTTTAAACTAGTACTATTTTGGTTCTTACGCCAAACAGGGCCCAGGCATTTAAGTAGCTTCAAAAATTTAACATTATGTACCAATTTTAATATAATAATATAGATAGATAGATGTTTTACTAAATATACCTGCTTTTGAGTATACAATGCTGCTGATTCACTGTCACCCGTAAGCATTGCAGTTTTCATGCCCATAGCTTTCAATTCTTCTATCCCTTTCTTAGCTCCAGTACGGCATGTGTCGAAAAGCAGGAAGACTCCAATAGGAATGGCATCTAAGAACACATATCCCTCTGTACCTACTTCCTTCATGTCTCCAGATTGTGGTACTGATTTGAATATAAATATTTGAGAAAACTTTACTGGCAATAAATAAGCATGAAACGGTAAAGTCGGAAATCATTCATTTTGCAAGCCATTGTCACTTAGAGAAAGTCGGCTTCGATGGTTTGGACATCTAAATCGCAGGCCAATTGAAGCTCCAGTTAGAAAAATTGAGTTACTGGATTTTGCCCATGTACAAAGAGGAAGAGGGAGACCAAAGAAGACATGACAAGAAACTATAAGGAGTGAAACGGTAAAGTCGGAAATCATTCATTTTGCAAGCCATTGTCACTTAGAGAAAGTCGGCTTCGATGGTTTGGACATCTAAATCACAGGCCAATTGAAGCTCCAGTTAGAAAAATTGAGTTACTGGATTTTGCCCATGTACAAAGAGGAAGAGGGAGACCAAAGAAGACATGGCAAGAAACTATAAGGAGTGATCTTAGTTACTTAAACTTAGATAAGAATTTGGTAACTGATAGAGCGCAATGGAAACAAAGGATTCATGTAGCCGACCCCACCTAGTGGGATTAAGGCTTGGTTGTTGTTGTTGTTGTTGTTGTCATTGCAAATCAGTAAACATAGAATAGGTTATTCAGGAAATCATGCAACTAAAGATCAAACATACACAAATTTAAGGAGGTTATCAAAAATAAAGAAGAAATTTAGAATGCAGAGAGAGATAAAGAGAGGAAGAAGGAGACAGTTATTCGTTATTCAGTGAAACTGCCAAACATGTCTATATAACACAAACTGGGATCATTAAATCGGTTAGGGATTCAAGGCAACTCAAAAAGGTTAGCCCATTTATTCTGAATCAGTAGTATTCTGTTAAATCTACAGTTTTCAATTTTATTGATCTTTTTTTTTTAACACTGCTTCACACCTAACTCATCATCTAACCAAGTTTTATTCAACTTCAAAAAGAAACATTAAAATTGGTTACATACATATGATGGGTGGTCTAATTTGGAGTTAATTGACATTAGTTTTTCGATAACAAAAATATGCATATAACAATAGAAAGGCCAAGATATTTGGATTGAGAGGTTGTAGCACCTGCTTCACTTTGAGCTCTCATTGCAATTCTTTTATTACCAATGTAGATCCTTCTTCCATTTATTTCTCCAGAAACTCCCTCGCCAGGGTAGATATGAAAACCATCCACTTGCTCTGGTTTTGGAATTATGGAGTTACGCCTTGCATAATCAACAAGTGCAGATGCCATTGGGTGACTTGATTTGCTTTCTATGCTTGAAACCCTAAAGAGCCATTATAGTTTGAGTTCCATAACAAACTGATAAACACGATATAGTAACTAATAAATTAGATCATTTTCCTTATATAGACTTACACCAACTATTTCAAATTATCTCCATGAATCCTCTTTCATCAATTATTAAGCCAAGTATTGCATGTGGTATTATTGCCAAGGTTTTTTTTAAAGTGCGTTCTTAATTTTTCTTTCACATATAACTATCTTCAAGCCTTACTAGTTCCTATTTAGCTCTATGTTATGCAACTAAATCTCCCAAAACAAAAAAAAAACTTTGTTATGCATGTAGGTAGATTCATTTTTGTGCCCCTCTCACCACTCATTATTCAGCCTAGAACCTACCAGGAGTCGTACTTTACACCAGGGATTCCCCTCCCTTAGGAAATCACTCGGGAAATACTCCCCGCCCTCATCACCCACGGGCATCATACTTACCCTTGCACGACAGAGGCCATTTTCTGGATATGAACTCAAGACTTACGGCTCACATCAAATCAATATTTCACAAACACATGCTCTTTGAAAACTTTAATTCACAAAAGTTTAAATGACTTTAAAGCTTTATATTTTATATCCTTAGGGTAGATTGCACCCGAGATCTTGAGCTTATTCTACCTTTGTGCAATCCGCACTTTTTAAAATTGTTCTATATGGCTCCAATATCTTTATTCAATCCGTCCACCCTCCCGGCCTTCCGTGATTCACATGCACAATTGAACCTTCCAAGAAGAGGAAGGAGGAAGAAAAATTTTTGATCAATATGAAATTAATATTACCTTATTTGTTTCCCATGTTAACTTTAACCTGATGAAGGCTAAACACTTATGTTACATCCTTCACTAATTCCAAATTATAAATAAATATAGTTCAAGCCCACCACAAATTCCAAATAAAAGCCTAACATTATTTCATGTCATACAAGCATCTTAAAATGAAAAACTAATTTATTTCACATTTTATGAACTTTTTCAGATAAAAAAATCACCATTCAAGTTCAAATTTTAACCTAATCAAAAGTAACCAACTAAACAAAGGCATATGTAGTTGGAAACACTGTATTATAGAAAAATGCCTGCCCCTTCCGTCTAAGTTCGAACTGGTTTCCTTACTGTTAATTGAGTAGTTTCTACTCCGCCTTCCAGGCCTATGATATTGTCTTCAAGAAATTCATTCCCCCTTCCCTGCAAACTTCTCCATCTAAATTAACCCCAATTAAATAAAGTAGAAAACTCTATGACCTACATGGAATCAAAATAGACTAAAACAATTGACCTACAAATACGAACCATGTAAAAGAACAGTTATACCTCAGAAATTCAGATACAATTCATCCTATAAAAAAATTTCTGTTTGAGAACCCATACCAATAAAGAAGCATGGGCATGGTCACTTCAGCTGTTAAGGTTTTGAGCTCAGTGACAGAAAACTCTCCTCTTGTGATTGTCCCTGTCTTGTCAAAAGCTACAACCTTAGTTTTTGCTAAGTCTTCAAAAACATCACCCCCTTTGACGAAAAGCCCCATTTTTGCTGCCTTCAGGAATGCACAGAAGGTTGCCACTGGTGTGGATAATACCAATGCACATGGGCATGCACTCACAAGAAGCACAAGGGAAAGTTTAAACCAATGCTTTGCATTGTGAAACTTCAGCATAAGAGGAATAAGGGTAATGCTTGCAGCTATCAGCACCACAACTGCAAATAACCAGAGAGATTTAAAGTTGGTTATAGCTGTTTGACAAATTTTTGTTTCACATTTGCACTGAAAATTCAAAGAACTGTCAAACTCCAGGATTTTTCACGTCCTGTCTCACAGGCTCAATTGGTTTTTGTAAGCGATGCAGAAAAGTTATTAAGAAGAATATAGCTGACTTCGTATTGAATACCGACATCTTCAAATTTATTAATACCATATGAAAAAATTTAAATACTACAAAGCTATATCCATCTTTACCTGTCCTGGACTAACAGTGAGAATCCTCAACAAAGAAAAACCTCGATTAAGGTTTGAGACCAAGGTTTGAAACATCAATGAAGGAATGCTATGAAAGAGGGGACAGGTGATCCTAGTATGAGGAAGGCCTAGAAAGAAGCACTCATCAAGGAGACCTCTCCAAACCTATGGTACTACTTATTCATCTATTCTTTGAGAAGGGATGTTTTTGAAGAATGAACCTGTGTTCTAGAAGGCTGGAGTATTTCAAACAATTATTGAGTAGTGGCCAGGTTAGATCGCTACAACTTTCTGGCTTCCATCTTAGTCAGTTTTTCAAAACTCAGCACCCATCATGTAGATTTTTTCACACAAGAACTTTCCATATTCTACACTACCAGATATCATAATTCTTGCCATTGAGCATAACTATCTTCGTTGACACTGATGGGTCCATCTTCTTCAAGGATTTCACAACCTAACACCACAAGTTTAAGGAAATAACCAAGATACCCCAGGCAAAGTTGAACAAACCTCGGACGAGTTAAAATCAAAGATTAGCTTAACGTAGGAAGCATTTTGGACAACTTGTAAAAACTTTAACTTAGGAAACTCACGACTATCAGAAGCTAAACAACAAGGTGGGTTTAAAAAGTAATTTGGGTTTCTTCACTTGAAACTCGAAGAAGCTCAAGATAGCTATTAAAAGACTAACTTCTTTGCTATCTTTATTCTTCGATAAGAAGACATTTGAAGTGAACATTTCTTTTGGATGTTCCGCTATCTTTCGTTGTACTTCATTGTTGGACTTCACCACCAACTTCACCACCGGCTATGAATCTCTTGGAGTGCTCTCGCTATGAATCTCAAATAATAGCTTTGCTCCTTCAGTACTCTCTCTCTCTCTCTCTCTCTCTCTCTCTAAAGTAGCAAATTAAAGAGACTACAAATAATAGCCATATGAATAGGAGTTCCAAGTGATTTTTTTTATAACTCACTCTTCGTGAACTATTGAAAGTCCCCTCACGTTGCTTTCCCACGTTACGACTTCCACAATAGTTTCCACAAAGAACACTAATGTAGCCACTACTTTAAAACCATTCTTGATTCTATGTTTTCTTCTAAAAGCACGTCGCTTTTTGAAGTAGAGATTCCACTCAGAGGTTTTTTTGTTTTGAGGATAAGTCCACACAAGGTTTACTAAGCTCCATCTTGGATGTCAAAGTTTTTCTCCATCAGAGTTTTCTTCTCACGTAAAGGTCATACGCCAAATCTCTCATTGAGGTTTTTAAAACCCAAAATCTTGTCGAAAACATCATTCTTCGATAAACCTTCACATCTGAAACTTTGAAAAGCTGTTTCTTCGACTCGTCCTTGTAACATCACAACGGACATAGAAAAACTTACACTTGAACTTCGATTTTTTAAAGTTATCCCACACTTGTAAGCTTGATTGGAGAAGAACCGTGCCCAGCTTTTACCTGGTGTGTAATATTTTGCACATGAATCTATTATCCTCTGAGTCTTGGACTTGCTAGCTTGTGCCTCGTCCACCATTCTCGCCATCTTGGCAGCAGCAGAATGCTCAGCCTTGGCGGTTGTCTTCACACTGATGTAGCCTGCACGCAAACAATAGTACGTTACATTACCAACACAGCATATCAGAAAGACAGAGAAGGAAAAAACTGGAGGCACGATGACCGTTTAACGGCACAGATACCATCGATATTGAGGGTTCCAGCCCAGACCGGGGATTGGGGATGCTTGGCGACGGGGAAGGATTCGCCGGTGAGGCTGCTTTCGTCAACCTCACTTCGCCCCTCCACGACGACGCCATCAATGGGGATCAGTTCTCCAGCCTTAACAGCAATGATTGTGTTGATCATCACGTCTTTGGCTTCGACTTCTTCTCCGGTCTCCGCAAGAATCGCTTTCTGAGGAGTCAAGCTCATCAGCGAGTTCATCCCCGCCGTTGCCTGTCATTTGAAACTAATCATATTTTCTCATAATCAAAAACAAAAACCTCGATTTTTCTTTTGTGACAAAAAACTCGTCTTATTTCACGCACACAGGGCTTTGATGAAATTTGTATTGCGTCCATGCCCCGGACCGCAATAGAGTGAATTCTGGAGCGCCACGTGTGCATAAATCTGCCCCCTATTGCATATGCAATACTTAAAAATTCACACTCACATGCTTCGAGACTCAGACACAAAAAATTTCATTTAAATTTTATTTGTTTGGTAGTTAAAAATTAATTTAATTTAATTTTAATATGACATATTATATTATATATAAAATTTAATATTAAAAATTAAATTTATTTCATATTTTATATACATTACTAAAATAATAATTAATTTATATCACATCTCTCACATATCCCAACATAATAACTAATTTTATTTCACATCATTCACAAGTTTGAAATAATAAATTAATTAAAGAAAAAATTATGATTTTAACCGAATCAAATCAAACTGAATAAATTAACTAGACTGATTTTTTTTTTCGATTTGGTTAATCAAACCACACCCCTAACTCCAATTACTAAGCTTATGAAATTAAAAAAGTGGATGCTTAGAAGTAGGTAGGACTAAGCTAGACCCGAAAATTTGGTTTAATTCTCAAGGTTTTTGGGTTGGGTCCGATTCCACCATACGTGGAATATATAGATAATTACTTGAGTTAAATACAAGAATACCTAGAACCAATCTGAGCTGTATCAGAGTTGCACTTCTATGCAGGATTAAAAAGGAATTTTGGAACCAATGGTTAAGTTCCAATTCATCAAGTTATGAAGACAACGAAAACCGATTTGAATCCAACTGTCGAAATTTTGCACAGAATCGATCCTACTCTGAGTCGACTAGTTTGCACCCCTAGTCAATCTCATATACTTAATCCCTATCTAATCCGATGTAGTCAACCCGAACACAACCTGATACATCACTGAAGCTTAAACAAGTGAATCAAAACACAAATTTCATATTAGGTTTGATCGGTCCGGGTTATAGGTTTGACACAATCCCTATCTAATCCCCCTTGGGGTTTGCTAGATTTGCAGTGAAGGGAGAGAGAGAGAGAGAGAGAGAGAGAGAGAGAGAGAGAGAGACCTTGAGGCTTGCCATGGACTCCAGCCATTGAGCGATTGTGAAGAGGAAAACAATAAATGCAGCTTCTGTAAAATCTCTAAGGGCAACTGCCCCTCCCACTGCCCAAAAAAAGGAGGACTATCATTACTTTTTAATTAAATTGGTACCTCTTTCATGTGCAATAATATTCCAAAAATAATCATATTGCTGAAATGTCTCCAAATTTGAATTAATATAATATTTTGGTTCTTTCATTATCATTTTCTATGAATTTTTCATTTTACTTTTTTAATTAAGAATATCTCTTTCTCCCGCTCGATCTCGAGAGAGAGAGCGGAGGGGGTGGGAGGCCTGTCCCTCTCTGCTTGCTCCCTCGAGAAAACAAGAAGAGATAGAGAGAGGATGAGCTCAAGGACAAATTTAAAATTTCAAAAATATGATAATGAAATAATATTTTTTAATATCGATGGAAACCATTAGTTTAGACTTTTAAGTAATAATTAAATTTTCAATGACTTTTATTGCTACAAACTTTTCAAAATAAAAATTTTTTAACAAATTTTTAAAAGTTAGACTAAAATATAACTATAGGAGTCTTTCAGTAATTAATTCTTATTTTTAATACAATTAATAGTTAAACCAGCAAAAAAAAAAAAGAGATGTACAGTTGAGCAGAAGAGTAATTACAGATCAAAGTCAGACTACCTGCAATCAGAATGAGAATGTTAATATCAAGAGTAAATCTTCTAGCGGCAGCAAAACTCCTCAGAAGGATTTGTGGCAGGCCAATCACAACTGCTGTTAAAGCCAACCATCTAAGTGGTGGGCAGAATCTCTTAAACAATGACAAAATAAGAAGCAATCCAGAAGCTTGTATGTTAGGACTTGGCCATTTTCTGATGATCTTTTCTGAGTTATATGCCCTTATGCTCGCCTCCAGTCTTGCTTGATTCAAAGCCTTAACTGATCATGATCATCAGTTCAAGAAAAGATGATTGCATGAGTAATGCAATATTAATTTACATTTATAGCATGCTTTGTATTGTTAAACTTTAACAATTAAATAGATGATTTAGTTGGGAAGGAAAAGTTTTCAATTTTAATCACTATGTGCCCCTCCTTCGAAGGAAGTATCATGACTTTAAGCTGCAGGAGAAGTCGAAGAAAGATGTTTGGGAAGGCAAGTCGAAGAAAATTTCTTTAAATAGCTGATCAGCTTTAAAAGAGCCTTTGAGATAGTCACAAAACAAATATTTTTGACAAGCTAGGCCTAATAGTTGAAGAGTGCATTCTTCGATAAGGATTGGAGCAGCAATAAAAGTGAAAATAATAATCATGGTGAAGTGCAGCAACCTAAAGCCTTTGAGATTCAAGGAGATGAACAAGAGAAGTAATTCTTTTTTATTAGCCACTTAGGATCAAAGGTCTAGTTGAGTCACTTGAAGAGAAGCTAAAATACTTTAAGTTCTTAACAAGTTATTTTTTTTGGTTTGTGAGTTTTAATATCGTTCTCATGTCAAAATTTTTGTATACTTAATGTCTCTTACTTGAATTTTTTTTTTCTGTCTTCATAAAGTCCGAAGATTGAAGATGAAATCCAGAAGTAATTAATGCATGAAGTTTGAAATCATTGATAAGCTCCTTTGATTACATCAAAGTAACATGAACGTGTCAATGTAAATTTTTTTAGGAAAGTAATGAAAGTATACGTTAAACACATGTGCAGACATACAATCGTATGAGGTTCAGCCATATGATCAGATTGCATCCATGGGTAGTGGAAGGAAGAAAGATGATTGAAGACAAAATTGCTCGAGGTTTAGAACTTGGATAAGATAACTGATCGACTGGAATAATAGAGATCTATGAGTTATAGGGTTCAAAACAAATGAACCATAGTTTGTGAACTTTACCTATTTGAAGCTGAGAGATTTGGTTGGCATTATGGACAACTACGACAGTCTTAGAAGGCACAAACACAGACACCTTCTGAACTCCTTCCAATGGCTGCAAGATCTTCTCTATGAGGGGGACTTCAGAGGAGCAGCAAATCCCCAGTACATCAAAGTAGCTCTTCTGAATTTGCTTTTCTTTGCTCTTATTTATCTCAACTCCCTCCATCTTCCTTGAGAGAGAGAAATTGTTGAAGTTATTGCAGTAATAGAAGAAGAAGAAGAAGAAGAAGAAGAAGAAGAAGAAGAAGAAGAAGAAGAAGAAGGAGAGAGAGAGAGAGAGAGAGAGAGAGGTACAGGTGTTAGGCAGGGTGTGTGAGTCTGGTTTAATTAGTACGTGCTTATATAAGCTAATGCCAGGAAATATTATATGTAATTTATATATTTTAAGGATTTGAAGGATATAATGCAAAAAAATAATAAATATTATATATGCTATCTGGTAAACGAGCATTGGAATCACAGTAAAACAAGAATATTTCATTAAATTTAAAAATTAAATTTCCATCCACATTCTTTTTTCTTTTCCTTTCTTCTCCTACTCGACTAGGCGATGCTGCCTGTCGGCACTCCCAGCATTGTCGTAACTACGACACCACATGCCCGATCTCGTTCCATCGAAGCTCCACCATTAGAGAATTGCCAAAAGTAAAGATATGACAATGAAAAGATGAAGAAAAAGATGAGGAAGATGAAATGAGTGTCTGTGAAACAGACATGAAACGATATGTCGATATAGATACGATATAATACAAAATTAATAATATGAAAAGCTTAAAATAGTATTTATGCTCTAAACATAATAGCAACAATAACAACAACCAAGTCTTAATTTGTAAAGAAGTTAGAACATTCTCGTAAATATTGGTTTGTGATTTGAATAATAAGAGCGCTCAATTTATGATTAGATCACAAATATATTATTCATTAGAGAGTCAATGACACTTAAAAATATATATAAATAAAAAAATTAATGATAAATATTTAACTTTAATTATGAATCATTCATTTACGAAGGATTGAATTATATCTAGCAATAATATCAATTGGCAATTCAAATTCTTACAATATTTTTAAATTTATAATTTTGAGAGTGCAATTTTTACTAAAGTAATTTGAAATTAAAAATTTTAATATTTTAATTAAAGTGTCAATTAATTATTAAAATTATTAAAACTTAAAATTATAATGTTCATAATTTCTCTTAATAGCTTCGTTAAATAATGTGAACTATATTTTATATTGAATTAAATTCATGAATTTAAAATTAATGATTCTAAATCAATCTCACACAATAATTAGTTGGATTAATTTATTTTTAAGTAATATAATTATTTAAATATATTTAATAGTTTTAAATTTTTGATTATATAATATAGTACGGACTAGTACGTATGCCACAAGGAAATATTTGTGACTGAAAAGTTTTTATAAAATTTAAATTTTAATAAAAAAAAGCTCAAATTAATAATGTTTAGAGAAATTTCTTTCCAATATTTTATTTTTTAATGCCGCTGATGGAAAATTCGGTCCCACATTATGATTGGATTTAGTTAATTAATTAATAATTAATTCAAAAAAGAAACCATCAAGAGCCGGCAGTTTTATTAATGCTTCTTTGGATTAATTAAATTAATTAATTAAAATATGATAGTAATTTCAAAAAAAATTAAAAAGATGACTCTTTTTAGTAATCAGCATGGGACGGGCAATGTTATCTTTTGTCTCATTGAAAAGAATCACTTTATTCTACGCGTATTGCACTATTTATTTTATGTAATAAAAATATAAATAATGAGTCAAAATTAAGTTATGTGAGCAAGACTCAAATACGAAATGTTCACTCATTTGCGTTCACATTAATTTGGAGCAGCGGCGGAGCCACATGGGAGTCAGGGGTGCAAATTGCACCCCTGATTTTTTTTTAATTAAACATCTAATTTTTTTTTTTACTTTTAGTCCTAATTTCGTATAATAAATATCAAATCATAAATTATGATAATAAGTTAAAAAAAATATTAAAAATAATAAATTATTTAGATAACTTATAATTTCAATTTTTCATAAATTATTCAACATATAAATTATGTAAATAGATTTTATATCAGTGAAAATTCATTCAATTTAAATAATTAATTTACGTATTTTATATTTAATTTAAAAAATTATTATATATCTTTAATAAATAATCAATTAACTGATCATAATTTAAAATTTTAATTCACTAAATTATTTAATAGATTAACATTTAATTTCTTAAATAATTTAGTGTATTAAAGGTTTAATTTATGAGTAGCAATTTTATTGGTTAGTTATTTGAGGTATGCAACAGAACTCTTAAATCAAAATTTTTTATTTTAAATGAAATATAGTAAAAATTTTAAAAGTTTTTATAATTTAAATAATTTTAAAATTATAATATTATTATAAATAGTTTATTTGACCCCCTAGTTTGAGGTCTTGACTCTGCCACTGATTTGGAGAACGTTGAAAAAGATCCGTGATATTCAAGCAGACTTGAAATTTTCAAGGTGATTTATTGATCGTACTTATCAGTACGATTCTAAATCATTCTCTTATTTTATTTCAGTATATTAATATGAGTATAGATCACAAGAAAAAATTTCAAGAAATTTTTTTAATTATGTGATTTAATCTATACTTAACTTCTGCAGTAGTTTTTATTTTTCAGTTTTTGAAACCAACGGAAAATGTTGCAAATTGGTTTTAATTTTTAAAAAATCTTGATTTAATTCTTGAGATTGTAAAAGTATTGTGATTATGATCCCTTTTTTAGATTCTCACCACTCATAGAAAAAGTGAATTTTGATTATTTTTTAACTATTACTTTGTAATATTTACATATTTTCAAGGGACGTTATACTTAATTTCTCTATCTTCATATTTCTTTGAAACTTAATAACAATTTCAAATTTATTTTCTTTCATCTACTACTATTTTTGTTTTAAATATTTTAAAACTAAAAATTATAAATATTAATTTTTTAAAATTAGATTTTAATAAGTTATAAGTAAAAAAATAATCTTAACAACATTACAATAATTCTATAATTTTAGAGATTCAAATTAAAGTTTTTAAAAAAATTAAGATTAATTTATAATACTTTTCGGACCTCAAAAGCCCAGATGCAATTTACCCGTTATAATATAATAAACATTAATGATCTATATAGATCAGGAGGGCTGTTATTGATCCGATTTCTAGCCGAGCCAATACTGGCTCGAAATTAGATCGATCACATTTCGATCGACAAGAAATTGGCTCGAAGTCGATTGGGTTCGACTTCAAGCTGGCTCGAGTCGATTCCAATCGACTTCGAGCCGATTTCGAATCATTTTCGAGCTACTCGAAATAATAAAATCTCATTTTTTTTCGAGTTGATCTCGAGCCTACTAGGCTCGACTTGAGCTGACTCAAGATTGACTCGGTTTATAATATATATATATATATATTATATACATATACTGTATATATTTATTATATATATAACATGTATTTTAATTTGAGCTGGATTAAGTCGAGCCTACCCTAGCTCAAAATTAGCTTGAAATCATTACCGAGCCAAATTTTTAGCTCGTTAATCGACTCATTTAGATCTACTCGATTTTAATTCGATCTAAAATCGATTTAACTTTCGATCGATTTTCGATTTTCGATTTTCAATCCATATTAACAACCTTATATGGATGTGGCATATGGTTGGCTTAGAATCTTTGCCAAAGAGAATTGGAGCATGGGAAGGAATTAAGAAGGAAAACTTAAGCCAGCCGCCTTCTTTTGGACTACTCAATTATATGTGAAGGCTCTTAATTGGCCATTCGGAGTAAGGCAGTAAATTTTTCTCCAAAATCAAAAGTTTTGCTCGAGTTTTACTTGTTCTAAACTCGACTCAAATTTAAAAAAAAAAATTAATATTTCATCTTGCGTTGACTTATTGCTAGACTATTGGATTTCTTGTTTGGTAGCTATTCTAAAAGGTCAAATGAGTTGATTAATGATACAAATTAAGCATGGAATAAGTCTTAATTAAAGTAATTTGATTATTCCGAACAATTAGTAATGATATAAAAAAAAGTATTATGTAGTAATTCACTAAATTATATAATGAATTAAGATCATAATTTATAATTAATTAATTTATTGATTATATAAATTATGTACACAAAATGACAAATGTTAAAGTCATACTTCAAAATATGCATCTTTTTAAAGTCCGTCCTTTTGCGTGCAAATAATTAAATCTAATTTGCATCAATATTGCTATGTTGATGGTCATGATTCCTTTAATAAAATATATTATTCAAACTTTAAAATCCAAAACTGAAAGAATACAAAATAAAAAAGGGATAATTACCTTAACATCTGAGTTTTGATTTTATGAAGACTTATCAAATGAGTTTTTTTTTTATTATTATTAATTTTTAAGATAATGACCAAATTGTCAACTCTCTCTCCGAGGCCCTCCCCCTTTCTTCCACCAATTCCCATTGATGCCAATGTTGGCTTTGCTTTCTTTCTACTATCAGTTGGAGGAGCCACTGTGTGACACATGTGGCCAAATATGATGGAGAGTGAGCGATGGGTGATGTCTTAAAAGAAAAAAATAATTGAAGTAAAATACGACATTTGGTTCAATATTATCTTGATGTTATGTTATGTTATCTAGAGAAAGTAATTATTTGCTTTAATGACATCTACAAAGAATCTTCTATAAGATTATAAAATTGTTAGTCAAAAAAAAAAATCTAGATGTCATGACATCTAGATTATATAATATAACACTAGATAGAACATCCGGAACCCCAAACGCCCCCAGGATAGGGTAATCCTTTTGGAGAAGTACTCCTCTCAAGTCACGTAATTTCTTAAAGTCAAAGTAGATAATATCTTATATTAGATCACAGAATATTACTGAGGCATAAAATAAAAACGTTTCACATCTGAAAAGGGGAGAAAGAGAAGAGTTACCTGGGCCTATAATTTAAGTAATAAAATAATTCCAAATAATTGGAACTTCGTCTTTTGAGATAAAAGATTGAGGCTAATGATGAGAAACTTTATAATTAAACATACTTGAATATGGGTATAGGTTTGAAATGGGTGACGCTTTCCCTGAGAAATACTCAAGTCATTGTAGTTCATAAAAAGTCAAAATAAAATAATATTTCTTATATCTGATATGAGATTTACATGCCGGGCCACTTACCGTCGGGCGGCTGACGAAAATAGGTGGAGGGGAGAGGGTGGAAAGAGAAAAGAACGGGCAAATTTTGGTTCATTTACATTAAAATTAATATTAAAAAAACTTATTTATTAGGGTTTTTTGTAAAAATTAGAGGGAGTTCTATATTAATTTTTTATAAATCATAAAACCTGCATTGAGTTTTAAAACTAACTGGGTGTATTTGTCTTTTTTTTTGAAAATGAATTTGAATTTTTATCTTCGTATGATTTCAAATTTGTGGATATTTCATGGAAGTTGGTCATAATTGAGAAAAATACAAAGGTATTATTTGATTTCAATTGATAAAAAAAGAAAGTGTAATAGTCCATTAAGTAAGCAAAACTAAATTATTTATGAAATATATATTACGTATATATTATATAATAGATATTATTTAAAAAGAACTAATTCCACCGTAACTTTCTATGGCTGCCGATATAGAAATGCCTCCTTAATTATCAGATTTTTTAAATTCTTCCAAATGGGGCAATAATTTTTCTATTACTTTTATATAATTATTTTAAATTATTCATTCAAGTCCTTTTTGTTTTTCTTTTTTTTATGTTATAATATTTCAGTGTTTGCTAATCAGCAGAAAAAGAAATTTGTTTACAGCCATCCTTTTATCGGTTCTATTTAGCAAATTTGTTTCTTCCTCTGATAATTATTCTTTTATGTAAGGAGAGAAGAGTGGAAAAGCAACCATTACAAAATATATAGTATTTCTTTATAAAAAAAATTACATGTCATACTCCTCTGCAAATATATTACATATTACTATTGCTTCAAAATTATTTTAAAAATTAGTGTCGGGGGCTCTATATTTACCTTTAAATATTATATAAAGTTGTTTCGGGCCTCAAGTTAAAATTTATTAAGGAATAAATGAAGTAATATGCGTGATCGGCAGGTCTTTAATATCTTTAAAAATCAATCTAATTTCTAATTCCTTTTCTAAATTCACCAATGCAAACAAAGGAAAAGTTCCCCAATAAAAAATATTTGAAGTCAAAATTGATTTTCAAGAGCAACAAAACCAAAGTTAACCATTAAAACTCAAGGAAAGATAACCAAAAAGAATAAGAAAAAAATTTCAAAGGAAGCACAAAAACCAAAATGGATAAATCTTCAAGAAAATGTCAAAAGATTAGACGCAAAGACTCAAAATGAGATCTCAATTACAACAAGGGAGGTATAACGCGACAGGTAGGGGTGGCAAAACATTGCGACTGAGTCGGGTTTCAAGGTCAAACCGAATCTTACCCACCTATATAGCTCAACCCGAACCCGCACCGATTAATAAATAGGTGTCCTGGGTTTGGTAGGTCGACCCTACCCATTTAAAATATCTTTGATAAATCCTTTCAATCCGGGAACCCGAACCCCAACCCGATTTATTCCCAATCAGAGACTCAACCCTTTAATCAACACAGGTCAAAAAGTTCATGGGACCCTTATCTAAAAAATTTTTCAAATCGGGGGTTCACGGGATCGATCATATAAATTGCCACCCTTACGACAGTAAAAGCTAAGGATAAAATTTCCAACATAACTTCTGCCTCGAGTTTGAAAAAGAACAAAGCTGCCCTTCGAGGAGAGAATTTCAACATTACAAAACAATGTGTAATTCTGAAATAACACCGGGGACTAAAGGTTTAGTAAAAGCTTTTTTTTTTTTTTCAAAGAAAAAATCAACCTTTTAACACATTAAGTTTCATATTAGTTAGAATTTGGTAATAACTAATGTTGAGACTTACAATTTTTATTCTTTTTTAACACGTTAATTTTTAAACAGTCAATTATACCATCATACTGGCAAATATTGACGATTTGAAATTAATATTATAATAAACTTACTAATGTCTTTCCCAAAAAATTATTTTTGTTACATTTTAATATATGATATTAGTATTTACATTTTTTAATGTTTTAATTAATCAATTTGACGAGTAGGCGTGTTTTTTATATTTAATTTTGGCCTAAATTAATTATATTAATTCGACATATTAAATACCACATTAATCATATTGTTAAAGGGGTTGTGTTTTGGTTTGGTAAAGGATAAATTTTAAGGAAGGTTAATTAAATTGGATTTAGGAAATATTTTTAATTGGAAAGGTTTGTTTAAATTTGATGTGGAAATAAAGTTTAGTTTTATAAATTTGATATGTGAGGGATGTGGATATAAAAAGTTAGTTTTTATGTTGGTAATATTGTGAGGGAAATGTGATATAGAGTTAGTTATTATTTTTTTATGTCTGGTATGTTATTGAGAGTGGAGTTGTTAGCAAATATAAATTTAATTCTTAATTAGTTAAAGTGATTAATAATGCTTGCTGTAATTGGTGATTAGCTGGTTAAGTTTAAATCGCAAGTTTAATTTTAAACCTCCCTATGACAAACAGGGGCCAATTATTAAAATTTAACTATATTTTAACCTTTTATAATATATTAAAAAAAAATTAACTTCTATTTTAATTTATAAATATAAATAATAATAAATTAACTTATATCACATCTCTTATATATCATAAAGATATAATAACTATCTTTATCTTTACATTATTATATAAATTTTTCAAAAAAAAAAATTACAATAAACACACCGACAAAGGGTTTAAAAAATTTCAAATAATTTAACTTGCCTCATTTGGGTTCTTCATGTTTTAAATAGAAATAGGTAATAATCCAGTGTGGCTAGAATAAAACCGAAAATGTTTTAAATTGAAACAAACTCCCAGTTTGATTAGATTAAAATTCATTTTCCATGTTTCAGTGGCCAAATTATCACCCCACCATAGTTCCTAAAAAAATTAATTAAAAAAAGCTTGATAAAGGTAATTGGAACGAGTTTTTGAGTTGGCTTTTTGTTCTTTAATTTCTAAATTAAATAGTATAAAGTTTGAATAAGCTTGATTATAAGAAATCCAAATTAAAATAATTTTTTTAAGAAAAAAAAAAAATTTTAGTTAATATCTTATTTTGGTTAAATAAGAAAATAATTCATGAAAAAAACATGAAAATGAGTTGTTTGCCCCCCAAACCGGCATTTAGTTATTCTTTTAGGGATATAGCAGGGATATGTTCTAATAATTTCATAATTGGTTTTAAGATTTATGTATGATTTAAATTCGTGAACGTTAGTAAAAGCTTGGGTTCACGAACCATTGACCAAGTAACATGTTATGGCTTTTATGTTCGTAAATTAAGCTCAAACAAGCTCAAGTCGACCTCAAGTTTTAGTAAATGAACATAAACTCGAACAGACTACTATCTAGCCTACACCCTCGATTTTAATTTTCAATCCTAATTTTTAGACTCTTTATTGTATTCTGAAATTTATTATCATGATCTGAATCACAAAAACCTATTTATCATGTTTTAGTAAAAGACTTATTCTATGCTCGGAGTGTATCGGATAAAGGGAACTAATTTGATTTAAATTTTTTTTTAAAGTAATAATTTTTTTCACTCCACTTAAAAATTGTAATAATATAATGGAGAATTTCTTCAATAAAATTGCCAGCTTAATTTAAGTTCCAAAAAAATAGAATCAATGGGCTTTTAGTTTAACTTTTTTTCCTATATAAAAAAATGCTAAATCATTTACCAAACTTTCTTATCTAGGGTTTGGCACAGTTGCAAAATAGAAATCATAGTTGACTCAAATTATTTGAAATATTTTATGAGCACCGGGTAAAATAGTTTCCTTTTCCTTTTGTATTTACTTTTTTGAAGGGCCATTTGGAATCCTCCTTTTCTTTAGGGAATTCCTAAGCCAAATTCCTCCTTATTCAAAACACTAATTTTCTTTGATGTATCAGGTCAAGATTTAATATAAAATTAACTACAAAGCGAATATAAAAATTTTTTAAAGTTTTTGAAGCCCAGTTGTAATAGGAATCCTTAAGGCAAATCTCATTTACGTATAAAAATATAAAATCAGAACATAATAATGTTTTCTTATAGGACAGTTTTTTATATGTTTGAATATGCATAGTAATGCAAACTCCTTCGTTTTCAAACATTCTTTCAAAACCATTTCACTTACTTTTATTACAAGCCTTTTTTAAATTAGTAAAAACTATACACATTTCTATTCATTTATTTTTTTAAATTTTTTTCATTAAAATTCTCAGTACGAAATGAAAGACTTTCATAACCAAATTCTCCCTAAACATAAGGGTCAGAGATCATATTAGCAATGAAATATCTAGTATTAATGGATCTAAATTTGTAACCTTAATACATCTCTCCTAAAATTTTAAGTGGACTCATTAATTTAATTTTTTCATAGTTGGAAACAATCTTTATATTGTCTTTATTCTTATAAATAGGTACTAATATATTCTTTCTCCCCATGTCCCATTTGATATCATTTTAATAAAGAAATACTTTAGATCTAAACGAGCTAAATAGAGAAAGTTTGGGGTTTCCAATTCTAGAATGGCAAACATTATGAAGATCCTGAAAGATTTAAAGGTGAAAAATGGCAAAAGCCAATTTAATAATAATGCTTAGCACATTTTTCTGGCTTTTAGTAGATTGGCACCAAAACAGAATAGAATGGAGCAGCATGAACTATGTCGTTGATGCAAGTGTAGCTAATGACAAT
>KZ451963.1:66401-211102 GCA_002786265.1 Apostasia shenzhenica
CTACAATTTATTCTTTTTTAACAAGTAATTTTAAACAGTCATTATACCATCATACTGCAAATATGACGATTTAAATTAATATTATAATAAACTACTAATGTCTTCCAAAAATATTTTGTACATTTTAATATATGATATTAGTATTTACATTTTATGTAATTAATCAATTGACTAGCGCGTGTTTATATAATTTTGGCTAAAATTAATTATATTAATTTCGACATAATATACCACATTATATATTTTAAGGGTGTGTTTGTTTGTAAGGTTAAATTTAAGAAGGTTAAAATTAAATTTGGATAGAAATATTTTTTTATTGAAAGTTGTGAATGAGTTGAAATAAAGTTAGTTATTATATTTTTGATATGTGAGGGATGTGTATAAAGTTAGTTATTTGTTGGAATATGTGAGGGATGTGATATAAGTTTAGTTATTATTTTAGTAATATGTGTAGGATGTGAAATAAATTTAATTTTTAATATTAAATTTTATGTGTGATGTGATATGCCTGGTTAAAATTAATCCAGTTTAATTTTAAACTCCTAGACAAACAGGGCCAATATTAAAATTTAACTATATTTTACTTTATAAATATATTACAAAATAAAAAATTTACTCTATTTTAAATCTTATAAATATAATAAAATAATAATTAACTTATATCACATCTCTTATATATCATAATATAATAACTAATTTTATCTTACATTATATATAATTTTCAAAAAAAAAAATTACAAATAAACACACACAAAAGTTAAAAATTTCAAATATTAACTGCTCATTTGGTTCTTCATTTTTAATAAATAGGTAGATTTATATTCAGTAGTGCTAGAAATAAACCGAATGTTTAATGAACAACTCAATGTTTGATTAGATAAAAATTCATTCATGTTCAGTTTGCCAATATCAACAAACAAGTTTAAAAATAATTTTAAAAGCTTGATAGGTAATTGAACGAGTTTGAGTGCTTTGTTCTTTAATATTCGTAAATTATTAGTATAAAGTTTATGAATAAGCTTGATTATAAGATCCAATAAAATATTTTTTAGAAATTTTAGTATATCTTATTTGTTAATAAGAAAATAATTCATGAAACATGATGAGTTGTTTGCAAACGCATTAGTATCCTTGATATAGAAGGGAATGTCTATAATTTTCATTGTTAGATATGTATGATTTAATTCGTGAACGCATTAGTAAGCTTGTTCACGAACCATATGAACCAAGTACATGTATGCTTTTATGTTCGTAAATTAAGCTCAAACAAGCTCAAGCTCGACCTCAGTTTTAGTAAATGAACATAAACTCGAACAGACTACTACTAGCTCACCTCGATTTATTTACAATCCTAATTTTTAGACTCTTTATTGTATTCTGAATTTATTATCTATGATCTGAATCACAAACCCTATTCATGTTAGTCAAAAGACTTATTCTATGCTCGAGTGTATCGATAAAGAACTAATTTGATTTTAAATTTTTTTTTAAAGTATAATTTTTTTCACTCCACTTAAAAATTGTAATAATATAATGGAGAATTCTTCATAATTGGCCAGCTTATTTAAGTCCAAAAAATAGCATCAATGGCTTTAGTTTACTTCCTATATAAAATAATGCTAATCATTTACCACTTTCTTATCTATGTGGCAACAGTGCCACATAGAAATCATAGTTTGACTCAATATTTGAAATCATTTATGAGCACCGTAAAGTATTCCTTTTCTTTGTATTACTTTTGAGGCATTTGGAATCCTCTTTCTTTAGGAATTCCTAAGCAAATCCTCTACAAAACACATTTTCTTGATGTATCCGGTCAAGATTTATATAATTAATACAAAGCGATATAAATTTTTAGTTGAGCCAGTTGTAATAGGAATCCTTAGTCAAATCTCATTACGTATAAATATAAATAGAAATAATAATTTTTTTATAGAAGTTTTTTATAGTTTGAATGTAAGTAATGCAAACTCTTCTTTTTCAAACATTCTTCAAACATTTCACTTACTTTATTACAAGCCTTTTTTTAAATTAGTAAAAACTAAATACACATTTCTATTCATTTATTTTTTTAAATTTTTTTCATTAAAATTCTCAACAAATGAATGACTTTCATAACAAATCTTCCTAACATAAAATCAAATTAGTTATATGATACTCTAGTATTATGATCTAATTTGTACTTAATCATTCTCTCCTAAAATTTTAAAATGTGACTCATTAATATAATTTTTTCATAGTTGACACAATCTTTTATATTGTCTTTATTCTTATAAATAGGTACTAATATATTCTTTCTCCATTCATTTGATATCATTTTAATAGAGAAATACTTTAGATCTAACGAAGCTAAATAGAGAAGTTGTTCATCCTAGAATGGCAACATTATGAAGATTCTTGAAAGATTTAGGATGAAAAATGCAAAGCCAATTCTATAATAATGCTTACACATTTTTCTGCTTTTAGTAGAATTGGCACCAAAACAGAATAGAATGGAGCACATGAACTATGTCGTTGATGCAAGTGTAGCTAATGACAATTTAGGTACATTGAAAGAAAATGTGCAAGATAAAAGATGAAACAATTACTAGATGCAATTACAGTAAATAAGTGACCCTCTCTCTCTCTCTCTCTCGAGGTCCAAGTAAGCTTCCCCCGCTCCTTGAAGTGGATGAAGTAGACTCCTCGTCTCTCTCACTATTGAAACTTAGGCCCTGTTTGGCAATGGGTTAAAAATCATGACTAAAATTACTCATAACAAAATCTTAAATTTATTTTAAAAAAACTTAAAAAATTATTTTATATTTCATCTCACACAAATTCCAACATTAAACAATCACTTTATTTCACATTCAACACAATTCTCAATAAATTAATCAATTTTATTTTACATCATACACAATTTTTAATATAACCAACTTATTTTATTTCACATCATACATATTTTTCAAAAATGACTAAAAATTTCAATCAAATTCTCTTTTTTTTTCCTATTACCAAACAGAACCTTAGTTTCAATACTCAAAATCTCTTTTCAAAAAAAAAGAATTTTTTTTTTCTGAAATTATCAAAAAAACTCAATTAGCCTTTTTCTCCCTACTGTATATAGCATACAAGAAGTATACCTCCCAAGAACATAGCAGGGGAAAAACTTACCACGAGTTTCATAGGTATGAAAAAAACCACACACTCAACCGATGTCGAGTCATTGGAACAATTCGGGAGGTGGCGAACGAATTGGATTAGTTGTTGTTGGTGGCGGCCAATCAACCCATGCTAGGGCTATTAGAAGCTCTAGCCTTGTTTGGCGTGAGGATCAAATCAGGACCAATGTGATACTAATTTAAAAAAATCACAATAATAATAATAAATAAATTTTTTTAATCATTCTACACAAATTTTAATATAAAAAAAATATTATTTTACTTCATATACTCAATAATTTTTAATAAAAATATATACTTTATTTCACATCTTAGACCAAAATATTCGAATCGAGTATTTTGGTCTAAGATGTAAAATAAAATTAATTTTTTATTGAAAATTATTGAGTATGTGAAGTAAAATAATATTTTTTTTATATTAGAATTTGTGTAGAATGATTAAAAATTTTTATTTATGATTATTATTGTTGTTTTTTAAATTAGTATCATTTTGGTCCTAATTTGGTCCTGATTTAGTCCTCGCGTTAAACAGGACCTTAGTTGGGTTTATTTGTCTGTACTTTGAAAGTAGCATGGGGTGGACAAATTTTCTACTGTAGGAACAATTGGCAATAAAGTGCCTCGGTTTATAGGAACCAACAAGGTCGAGTGTGAATATTGGCATGCTTACCAGTAATGAAGTATCGATATTTTATAAAGTCTAATATATCTGTATTAAATACCGATACTCTCCAATACTCCATCAATATATAAATATATATATATATATATATATATGATACATCGCATGTCATAATTTTTATTTAAAAAAAATAATACTTATCTGATACTTTCTAATACTTCTAATTGAAAAAAAAAATATTACATCAATCGATCTGACCCACATGATAGAAATTAATACTTGAACTCAACGGTTGATGATGAGCGAGCAATAAACAGGGTGGCTTCATGCAATTAGTATCTTAGAAAGTTTCATGCATACTAGAATTATGGAGGCAGAAAAAAATTTGATATACGTAAGCTATTGTGCTTTCTATTTTAGTTAACTCTTTTTCGATCTCACAAGCACCAATGATGTCGTTAATTTTCTACATTAGTAGATATTTTGTTGCTGCATTTGTTAGATGTTTGATCACGCTATATATTTACTTCAATCGAGTTATATTGCAGAAAAAGACATAACTTTGACTTTTTTTATTTTACTTATCTGTTCAATAAATTAGACTCACAAAGAGAATATTATGAATTTATTTTAATTAGATCAGTATATCTAAATTTAGGTCACAGTAGTTATATTATTTATCAAATGTATTAAACTAATTAATTTGAATTGAATTTAGATTAAAATTGAGCCTAACTTATTGATATATATTTAGACTCACATTTTACTTAACTTATTATCTATAATGACACTTTTAGTAATATTAAAAATATTTAATAATCTAAAGTGTAATTAATTTCAAAAAACATTCACGTGAGATTTGTGAAATTTATACCAATAAAATATATATCATTCTAACTTATATCATATGAACTATACTTTAAATATGACAATACAATATATAAACTTATGTGTGTGTTTGCATTACTATCGTATCATGCTTGTTTTTGTATCCAATAATTTTTAAATTTTTTGTATCATTATATCTATATTATATCCTATCCGTACTATTTTATTATACATGTGCAGAACAAGAAACAACAAGGTCATACTAACATAAAGAATATACAATCACATAGCATAAAATAATCTTACTCAAAAAGGTAAATTTTTGAGTAAATTACTAACAGATTTTTATAGTTATCAATAATTACATTTTGGTCTACTCTATTTATAAATAGCTTTGCCTCAGGTAGGAGATTATTTCATCCATTCAGCGTGATGCTTACTCCGTGGTTACCACCTCTGGGGCATCGCAATTAGGATGACCAAGAACAAACTGCCATGTTTGGCAATGAGCTAAAAATCATGGCTAAAATTAGCCATAGTTAAAATCTTAAATTTATTTTAAAAAAATATTAAATTTATTTTAAAAAAATCTTAAAAAAATATTTTATATCTCATCTCACATAAATTTCAATATTAAATAATCATTTTATTTCACATCCAATACAATTCTCAATAAATCAATCAACTTTATTTCACATCCTACACAATTTTTAATATAATCAACTTACTTTATTTCACATCATACACATTTTTTAAAAATCACTAAAAATTTCAACCAAATCTTCTTTTTTTCTTATTACCAAACAGAGCCATTTAATGTCTCCCTTACTTAGCCAAGTAGTCTGCTATTTTGTTCTTATCCTGTGGCACATTTGTAACGTTGAACTCCTTAAAGTGGAAGACCAAGGCTTGACTCCGTGATGGTACTTTTTTAAGATGTCATCCTAGGCCTCAAAGATACGTGTAACTTAATTCACCACCAGTAGTGAGTCACTGTAAAATAGTAGATACTCTACAATGAAACCATTTGCAAATTCTAATCCCACAAAAAACGCTTCATACTCCACTTAGTTGTCGGTAACCAAGAAATTGAACTTGTAGGATCAAGTATAACGCCTAGGGGGGTGAATAAACGTAATTAAAATTTTTTGATTTAATTAACTTAATATAAATAGTTAGTGCAATAAATAAAAAGTAGATAACACAAGAAAGAGCAAATATGAGTGCAAACAAAAAAAAAATCATATCCAAAATGAACATATGATATAATGTGGTTTGGCTCAAATACAAACTTAATTCACCTCACCCCGATCAGAAGAATCTCATTATAACACTCATTGGTTTAGGTGAAAAAACTCATACATAAATCCTCTTTTATCCGCTCACTAGAAGTCCTTCTCATTTTTAAGTGAGGACACACTCATTCACCTCTTCCAACCCTTATTTGGAGACCCTCTTCACACACAGTGTAAAAGCAAAATGAAAAGAATAAAATATTATAATGAGAGAATAATCACTTATTCTTCTTTCTTATGATGGAATCTTGAGAGCTAGAAGAAGAGTGGACGGAAAGCTTGAGCACTTGAGTCCAAATCACACTTAGATCGCCTTAAAACGCTTGATTAAATCTTCACTTGAATGCTTTACTCACTTTAAAATAGTAGAGAATGAAGGTGGTTGTTGGAAGCAATTAGAGTGTTCAATCAGTCAAGAGAAATGCCCCAAAACCCTCATCTCCTTATACAATGAATGCTCAAACGGCTAGAAAAATAGACTGGAAAAAACTTGGAGGTCAACTTTAGGTGGACCCCCAGCTAGCCGTTGGAGTTTCAAAACAGGCCAACGGTCAGGCCCAAGGTCGACCTCACTGAGGTTGCCTCTAAGTCGACCTAAAAAAATCCCTTAAGATAGCCAAAGTTTCTATTGAAAGTCACTGCTAGAGCTTCAAGGAAGCTTTAGGTTGGTTGGAGGACAACCTGCAGTAGCGAGGTCAACCTGGCAATACATTAAGATGAATTTCAACTGATTTTAAGATTATTTAATTAACACGCATGAGATTCTAAGTGCTTAAACTCCCATCCAACCTATTCTAGCAATCAAATATCACCATCACAAAAAATTTACTCTCAAATAAAATAAAAAATGCAATAATATAGATGAAATTTGCTCCACTTAATTTTAAATGTTTGATTACTTTTCCCCAACTTGATTCGATTATTTGCAATATCCAGCTTGATCACAATTGAGATGTAATTTTAATAAATATGTGATTAAAAGCACTAAATAATTTTGTTAGTACAAACTAACTTAAACATATTACTAAACATCAAAATCTCAATATTACCACAAGAGAGGAACCAATAGAACAGTACAAAACTATGGAATTTTACTTATGCGAGGATGGTTAGGGTTATATCATCCTCCTGGGATTGCACATCTCAAGCCCCGTCCAAGTTGATGGTCCACAAGATATACTGCTAATATGAGTTCCTTTTCCATATATATGGGCCCACTTCCCCTAAAAAGAGAGGAAGCAATTCACATTCACAATGAGAAGATGCATGCCCTAGAAAAGCTTCCTCTGGAGAACTCTTGTGGTCTCTCTCCTTGTTCCACTTATAACCTTAAGTTTAGCGTTGCACTTGTCTCTAACGAACATTTTTTGTCTATTGGATATTTATTTTCTGGCTTGACCCATGAACGTAGGAGATTATCTTAGAACCATGCAAACCTTAATTTATTTTGGTTGGTCTTCTTATTACTTTTATGTTTTTCCTTATTCCACAGAAGCCCTACATTCTTCCATCTCCAATTCACAAATAACTTTAAAGCTTGACATCATCATGGGTCTGTTTGTTTATAAGGTAATTTAACAAGATTAAAATTAAACTTAAACAGAGATATTTTTTTATTGAAAATTGTGAATGATGTGAAATAAAATTAATTATTATATTGAGATATGTGAGGGATATGATATAAAGTTAGTTATTATGTTGGGATATGTAAGGGATATGATATAAGTTAGTTATTATTTTGGATATGTGTGCAATATGTAAAAATGCCAAAAGTTTTCTGTAGTTTTTTCATTCATCACTGATATTGTCGGTAAACACAGTCTTGTTTAAATTTTGGTTCAAGATTTAATGAAATGAGCTTATATATTATTTTGATTGATAGGCATGAAAAATACATGCAGTACCAAGTGTATTTCAAGCCGATCTCAAATTGAAATCAAAATTTTCAGGTTGAAGCTACCTCAAAACTCAAATATACTGAAAATTCCCAAACCCCAACAGGCTCAATTTCAAAACTATGTCGAACTCAAATCTGCTTGAATAATAGGGAGAGGCCTAAAATATGTAAATTTTTTCTGATAGGATGAAAACTGTAAACTGGGAAGCTAAAGCAGGATTCAAGCCCCCTAGATCTCAAGATTGCAGAGTGGCTGGAATCAGCAATGTCAGGCCCATCTATTAGGATGACATTGTGCAACTTGAAATCCGCTTAAAATGAATTTCAAGCCAAGCCCATTAAAAGTAATGATGCCTGAAAGATGGTACGTGCCAATATTTCATCAACAAAATAATATAAATGTGCAAAAAAGATAAAAAATATACAGGACCATCCTATCTCCATACCCGGTTTCAGTTTCATGCAATTATAGTGGGGGTGGTGTCATTCAGGTAACATTCAATGTAAAATTTTTCAACCGATTTTGGATCAACTCAAAATTCAATCATTTTCGCTTCATTAACTTCAGAATTTTTTTTTTCAAAGAACCAATTTGGTCTATTCCAAATCTAAAACTGCATTACAACTGCAATATACAAACAAATATAAGCACTCTTAACAAATCAAATTTCACATACTAACCAAACCGACAACTGTTGCTGCTGCCTCTTCAATCCTTCTTCAATATGGCGGGGGAGGATAAACTCCCGGATATTGCCCTGCACCAAAAGGTAATCCATTACTCACAATCAAAGCTTGGACACAATAAGAAAAAGAGGAGGACCATGGCTTTAAGCATCAAAATTACCGGGAGAATAGTAAGGATTTGCCCCCCCAGGCGGGTATGGCTGCGGTGGATAGACTGCCGGCGCCATCGGATATCCCGCCGGTGGATGAGATTGCGGTGGGTATGCAGATGAGTACGGTGCCGACGTAGCAGAGGAATAAGTAGGAGAAGGAGCATACGGGGTCACCGGTGGTGGAGCATACGGGTTCAACGGTGAAGGAGCATAAGGGAGTGCTGCCGGCGAAGCTGCTGGAAGATACGGCGGGGCGTTGATCACCGGATAGTGCGAACCCGTATTATGAGAATTATGGCCGGCGAAGTGCATGATGAGCCTCACCTCTCCCGCATACCTGAAAAGTGCTAGCAATTATGTTCGAAACTTCAAATTGAAATCAAACAGATTTTAACACAAATAAACCTCAATCGAAAATTAAAATTTTGGTTTCAACGTTGGGGAAAACTCGATGCCGTTCCTATCGGCAGTGGTGGCCCAAGTTACCTGCCAGATTTAGACTGAAGCGTCCAAGAGGAGTCGTCGTAGCCCTGCGAGAGGACCTTTTGCAGCTGAACACTGAAAGCAGAACAGCACATAAGATTCTGATGTGTGGGAGAGTAACAGAGGGCAGAAAACGAGAGAAGCGTTACCGGCCGCTGCCGATGAAATCGTCGAAGGTGAGGGTGTTGCTGTTCCAAACGGAGACGCTGATCTCGCGGAGGCCTTCGATTAGGGGTATGACTGTCTTCTCCTGGAAGATCGGATGCCGCCCTCCATCTTTCCCCAATGAAATTTCCACCATAAAACATCACAGAAAGAAAGAACAGAGAAACAGAACAGCAGATCTGCAATCGCGGGAGGCGAAAATGGCACATACCAGTGCAGGTGCGGGAGCGGAACTTCGTGGTGGCGTACTCGAGGCATACGTAGGGATCCTGCCGCGATATCCACTCCGTGTCCTTCAGCTTGCTGCATCCCACCACTGCTCGCCGTAATCCGCAGATCAATTCAGAGTTAAAGAAGAAAGAGAGCTAGAGAGAGAGAGAGAGAGAGAGAGAGAGAGAGAGAGAGAGAGAGACAGGCACCTGTGACTTCAAGAAGCTGGCCGTGGATCGACATGGAAGAGGAGGAAGAGGACGAGAAAGAGTGGAGACATAGGCCTGAGAAGGGAATATGAACTAAGAGGGCGGTGCCATGGCTATGGTTGAGGGCGGATTGAGCCAACTTTGGACGGCTGAGATCGATCCGATCTGATTGGATGAACGGTCCGGCAGCCTTACGGACGTAGTGCTGACGTATTCCGCGTTGAGTTCACTTTTAAGCGAGACTTGACTAATCAAATGTCCACTCGGTAACTTCTGTATTTTTCCTGGCAATTATTAGTAATACATATAATTGCATATAATATAATTATGACGTTTGCCTGGATGAAATTCATGCCTAAAACTAAAGGAATCAATCCCCAAACCCAACAAGGGCCGGTCAATCAAGTAAATTAATTAAAAAATATATTTATTTATATATTTTACAAAAAATATATATATATTTTGTAATATTTTTGACAAAATTAACATAAAAAAAATTCTAAAATTTTTTATTAATATTAACGAAAATATTTACAAATATTTTACATAAAAAATTTATTCGTCGTAATTACAAAGAATTGTTCTCGAGTACTCTTCCTCTTCTTCTGAACTATTATTCTTAAATTCGTCCACAAAATTATATTGTTGATTTCGTGATTCAGCAGTAAACCAATCCTGTAGACAGGTAAGCATGCAAATGGTTGCAGGAGACACACTACTTCTGTAATCTCCTACTATTATTTCTGTCACAGAAAATGTTGATTCAGAGCTACAGTTAAAGCTTGTGCTGCTAGTATATCTCGTGACAAATCAGATAAAATGAGATATTATTTTGATGAGTTTTTCCACCACTCAACAAGCTCATATCATCATCAAATTTCTCCACGAGATGTAAATAGAATTGCAACTCGTTCAAATTTGTAGGGGCTTAATTCTGTGTTGTCGATTGCTCTCCAACGGTTGCTTTTCCTTTATCTGTAGCAACAGATCATTTTGCCGCCGTGGACCTAAAAACGTTGAAAATACAGGGCTTTTTCTTTGTTGCTACTTGTATTTCCACATGTTCCACATTCCTGCTCGCAACCTGCTCACTGTAATAAAGAGAAAATAACTCTTGGAAAGTTTTAAAAACTGATGCTTTTTCGGCATCAGTATTACTCCCCAAGAAATCAGAATATTCTGCGTAAAAAGTTTTAATAGCTTCAGTTCCCTCACGAGGATCAAGAATAGCAGCTATTGAATATAAAAGTGGAATTTTTTCCCAATATTTTCTAAATTTTAATTCCATGTCAGCAACAAAAGTTTTTAGAATTGGATCTGATCTAAACTCTAAAATTTTTTGAAACATTTGAAAAACATAAGGCAGAAAAATAAATAAAGTTGGATAATGACAATCTGAAAAATTTTCAGTAGACTCCTTAAAAATGGACAATAATTCAAAAATTTTTTTTTAAAAAATTCAATCATAAGAATGCAATTGAAGGTCATGATTAAGTGTATATGAATTGTAAAAAGCAGTTAGCAAATCTTCGTACGGTAAAAGTGATTCGAACAAACGATGGAGTGAATTCCATCTAATTTCTACAGGTAATGAAAATTTTACACAATTTATACCGGCACTTACGCAAACACGTTTCCATTCACGCCTAACATTTGAATTTAAACGAATCCATTTTGCAACATGCTTAAATTTATTGATAATTAAAACGTATTTGCAGATTTTTTTAACAGAGCAGCAGAACAGAAAAAAATTGATAAAAATTGTACGAATTATCATAACAAAAATTGTACTATTTATAGAAAGTTCAATACATGTTAAAAAGTCTAAAATGATCTTAAAACGGTCATTTTAGAATTTAAAATAGCCATTTGACCGTTTGCAAATTGCAACGGTCAAATCACCGTTCAATTTAAAATTTTTTTTTTATAATATCTGCAGCTGGCAGCATTATTGCTGCCAGCTGCAGATTACATGGGGGCAGCGCCCGCACTGCGCACGCGCTGGCGCTGCCCCGAAATTTTTTATTTAAAAAAAAATGAATCGGACCGGTTCCGGTTCAACGGTTCCGAACTGAATAACTGGTTCTGCTTACGCAGAACTACGGACCGGTTCTGCGGCCCAGAACCGGTTAGAACCAGTCCGGCTCAATCGGTTCTGGACCGAACCGGTTCTTACGGGACCGATTCAGGTCTGATTCTGGGTCGAACCGGTCCAATAAGTAGCCCTAGATTTGGAGCACCTCAAAAAGACATCCCTATTTAATTATTTTAAATTTTTAAAATTAATTTTAATTTTATTTTATCTATAATTAAATAATTCTTAAATTGAGAATACTTAATCTTCTAATCCTTGTTTGGCACGAGGACCAAAATCATGACCAAAATAGTACTAGTTTAAATAATAATAATAATAATAATAATAATAATAATAATAATAATAAATAAATAAATTTTTTTAAATTATTCTACATAAATTTTAATATAAAAAAATATTACTTTACTTCACATACTTAATAATTTTCAATAAAAATATCAACTTTATTTCACATCCTACACCAAAATACTCGATCGAGTATTATAAAATAAAATTAATATTTTTATTTTATATTATTCAATATGTGAAGTAAAATAATATTTTTTTATATTAAAATTTATCTAAAATAATTTAAAAATTTATTTATTATTATTATTATTATTTTGATCCTAATTTTGATACTCACGCGAAACAAGGCCTTTAGTTCAATATTAGTTCTCACTACAAAACTAATGTATATATAATTCTAAATCAATTTAATATTTAATTAAAAATGACACAACTAAGACTGTTGTTGGATGATAATGTTTTATGAAAATTTTTGGCCCTGGGTATTTGAAATTTAAATTAGTTTGAAATTAAGATCAAATAATAAAATGGTTATATTAATTTTAATTTTAAAATTTTCACAGAGTATAATACAGATTGTTTTTCATCTTGGGATTTGAATAGGATATCTTCAAAGGACTGCCTTGTTAAAATAAAAAAAAAGGCCATCAAAAAAATTCAAAAAGGACTATTAATTTTTCAACTTTTGTTAGATTTTAATAAAAGAGAATTTTCATAATCCAATGCAAATTAAAACATTAAAAATGAAAAAGTCATCTAATATGATGCATTTTAATAGATGAGGTATTTTAAAAGATTGAATTTTTTTATTACATTAAAAGATTGGATTTTAATTAACATTAAACCATACAAAAGTTTATATCTTAATACTAGTATTTTTTTCTATACAAAATTGTACAATTTTTTTTTACATTTCTTTAAAATAAATTCATTAATAATAAAAAATAAATATCGATTTTTTATATAAATATTTTGTAATAAAAATATTAAAATATTAATTAACACTTAATCACAATAAATAAATTTAGGTAAAAGTAAAACATCCGATGTAGTAATAATAAAAGACAGATGGCATCCGAGACAATAATAATGAATGACAGCATCCATAACTGTAACAGTGAAAGATAGAGCATCAAAGGCTATAATAGTAAAGAACAGTACATCCAATGCATAATATTAAGAACTATAACAGCACGGAAGTGTAGCAGTACTGTAGCAATAGTGAAAACACTATAGCTATACTGACAATATGCTTTAAAAAAATTCTATAAATGAGTGACTGTCAGCTTGTGGAAGGGCATCTATTAGAAATCATTATAAGCTTTCTTCCTTCCTGAAATAATATCTCTTTTTTATATTTAATTTGAAGTTCATATCAATTCATATTGCGGTGAAAAAAATTGGTATCAAAATTAACCAAATTAACATATACAAAATAAAATTAATCAAATGTAATAATTACAAGTTTAACGCGCCGTTGCCGGGTCCCAAGTCCCGGATGAGAAATGCGGAGGGTTGCGTTAGGTAGTCGACAGCCAGCGTAAAACTTGTCGAATCAACCATGACATGAAATGTAATAATTAAATAATATAAATTAAATATTTAATAAAAATAATTATATTTAATTTAATTTAATTTAAATATTAATTGAGATAAAAAAATTTAATAATTCTAATTTAACTTGAATTACAATGAAAAATTTAATTTAAAATTAAAATTTAATGCAAATAAACTGAACTAAAATTTAAAAATTTAGACTTTAAATTTGATTTTAAATTTTAAAAATTTAAAATATTAAAAAAACTAAAATAAATATTTTAAAATTAATAAAATACTAATTTTTTAAAATAATAATTTTTGAATATTTTCATGACTTAATAATTATTATTAAATTAAAAATTAAAGAAAAAAGTAAATTAAATTTATTATTTATATATAAAATTTTTAATTTAATGATAAATTTGATTTATATATTTATCATCTTACTTATATTTCAATACATGTATAATATATATATTATCTAATAAATAATTAAAAATAATAAATATTTAACTCAATTAAACTTTAAATTAATTAAATTTGTTTTATAATTAAAAATTTAAAATTATGATTAATCAATTTTAATTAAATTTAAAATTTACATTTTTAAATTAAAATATATAAATAAATTTATAAATTTATTAAATATGTGCGAGAGGAGAGAGAAGAGAGAGGGAGGCCATGGGAATCAGGAGAAAGAGCAGAGGAGAGAAATAAAGTTAATTTTTTATTAAAAATAATATTTTTTATATAAAATTTTACATAAAATAATTAAAAAATTTATTTATTTATTAATTATTATTATTATTATTTTTTAAATAAATATCATTTTAATTCTAATTTTGATCACGACAAACAAACAGAGCAAGAAAAAAAAAAGGACAAACAAACAGGGCAAGAAAGAAAAAGGATAAGTAGGAGAGAGCGGAGAAAGTGGAGTGAGTGGAGAGCAGAGAGAAGAGAGAGTGAAGGAGAGAAGGGGCAACGGGTAAGAGGCCTGGAAGAGAAAAAAAAGATAATAAATTATTAAAATTAAAGAGATATTAAAATATTTTAAAGAGATATTTTAAGTATTTTAAAAATTCTTACATCTATATTAACTTTAATTATATAGTATAAATATATTTTAAGACATACTGAACCAACATACATTTAACTAATGAAACAATAACATGCCCAACATGAGTTTGCCTCTAATTATTTTGCATGTATTGCCATAGCCTAAAATTAATAAAGAAAAAAAGTACAATTAAATTCTTGAATTTAAAATATAATCACCCATATTCATAATTTTAAATTTTTACTCATATCATTTTAACAAAATTATCAAATAATGTCCCTAATTTTTTTTTATATTGGTTTCTTTTAAATCCCATTTTAACCTTGAAGAGTGGCAAAATGAGTAGCGAGTCAAGTTCGGGTCAAATCTGAATCCAACCCAACCCATTTAATATCAACTTAAATCCAACCCATTTAATAAATGAATCAAAATCCATAACTTGAGCCCGACCTGATTAATAAATAAGTCAAATTGACGGATCAACCCGACCCATTTATATAATATTTTTTGACAAATGTCCAACCCGAACCCTACCCAACCCAATTATGCCCAACCCAAAATCGACCTATTTAATAAACGAGTAAAAAGTGCTTTTATGGTCTGTTTGATCTTAAATTAATCATTCTCAAAATTGAAATAATATTTAATAATAATAATTTATTATGTTTTTTTATACATTTTAATATAAAAAACTTTACTTTATTTTAAGTCTTCAATAAAATTATTGATCATATTTAACATTATACATAATTTTTAATATAAATAATGAAGTTTATTTTTAAAATATTCGATGAATTAAAATTAATATAAAATATAAATTAAAGTAAATTTTATATATTAAAAATTATATAAAATATAATAAAATTTAATTAATATTATTTTTTAATTAAATACTATTTTAATTTTAAGCATAACCAAAATAATCTAGAAATCAAACAGGTGATAGTCTCATCTTATTTCAATGATGTAAGGGAAATTACCACCAGAACCAGAGTAGTATCACCTACTTTGAAGCAAGACAGGATGCCATGCTGCTTCCTTTCTAATGCTGCAGGAAAACATATTGCTTCATATTTCTTCTATGCTCAAATTCCTGTGATAAACATTGCACATAATTAATGAGCTATTTGATTCAATATTATGTTGATGCTATCTCATATTATTTAAAAATAATAATAATTTAGTTTAATAACATTTTTAAATAATTTTTTAAAAATTATAAAATTATCAATCTAATCTAAATAATATGACATAACATCAAGATAATATTGAACCAAATGCCCCCTATAACTCGAGTATCCAGCTTACTGAAAATACCACAATCATCAACCAGACAGCATAACATATATATATTAGAAAACTGTGCTAATTCCACCAAACAATTCATTCAGCTTGACAAATATCCAGAGAACTGATGAGTAATAGAGTTAGAATATGCTCAGGGAACATAAATGCAACTAGAAACACACAATCCAATAGATGGCTCATATAAAACTGCAATTACAACTCGGTCTCAACTGGCGAGCTTGAAAGCATCGATAAATAGGCCGTAAGTGAAACCGATCTTAAAATTATTCAGTAATGCAATTGGAAAGGTAACCTTAGGTCTACTGTAGTAAAATCTCGTCACATATTCAGTTAGAAGAACACAGACAACTGCAGCTATGACATCGTTCACACCAAGAGCACCAAATGACAGAGAAATAGTTTGCGCCACATAGAAACCACCTAGTAATGAGATGCCCCCAAACAAAGCTCTTCTCGGGCGGCTCCTGAAGTAGCCTCTTGAGATCTCAGGAATAATACGAATAATATCAACCAACCTTTGACGTCCTTCATTATCTTGCATGGCATGAATTCTAAATGATTTTCGCATGGATCTTTGTCCAGGAAAACTAATCTCACCGACAAACATGTTTGGACCTAAGTTTAGGCCATAACTCGAAAGACTTAATAGAACGCTACTTTTCAAAGAACATGCCATTTGAGTTACTGCAAACCAAAAACAAATATTGAAGTACACAACATAGTCAATAACGACAAAAATATTTATTAGTATAGTTAAATCTATCATTCCCTCCCGCCTTTAGTAATACACCGAAATTAAAGTTCTACAACACACGCTTTGGTGACCAACGAAGGTAAGTATGGAAACATCAAATTTGTTCCTTTCATCAATGCGTTTTAAATGAAAAACATTATTCCCTATCCCCCACCCTTTTAGTCTTCACATGTGGCCTTAAAACTTATTTCATATTGCTCATACTACTTGACGATTGCATGAAGGAGGAAATGAATTTGACCACAATTCAAGTAACCAAATACTAAAAACTTAAAATAGAAGATAAATAATTGTAGTTTGAATTTGACCACAATTCAAGTAACCAAATACTAAAAACTTAAAAATAGAAAAAAAATAATTGTAGTTTTGTTTTCTTTTGAAAAAAGGAAGAAAACCAAAACAGCGTCAACTTCTCATCATGAACAACCCACAAACTATTAGGTGATAATGTCATGGGTTTGGGCAAGGTCCAATAAATTCCCAACATATTCCACTATTCATTATCATATGTCATACCCATGCCAAACTGATGGCAGGTTTTGAAATCAAAACCATACCCATCCACGGAACAAGTTGCAGACTCGTGACCAACCCACCCCGACTCATTTGTACAATAAGGTTTTTGTTTTATAAAGTATAGTTACTTTAAATTTTATAGGGGCAATTATATGCATATTACTAAAATTTAACTATTTTACATATTTGATAATCAAATTTTTAATGTTACATATTAACAAAAAAATATGAAAATTAAAACTTATGAACAACTCATATCATAAAGCTGTAGCGTGTATCATGTATGTAACAAATGTCATAATTTTCATATAAGTTTTATGAACAATATGTAATATTAAATATTTGAGTATCAAATATGTAAAATAACTAGATTTTAGTGACATAACAAACTAATATCAAGAACATTACAATAGAAATTCTAAAGTTTAAATTTGAAAAAATTAATCTGTTATAATTAATATAATAAACTCGGTATGTATGTACATAATATTTAATGTTAAAGTAAACTTTCCTTTAGAATGTGAGATTTATATTTACGCTTTTGAGTACAAAGATTTTATGAAATTTATATTCTCCAGCGTATTGTGTAATAGAAAAAACTCACTCAGACTTAGCAATAAATTTTATAAGACAGTAGCAAAAACATTAATGCTATATGATGCTAAATATTAGCCTACACAACAGCAACATACAAATAAAAGTGTTTCAAATATGATCATGCTAAGGCACATGAGTGCGTATACACATAAAAACAAAATGAAAAATCAATGTATTTATGAGAAAGCTGAAAGTCTTAATTAAAAATAAGCTCAAAGAAAATCATCTTAAGATGATTTAGATATATAAATAGTAAACCGATGAAGCTTTAAAAGAAAGAGTAAGATTATTGAAGACCACAAATGACATAATAAAAAACTATTAGAAATAACCACATAGAGTGCAATTGAAGAAAAAAGGATTTACTTAGCCGCCGTCAATTTGGATTAAGGTTCTATTGTTGTTATATTAAGACGATTTGGGATTGGCCAATATGACCAATAAAATCCCCTACTTGCCCCGCCCTACCTTTTTCAACAAACATGCCCTATGAGGTACTCATACTAGGGGTGTGACGGTTTGGTTTGGTTTAGAATCTAGCGGTTTGGTGATGGTTTGATATTTTGAATATTTTGGTTAATTGATTTGGGTTCGATTTCACATGTTTGGAAACCAAACCGACCGAATTAACCGAATAACCCACGTATTTATATTGGGCCGGTTCAGTTGGCAATTTGCCGATTTGGGTTCGCTCATAGATGAGTTCGCGAGAAAGAAGACTGATTTGACCGACCGAGAAGTTTCAGATTATTTAGGGTTGCGCGACTTGCGCGGCTTGCGCTGTAGATCAAAGGGTTGCAGACCAAAAATATGGTTTTAACCAAACCAAACCGAACCGATATTTATTTGGTTGGTTTGGTTTGGTTTATAATATAATTTGGTTGGTTTGGTTTCATTAAATTTAAAACCGAATCCAATCTTTTTTTTTGGTTTGGTCACCAAACCAACCACTCAAACCGAATGCACACCCTTAACTCATACCCATCCAATTAAGTGCAAGTTAGGGTAGGTTAAATGGTTTTTGGTCTAAATTGCATCCATATATTGGAGTCAGCTTTACAAATCTTTTTATGCGAATAACTATTGTATGTAACCACAACCATGGGATGACTTGATCAATGCAGTAAACAGTGGCTTAATAGTTTGTAGAAATGTCTTTTGGAATACATAAACCAAGCAAGTTCAAAGAAAATGTGAAATTCATACCTTGCTTGAAACAATAAAACATACTACTATCATGAATATAAATCAACTGCACTATTGTTATTCCCCATCTTACAAATCTGAAGTAATCAGTTCTTTATCCAACAACTCAATGACATACCTTTGAGACCTAACAAATAAAAGCCCTTCTTCAAGATGCAGTTCTATATCTGAGACGATGATAGAGGAAACTTCTATTAAAGTAGTTTATTAGTCCTAAAAGTATTTTTAAAAACATTGATGAAGCATAAAATATTACCATTAGAACAATTCGAAAATCCAAACAGCAGTAATACAAGAAAAAGAGAAGATAGCTTCAATTCAAGAACCCATTCCCACAGAACAAATCTATGCAGATAAATATAAAACTCAAACAAAACCATGAGAACAAAAAAAACAAAGCAAGAATAATTGAAAAGAAAAGAGGAACCTTTAGTGGAATGCTAGGAACTAAGAATGAGGGAGAGAAATGACAATAAGCATCCAACGAGCCACCTCGATAAACCCCTGAGCTATTTTTGCGTGCATAATTATGAGAGAAATATAAATAGTAGATATTTTAGTACTGATGAATTATGATGGTGATCTGGCAGACTGGTTGTGAAGAGGGATGGTGGGCCTTGAGCGAGAATGGGGTCGGTCACGTACGGTGATCATAGATTGATGTGTAGTGATGAGGTTGAAAGTCAATTTCTTTATACAAAAACTAACTTTTCGTATTCAAATGCTAAAAAAAAAATTGCGAATGGTGAAATGTAATGGAGCATTTCTATGCATGAGGCTCACACTACTAAACGGCAGGCCTCCATTGGAGTTGCACTGGAGCACGTAAAAACCAAGCTAACTATGAATGGCTGTGATCCAGGCAAAACTAATGATCAGATGGCATTAATTCAAAGCTCTAATCACTCTCCATAGTTACATTCAATTCTTATCTCACGGTTCACATTCCACACACTGCCCTCTATTTCACTCGATTAGCTGGTTGTCAAGTATTTTGCAATGAACAACCAAGATCTTGATAGTAAAAAACTGCAATTTAAATAAAGATTTGCGATCGCGATCTTCTAAGATTATATCTCCAGTTAGTGGGAATGAGTCACGAGAACCCTAATTGTAGAACTGCAACAGACTCAAGGCCAACGTCCATCAAAACAGCTAAAATCAATTGGAAGAACAAGATAAATACTCTGATCCAACTAATTATACCTAGTTTCATGGCAATTACTAGAACAATCAATTGGGTAATTTAGGCCAAATCAAGGTGAAACTCAACTATTTAAGAATAAGCCATAGCAGAATTATATACAATTTCAACAGAAATAACGATCAGACCAAGTTTGCTGGATGAATTAGTGGATCAGATCATATACAATTTTAACAAAAATAACGGTCGGACCGAGTTTGCTAGATGAATTAGTGGTTCAGAAGGAGTAGGGGTGGTTGCCGTACCGGACCAGACCGGTTCCGGTCCGGTTCTATCGGTTCCAGGTCCGATTGGTCCGGTTCGAAACCGGTTAGCTTAGCTTGAATCAGGTCCGAGTACGGTCCGGATCCATATATTTTGGTCGGGTCGGGTCAATCAGGTAAATTAATTTAAAAATATATTTTTTTATGCTATTTAAAAATAATAATTTAAAAAAAACATAAAAAATTCTAAAAAATATTATTAATATTAACGAAAATATTTAAAAATAATAATTACGGTTCGTACAAATATTTCACATTACAAAAAAAAAATAATTCGTAGTAATTACAAATATTTCACATTACAAAAAAAATAATTGGAGCCCTGCCCGATCGAATACGGATTGTTCTCCGCGGAAGTTTAGGTTTCCGCGGTTTAGGGCTCCGGCAGAGCTCCCTTCCCGTCGGATTCAACGTTCTTCTTCGCCTTCGAAGCTCTGCTTCCTCCGTTTCAGCTGAACGCGAGTGTAGGTTCGAGTGGTATAGGCAACAGTTCGTCCTTGTACGCCGATTGTAGCCTTTCTTTGCTTGGGCTTGGGAGGAATCGCAGAACTCAGCTGGGCGGACGACTGTCTCTGGGTCAACAAGAAGGTACCTGTTTTTCCCTCCCAATTTCTCCCTTCCCCTGTTGATGGTCTCCGACTAGATACAGAAGAGGCGGCCACTACTACCCTGGGTGTTCTCCACTAAATGGATATTTCTGCACTGTATTGCCAAGAATTTGATGGGGGCCACTGGCTTGGACCAAGGCTGCTAATATCAACGACCCTCTTCGCTCTAAACTGTCAGGGTTGGGAGGACCCTTGCAATTCGAAACCTGAAAAACCAGCTGAGCACTCTTATACATCAGCTGGTTTTTCTCTCCGAAACAAGATTGTACAGCAGTGAACTGGACAATTTGAACGGTTTTGCTTTGGACATATTATACCAGAACGAGGCCTTAGATAGCTTGACCCTCTGACACCTTACCTCTTCATCATTTGAGCGGAAGTTCTTACGCCCCTATTAATACTGCTATAGCAGACAATCAAATGTGTGGAGTGAGAACTTACAGGAGAAGTCCAAGTATTTCTCATTTGTTGTTCGTGATGTTTGCTAACTTTTCTTTTGTGCTTGTAGAAGTAAAAGTGAAAGAATGTGGGAAATTTTAATGACATTTGAGTGAGATTCAGGACAACAAATAAATTTAGATAACTCGGGGCTCTTCTTTAGTAGCAACACAACCATGGAAGTTAGAGAGGAACTCATGGAGGTGCGGGAGCGGAACTTCGTGGTGGCGTACTCGAGGCAGACGTAGGGATCCTGCCGCGATATCCACTCCGTGTCCTTCAGCTTGCTGCATCCCACCATGCTCGCCGGAATCCGCAGATCAATTCAGAGTTAAAGAAGAAAGAGAGCTAGAGAGAGAGAGAGAGAGAGAGAGAGAGGCACCTGTGACTTCAAGAAGCTGGCCGTGGAAGAGGAGGAAGAGGAGGAAGAGGACGAGAAAGAGTCGGCAGTGGAAACTTAGGCCTGAGAAGGGATTATGAACTGAGAGGGCGGTGCAATGGCTATCGTTGAGGGCGGATTGGGCCAACTTTGGACGGCTGAGATCGGTCCGATCTGATTGGATGAACGGTCCGGCAGCCTTACGGACGTGGTGCTGACGTCTTCCGCGTTGTGTTCACTTTTAAGCGAGACTTGACTCAAATGCCCACTCGTTAACTTCTGTATTTTTCCTGGCAATTATTAGTAATGCATATAATTGCATATAATATAATTATGATGTTTGCCTGGATGAAATTCATACCTTAAACTAAAGGAATATAATTATGACGTCGCGTTTATCTATTAGTCAATAAAGTTATTTGGTTAGCCAAACTCAATAAAATTTTATACTAAAATGTTTAAAAATATTATGATATTTCAAAGTACTCGAACCTTCTTATTAAAAATCCACAAATATGCCAATAAAAAAATTTACGTTGCAACATGGGATATTTACACATATGACAGTTAAAATTTTAAATATTATATTTTTTAAATACATAATATCCTATTATTAAACTTTTATGAAGAGAATTTTCATGACAATCCTTAAATTAATATTTTCACGTGATTTTTTATAAGAAAATATGTTCATGACTTGTTCATCGCAATTTGATAAGATTTTCTGAATCTTTATGTCAAGTCTTTTTTATTCACATTTACCATTGATTATAGCTATATTTTTACCCAAATTTACATTATTATTTTTATTGAAGATGATTTAAATATGCATGACACTATGCTCTACTAAATTTTATCTTATTTCTATTATGTTTGACATATTTTTTGAACCCATTTATTTTGATTTAATTAATATTAATTATTTGACTTTTAAAAATCTTATTTTGTTTGTTTTGAACTGTTTGTTTGTAAGGTAAAATTTAATAAGGTTAAAATTAAACTTGAATAGAGATATTTTTTTATTAAATTAAACTTTATTTCATATCCTAGACCAAAATACTCGATCGAGTATTAGTGGAATGCTAGGAACTAAGAATGAGGGAGAGAAAAGATAATAAGCATCCAACGAGCCACCTCGATAAACCCCTGAGCTATTTTTGCGTGCATAATTATGAGAGAAATATAAATAGTAGATATTTTAGTACTGATGAATTAAGATGGTGATCTGGCAGACTGGTTGTGAAGAGGGATGGTGGGCCTTGGGCGAGAATGGGGTCGGTCACGTACGGTGATCATAGATTGATGTGTAGTGATGAGGTTAAAAGTCAATTTTTTTTTACAAAAAACTAACTTTTCGTATTCAAATGCTAAAAAAAATTGCGAATGGTGAAATGTAATGGAACATTTCTATGCATGAGGCTCTATTTCACTCGATTAGCTGGTTGTCAAGTATTTTGCAATGAACAACCAAGATCTTGATAGTAAAAAACTGCAATTTAAATAAAGATTTGCGATCGCGATCTTCTAAGATTATATCTCCAGTTAGTGGGAATGAGTCACGAGAACCCTAATTGTAGAACTGCAACAGACTCAAGGCCAACGTCCATCAAAACAGCTAAAATCAATTGGAAGAACAAGATAAATACTCTGATCCAACTAATTATACCTAGTTTCATGGCAATTACTAGAACAATCAACTGGGTAATTTAGGCCAAATCAAGGTGAATCTCAACTATCTAAGAATAATCCATAGCAGAATCATATACAATTTCAACAGAAATAACGGTCAGACCAAGTTTGCTGGATGAATTAGTGGATCAGATCATATACAATTTTAACAAAAATAACGGTCGGACCGAGTTTGCTAGATGAATTAGTGGATCAGATGGGGTAGGGGTGGTTACCGTATCGGACCAGACCGGTTCCAGGTCCGGTTCCAACCGGCTCCGGAACCTATTAGCTTAGCTTGGATCCGGTCCGAGTCCAGTCTGGATCCATATATTTTGGTCGGGTCGGTTCAATCAGGTAAATTAATTTAAAAATATATTTTTTTATGCTATTTAAAAATAATAATTTAAAAATATAACATAAAAAAATTCTAAAAAATGTTATTAATATTAACGAAAATGTTTTAAAAAAGTAATTACAGTTCGTACAAATATTTCACATTACAAAAAAAATTATTCATCGTAATTACAAATAATTCTTCTCGAGTACTCCTCTTCTTCTGAACTGTTATCTTTAAGTTCGTCTACGAAATTATACTGTTGATTTCGTGACTCAGCAGCAAACCAATCCTGTAGACAGGTAAGCATGCAAAGGATTGTAGGAGGCAAAACTACTTCTGTAATCTCTTATTATTCTTCCTATAGTGAAAAAGGCTAATTCAGAAGCTACAATGGAAGCTTGGGCTGCTAGAACATCTCGTGCCAAAGCAGATAGAATGAGATATTATTTTGATGAGCTTTTCCACTACTCCAATAAGCTTATATCATCATCAAATTTCTCCCCAAAAAATCAAAACATTTTTTTCTCCCAATAGCTTCGGTTCCCTGAAGAGGATCAAACATAGCAGCCATTGAATATAAAAGTAAAAATTTTTCTCAGTATTTTCTAAATTTTAGTTCCATGTCAGCAATAAAAGACCCAAGAATTGGATCTGATCTACACTCTAAAATTTTTTGAAACATTTGAAAAATATAAGGTAAAAAAATAGGTGAAGTCAGATAAAAATCACCTGAAAAGCTTTCAGTAGACTCCTTAGAAATAGACAATAATTTGAAAACTTTTTATAAAAAAAACCAATCATAAGAATATAATTGAAGATCATGATTAAGTGTATATGAATTGTAAAAAACAGTTAGCAAATCTTCATACGGTAAAAGTGATTCGAATAAACGATGAAGTGAATTCCATCTAGTTTCTACGGGTAATAAAAATTTTACAAAAAAATTTTCCGGCACTTATGCAAACACGTTTTCATTCACGCCTAACGTTTGAATTTAAATAAATCCATTTTGCAGCATGCTTAAATTTATCGATAATTAAATGTTCGGAATTAAAAGAATTAGAAACACATAAATTTATGATATGACATGCACATCTAACATGAAAAAGAGAACCATAAAGTAGAGGTTTTAAAAATTATTGTAAAAAAATTACTGCAGAATTATTATTTGAGACATTATCCAAAGTAATAGAAAAAAATTTATTCTCTATAGCATAAATTTTACAAACATTACGAATGTAAGAAAAAATGGTTGAACTTATATGACATCATCTAATACATCTAAAAATAATATCCATTTCTGTATTTCCCACTGTTCATCGATCCAACAACAAGTAACAACTAAGTAACTCACGCTACTAATGCTAGTCCAAATATCAGATATTAAACTAACCCTACAACTAATATTACTGAGGTGTTGAATAAGAGATTTCCTATATTCTTCGTACATTAACATACAATCTTTTTTTAAGTGTATGCCTAGAAATATAGTTATATTGAAGTTGTAAATATTGAATAATATATTCTAAAAATCTCTCCTTTTCACATATTGTAAATGATTGTGCGGTTCGTACAATAAATCGAACTAAACCTCTACGTGCCCTATCATTTCTAAAAGACCATGGCATAGTTCCACTCCGAGGATTCAATTGTATTTGAGTTGGCTCTACAGTAGTAGGTTGACAAGTTCTTTCATCAAACTTATGAAATCTAACTAGGTGCTTCTTAAATGTACTAGTTCCACCACCGGTACCACCCTGTTTGTATGAGTATTAATTTTTATAAATTTTACAAATAGCAATGTATTCGGGTCTCTCCAAGTTGCTATTAGGTTTAATTTGTAATTCAAAAAATTCCCATACCCTATTGCGTTTTGTCCGAAATTTGTTAGAGACACTGGAAGATTGAGTTGACGGGCCAATGCCGGTGCCAACATCTCCATTTGCCTAAGGATCATGTTCAGCAGATAGGTCGAGATCAAGTTCTGAAATTTCGTCAAAATTCTCACCAAGTGCAGGAAGATGATCGAGTTCTCGAACGTAATTCGGATCCACATTAAGTTGGCGACTTGAAGAAGGAACGCTAGAGAATCGACGTTGGGAAGCCATTAAAACGTATTTGCAGAATTTTTGACAAAGCAGAATATTAGAAAAATTTGATGAAAATTGTAGAAATTCTCTTCACAAATTTCTACTATTTATAAAGAGTTCAATACATGTTAAAAACTCTAAAATGACTTTAAAACGATCATTTTACTTTTAAAACAGTCATTTGACTGTTGCTGGGAGCAGAAACGTTTAAATGACCGTTTTATTATAATAAATTTTTTTAATTTTATTTATCCACTGCAGCTGGCAGGATTAACAGTGCTTGGGGGCAGCGCCTGCGCGGCGCACGCAGGCGCTGCCTCCAAGCAATTTTTTTTTATTTTGGAACCGGTCCGGTTCCGGTTCCGGTTCCAAACAAGATAACATGTTCTACACTTGCAGAACTAATCCGTACCGGTTCTGCACTTGCAGAACCAATTCGTACTGATTCTACACTTGCAGAACCAATCCATACCGATTCTACGGCCCGAAACTGATTAGAACCTGTCTGGTTCAATTGGTTCTAGACTGAACCGGTTTTTACCGGACCGGTTTTGGACCAGTTCCGAGTCGAACCGGTCCAATAAGCAGCCCTAAGATGGGGAGAAAAGTAGCTTACACACGTGTAAATAGGGTTCATATGAGGGAAGCGAGGCAATTAAGTTGTCTATCGCCTTCTTCCTTTTGGTTACTCCTTTCCTCTCTCCTATTAACCCTTTCTTCTACTGCTGCTACTTCTCAATCTTCCCTTTTATATTCAATTTTCTTTTTGACTATCATAATTATGCTAATGTATGGCACTTACTGAGCAATAAAGATTATACTTGCATAGTGCTTTCTATTGTTTTATTGTGTTGTGAGAATTCAATAATAGGTTACAATCATAGCGCTATAAACTCACAGGAATCCAGGCAATTGGAAGAATCCCTCGGATCCTTAATTTGGATGTTGGGGCAATACAAGTCCTCATCATGCCTTAACTGTCCGGCAACAATCTTAGCTAAATTCTCTGCTAATATAGTATGCTGAAGTAAACTCTGAACCTAATGGCTTAACACCACCAAGAATTCATGATCATAAAATTGTTTGAAGAAAGGCACCAATCCTATTAAAGTAACGTCTTATAGGTACCCAACATCACTCAGCCACTGAGATATTAATTTCAAAGATGAAGAATGCTAGAATTATCAGAGAAAAAAGAAGTTATTGAGTGCGGACAGTGCACCGTTCGGACGCCCAATCATAGGGCGCCACGCAGGCACATGTGGCGCCCTCTGATTGGGCATCCGAACGGTGCGTTGTCCGCACCCAATAATTTTTCCAGAGAAAGTGATAGTTCCTTCTCATCTCCTATTGTTTTGATTAAGAAAAAAGATGGAAAGTTGAAGATTATGGATTGACTATAGAGAGCTTAATTCCAAAACTATTCAGGATATATTTCCTACACCAGTAGTTGAAGAGTTGCTAGATGAACTCTACTAGCAAGTGAGGATGTTCAAAGATGATGTTAAAAAGATAACCTTTAGAACTCATGAAGGGCATTATGAATTTCTAGTGCCCTTTGGTCTCACTAATGCATCTTATCACCTTCCAAAAGCTGATGAACTCAATTTTAAAGCCCTTTCAACAGAAGTTTGTTTTAGTATTTTTTTATGGCGTGCTAATATACAACAAAGATTGATAGTCACCTTCAATATCTACAGCTAGTTATTGATATGTTAGTTAAGCGCTCTTTGAAGGTCAAGGAGACATGTGCCTTTGCCACTAAGATTATTGACTGCCTAGGTCACCATATATCAGCAAAAAGGGTAACCCGTTTATGGATCCTCGTAAAATTCAAGCCATCTTGGAGTGGCCTATTTCGATCCTCACTACAATCGCTCAAAAATCAAATGTGAGGACATCCTCCTGTGCCATTCGATATCAACTAAAAAGATAAAAAAGTTACAAAATTTATCGCTTTATTTGTAGCTCTATATACATTAAATATCTTAAACGCCTTAAAAGCGTAAAGTGGGAGATTTGAGTCATGATCTTGTCTAGATGGTGTTCTCTGACTGTTTGATGAAGGCCATCAATAGTAATGGCTAAGTCACCCTTTATCTAAATTTCATCCGCCGTGTTCGCTCACTCTTGGGCAGCTATCAGCCGATGCCCAAATACTAGTGTGCCGGTTGGGGGTGATTGATATTACTATAGAATTCGTAAAGAGTCAATTGAAAAAATTAGTGATAGAAATAAAAGAATTTTGAATGTTTGATCTCTAAATCATGCAAAAAAGGATTCATAACAAGAAATTTTATGTGAAAGCACTCAATTATTGACGTGAAAGTACGGTAAATTAAATCAGATATATAACTAAAGAAAAGTCGTGGCAGAAAGATAAGCACAAGATAGAGGTGAACTTTTTGGAAATGTGAGTATTTGATTGTGCCACTCAAAATACAAGGGTAAAAAAGACATTTGCATTGAATTTAACAGTGCCATCTATGTTGGGATCTAATGGCAAAACAAAATACAACTGAAGGTCTAAAATCAATGATTTAAAAAAATTGAGACTCATTTGTAATACTTGTCCGATCTCCGGTCTCAAATGCACTTTATATATTTTGTTTTTGAAAGTAATTGCTTGATCAAGTGATCATCTCAATTCAATCCCTCGATTAATCGAAGGAAAGGGAATGTTGGAGAAGGAAAACCGACGTTACCGATCGTGAAGAACGAACAAGAAGAAGACTGGCACAAGTTCTTACCCTAATCCCTGTCTCTCAGCAGCCCCATTTGCGGATCTAACTGGAATTAGGGTTTTCCTTCCTACCTGTCTGAAGAACAAGGGCTCCACGAGCCTCCGTGGTTGACAGTTTTCTCCCCGGCGAGATCCGTTCGATCTATCCTTCGATTGATGCCGGCAGAGCTGCGGTGAGTATCAGGGATCCGCTTAGTTCTTTATCCCAATGGATAAAAACAAGAGCAGAACTGATCTGCTCGCCGCCGGCCGCAAGAAGGTATCACAATATCTCGTGCCGATTTCTAGTAGATAGTATTCCGGAGTTAGAAGAAGAAACGTTGTTATTCCTTCATATAGTCGATTCTTTTTCGCTCTGAACTCTATGACTGGTTTGCAGCTTCAGCAATTCAGACAGAAGAAGGATAACAAAGGAGGCAGCAGCCATGTGAAATCCTCGAGCAGAGCTTCTCAGCCCGGGAAAGGAGGCGAGGCTGAGGAAGAGTCAAAACAAGCTGAGGTGTGCCCAGCCTCGGCTGCTGATCTGGCCAATGCTAGATCATCTCGTGCTTCCACTTCAGGCTCTGATGGTGGAGCTGAGGAATTGAAGATGGAGTTGGAGCAGCTTCCTGCTAGTTTTGATAGCCAGGTACGTTTATTTTGATGCGTGATTTCGTTTTGAAAGGTGATAGAAAATTGTTTTGAGTTTGATGCGTGATTCCCTTCTCATTTGTTGCTGGGTAGGGGCAATGCAGGAAGCGAATGATTCGGGGTTGGAAAATTCGATTGGTGGCAACTCACATGTTAGACATGAGGTAGTTGTGACATCCTCTTCAGGTACTGGTCACCAGGTTGATAGTACCTCCACTTCTTCCGAAGTTGTTCCACAGAGAGAAATTGGTCCTTCACATTCTTTTGTCATTTCTCAGTTAGAAAACACAGAGAATGAGAATGGAAGAGGCCATGAGCTGGAGAAAGGAGCGGTGGAGGGAGAAACTTTCTCTATTGTTGATCTGGAATCTGTCGGAGTGGGTGACACCAATGGGCCTTTATTTTCCATTAATGAAGTTCAAGGGGGAGCATTAAGGATTCTTCCTGATAAAATGGAGAAGGGTCCTTGTCTTGAGGAGGGTCTAGACACAGCAGCTTCATCACAAGTGAACTCTGCCTTATCTGCACCCAGTCATGGAGTTACTGTTGCCTCTGGAATTGATTTGGAAAATAGAACTTCAGATAGAAATAAAGTGGAGGATCTGGAGAAACAGGCATTTGGAGATGAGAGGGAAGGAACTACTCCCGCTGTTCTCAGGTCACTAGGAAGTGAAGAGGACAATCGTTTTTTTGTTCTGTCTGGTGATACTCAAGAGTTGGGTGATCATATTTCTGTTGGACCTGATGAATGTTGTTCTCTTGCAAAAAGATTGGAAATACAATCTTCATGTCGAGAAATTCCAGTCGACAGAGAGGAAATCAGCTTGAAAGTGGATGGAAAAACTAGTGAGGATACTGTGATAGAACAAGATATTCAGATTAAACATTTTCCTGTTGAGGATAGAACTCAGGGGAGGCATCTAGAAGAGACTATTTCTGTTTCTGATGATAATGGACGGGAATCTTTATCTCTGCAGAAGTGTGAAATATTTGATTCCTCATCAGTGCAGTGGTCTGAGCAAGATACAGTGCAGTTGGAGGAAAGCCTTACTGTTGGACTTGAGAGTGTTAGAAGGCATCTGTTCCTATCATATGTTTCAAATGACATTCTCCAGGTTGATCTTGCTGGCCAGATTCAGATAAATGAAGATCTTCGTCTGCATTCTTCTTATGAAGTAAATAGACTGCATGATTTGGTTATGGAGGCTCAGGAAAGCAAAGAAATGGTGAGTGAAGAGCTTATGCAGTGCAAATTAAAGATTCAAGCTTTAGCTGCTGAGAAGAATGAATTTGAGACTAATTATATTTCTGCCAGAAAGGAAATTGAGGAACTTAATCATATGCACGGAAATTTGCATTGTAAGTTGCATGAATCTCAAGAAGATTTGATGCGTGCTTCTGAAGATCTAGCTATTTGCAAGGATATGCTGGATTTTTTTCAGAAAGAAAATACGAACTTATCAGCATCCCTTTTTTCAGAAACTGATTCTAGGAAGAAGCTTGCTCAAGAGGTTGAGTTTCTTTCCTGTGAGAAATTCATGCTAACAGCTAGTCTCAGTTCAGAAATTGATGTAAGAAAGAAGATCACTGAAGAGAAAGAGTTGCTTTCTGGTGAAAATACGAGGCTTTTTTCTGACTTAACTGCTGTAAAGGAGAGGTTGCAGATTTCACTTGAGAAGCAAGTTCAACTTCAGGATGAGCTGAGAGAGATGAGATCAGGCTTTGAAGAGGTTGTTTCTGACAACTTTTATCTCTCTGGCTGTCTGGATATACACAAAGCAAAGCTTAAGGAGATGGGTAGCTGGAGATTTGAGCCAATTGTCCATTCTAAAGATGCTCCAATTAGCTATGAAGATGCTGAAGAAGCTTTGAGTGGCAATGATGTTACCAGTTGTAGGTTTAGAAGATCCAAGCAGTGGTCTGAGAAATCTGATGCAGAAGTTGCTTCCAACATTGCATTGAATTCTGTGTGGCCTTTGGTTCAGGATGTGGATGATAATGATATCACCAGCCATACTGTATTGAAGATATTTTTGAAGCAACTCCAAGTGGCAAAAAGTACATTGCAGGATATGGAAAAGTCCATAGAAGCGATGAGTTCTCATTCTCTGTCTTTGAGTGGATCAGGTTCACAAGCAGCAGCAGCAGCAGCAGCTGCTGGTGTGTCGAAGTTAATTCAAGCCTTTGAGTCAAAAGCTCATCTTGTTGGTGAAGTTGTGGATGAGGTGCCTTTGACGGATGATGCAAGGTTAGAAGATTCATATACTACATGTAGAGACCAAATTTTACTCATCACCAATACCCTTAATAAGATGGAGTTGGATCTGAAGAATTCTGAGATAATTTTAAGGGAAGAGATTTGCAGCAAAGAAATCTTGCAAAAGATTGAAATGGATAATAAATTTCAGAAGCAGCAGAATACCATCCTCCTTCATGCAGTCGATCAACTTACTGAAAAGGTGACTACGTACGAGTCCAAGATTAATGAACTGCTAGTTCAAATAGATGAGCTCAATCAACGTGCCAGTCATGAGGCTGCTGGATTTTTAAGTAAAATAGAGTTGCAGCAAAAAGAAGTATGTGAACTATCCATTGTTAAGCAAGAAAGAGATGCCATAGAAGGTATAGCTTTTGAGGCAATTGGTAAGCTTGATGTATCTACCGGTTTGAAGGTCCAGGAAAATCTTGATACTGCCTCCCATGTCATGTTTTCAGTTGATGCTGCCATTTTAGCAATTGAGACCCTGCATGATAAAGTTGAAGAAGCTAATATTAACTATAATATGTTGCACAGTTCATATGAAGTAATGGATAAATCATTTAAAAATATGCAAAGCAAAAATTCTATTGCTATGGAGTTGCTTTATAAGTTTTACCATAATCTTACGAAGCTTACAAAGGAAGCCTTTCAAAATGCTGATGTTGCCGAAACAGATCAAAGTTTTGAGAATATGCTAGAACTTCTGCCTGACAAGTTTGAAAAGATCATTGATTATTTCCAGAGCCTTTTGAATGACCACATTCATTTATTGTCTAGAAATGACAAGCTAGATGCTGACCTGTTGATTAGAAATCAGGAAATTGAAGCTCTGAATACACGATGCAAGGAGCTAGAATTTGAAAGAAACAATGAAGATGGTCTTAAATCTGCTTTATTAAGTAAATTGAAAGAAATTGATGAAGTAAAGAGAAGGTGTCTTGTTCTGGCCAATCATTTGGATGACCATAAGTCAATATATTCCCAATCTGGAAGTGAAATTGTTTCCAGTTGCAATAATAATATTGAGGTGGACTCATGCAACTTTGTTTTGTCACGGCTTGAGGAGCTGATTGCTTTTCATCTTCAGAACTGCCAAGAACTTTTTGAGCAGATCAAGCTGTCAATAAGACACTTGAGGGAAGCTGATATTCTAACAGAAATATCTGCTAATGATTGGTTCTTGCCTCTGCCCGACATTCTTAGTCAAGTGTTTATTCCCGAGATTTTTAAACTTCATGAGAATCTAAAGCTGTTAACTTCTGCAAACATGCAACAGGAAACTGAAATTCAAGTTATGGCAGAAGGCATGAAAAAGATGAAGGAATCTCTGGAAGCATCTAACAAAGCATTGCTAGTGAAAGCATCAGAAGTTGAACAGTCAGAGCAGAAGCTTGCCTCTGTAAGGGAGAAACTTAGCATAGCTGTTGCTAAAGGTAAAGGTTTAATTGTGCAGCGAGATAGTTTTAAGCAGTCATTGATGGCAAAAACTGCTGAGCTTGAGAAATCCACACAGGAGCTGCTATCAAAGGAGGCATTGCTGCATGAGCTTGAGGCAAAACTTAAGTCCTGTTCAGAAGTAGAGCGCATTGAAGCTTTAGAATCTGAGCTTTCTTACATCCGTAATTCAGCTACTGCTTTGAGAGATTCTTTTCTCCAGAAAGATTCCATGCTTCAGAGGATTGAAGAAGTTCTAGATGACTTGGGTCTTCCAGACGATTTCCATGACAAAGACATTGTTGAAAAGATTGAGCTACTCTCTACAATCACTGCTGACAATCATTCAGCAGTTGCAAATAACTGGAGCCAAATAGGTTCTGAGGAGCATGCACATTCTGATGCAGTAAGGTGTAGGGTAATTGATATCAGTAAGGATGGTCGAATGCCTAGTGCATACACAGATTTTGAGGAATTGAAAAGAAAATATGAGGAGCTTCAAGGTAAGTTTTATGGTCTCACTGAGCACAGTGACATGCTGGAACAGTCTCTATTGGAAAGGAACAATATTGTGCAGAAATGGGAAGAAATTTTGGATAGAATTGATATCCCTTCTCATATGCGGACGGTTGAACCTGAAGATAAGATTGAGTGGTTAGGAAGAGAAATTTCTGAAGTGAAGAAGGGAAGAGATTCTTTACAACTTAAGATAGATAATCTAGAAATCTCTTCTGAGATGCTTATAGTAGATCTTGAAGAGTCACATAAGAAAATATCTGAACTCACTGCAGAAGTTGTAGCTGTGAAATCTGAAAAAGAGTTTTTCTCTGAAAGCTTTGAAAAGCTCAGGTTTGAATTTCTTGCTCTCTCAGAGAAAGCTGTTCATGATGAACTAGAGAGAGAAAATCTGCAAAGGGAACTGGCTGGTTTGCAGGATAAATTGGCTCAAGGCAATCATTTTGAATACTGTACTGATGTCGATAAATATTTGCAAAATCTACGTGATTTGATTAATAGTGCTTTGCTGGAGAGTGACAAGGTTAAATTGTTGTCAACTGGTAATCTTACCAAGGATTTAGAGGAATCATTAAGGAAGCTGATAGACAATTACACTGCTTATCTGAACAAGTCCAGACACATGGTTGATGATAAGGAGTTATCATTGGAGGAGAGCAGTCCAGCTCAAGAAGGACGGGTGCTAGAAAAAATGCTGCATGAAAAAGAGCTAAACTTGGCTTCTCTGAGGTTTCAGCTTGATAGTACTTCCAGCAAACTGGCAGAAGTTGAGCAGGAAAGGGATATAAGTTTTGGGAAGTGTCAGTCTTTAAAGATGGAAATAGAAGATCTTTTGGCGCAAATACATGTATTGAGCGAAGAGAGGAATGAAGATACAAAGAAATATCAATCTCTGTTGTTGGAGTTAGATACCATGAGCAAGCAGATGGATTCTTTACAAGAACAATTAGTTCAGGAAGAGCAGAAGTCTGCATCTGTAAAAGAGAAGTTAAATGTTGCTGTAAGAAAAGGAAAGGGTCTGGTGCAGCAGAGGGATGGCCTTAAGCAGACTGTTGATGAGATGAATGCTTTCATACAGAAATTACAAATTGAGCACAACCAGAAAATAAATGTATTGGAATCTGAAAGGTCTTCATTAATGACTCGATTGGGGGATATGGAACAGAATCTAAGAGATAGCAACCAGAATTATAGCAAATTATTAACTGCTTTGCTGGCCATTGATGTAGGCAGCGAATCTAATGAAATTGATCCTGTTCAAAAGCTAGGAGTGGCTTGCAGGATCCTTCATGATATGCGCTTAGCAGTCAATGCAGCTGAACTTGAAGCAAACAAATCCAAACGAGCAGCTGAACTGCTTTTAGTTGAGTTGAATGAAGTTCAGGAAAGAGCAGACTTTCTCCAAGATGAGCTGGCCAAGGCAGAAGACTCCCTTGCAGCATGCTCTAAACAAAAAGATAATGCTGTGTCACATCTTGAACATATCGTGTCAGTTCATTCTGAGGAAAAAACTAGGGTTGCCAACTGCTTTGCAGAGCTAAAGTATGGCATTGATCAGCTGAAAGAAGGTTTTGTGCAAACTTCTAGGTTTCTTTGTGATGTTCTCAGCAGGGATGTCAACCTATTTCATCATGTACAGAATTTTGCTGATTTTGTACTGGATAAGACCGGCAATCCGGATAATGACCAATTGTTTCTTTCATCAGGAAATATTTTTTTGCCAAGTGGTCCAAAAAATGAGGTAATCCTTATTAAGAAACATGTTCTGTGTATAATGCAAAGCTTTTTACGTTATTTTTTTATTCTGTACCTAACAGGCCTTTCTATCCAAAAGTTTTCTTATAATAGATCATACCAATTAGATTTTCAGTGACATTTCAGCTTGAATGAACAGCGTGCATGTTTGCTACAAGCTTATTCGTTTTATTATGCGCTCTAGAGATGAGGGATCAATGAGTGTACTAGGCACATCCAATTTTCTTGATGAAACTTTCCCAACGAGGCTGATTGAAAATAATCTTTCCCCTTAAATGAGATATCTTTAAGATCTTCAGAGTTTTGGGGATTAACGATTTTCTACAGGTGCAAACTCATATAGTCAATTACTTGTTTTGTCATCAGATGATGAAATTTTAAATTAAGGTTTAATCAATTTAACTAAACATATAACACAATTTGAGTAGATACGATGGAAGATCCCTGTTAAAGTGGTATGGTTCCATCGTCTAAGATTCATCAGACGAACTTGATTCACTTAAGCCAATTAGGAGGTTATAGAATGACCTTTCGGAGCCATGAGATCTCTCGTCCAAGGACACTCTAATGAATTAGGGAGCAAAGCTTAAATCTTATGTCACTTACAGCTAACCTGGTCTACTCCGACTTCATCTAATGGCTTTGTCATATTACGGAACTAGGGTTTTCCCACTTATGACCTTTAGGCATCTCCTTGGCCAATTCTGTTAGTTTGCAAGATAACGTATCTGGCATGGAAGTTTGCTATGAAAAGATAGACATTATAAGTCTGATGAAGACCTAAGGCTGAAGTCATCATAAAGCACTGCGACTCACAATCATTATAAATATAAAAGATGAGTATGATAGCATAGTAAGAGTATGGAAGCCTACTGTTATATTTAGAGGTATGATAGCTTCTTATTGGGTTTGAAACTACTAGCAATATTTTCAGATGTATAAGAGCCTGATGGGATATTTGGATTGAAAATTAGTGATAGCATATTCATGGACATAAATACTTGTTATGATATATGAGTTGTGACAGTTTAGCAAATGTGTGGAAGCTTAGTGTCAAGGATTTGGAACCCCTAAAGGTATATTAAGAATCGCGAAGGCCTACTTTTTTGGAATTTTGAACATATTAAGGGGAGGCCTTTCATTGGAATTTTGGTTTGGACGACATAACTGTGGCATAGAGGTCAGTCATCGTGTTTTAAACCACTTACGACATATTCAAAGGTTCCTTCCTCTATGGACAAATATAATTGGTAATTTGGTTGCCACTTTGACCCATAAGGGATAAAGGGCTTACTTCACGCCAGGATAAATGTTGTGCTCCTAAGGAATTAGTGTCACTCACGAGGCAAGCATGACTCAAGGGTATATTGGTAATCTGGCTCAATGAGGGATTTTATGATTTTGTTTGTGGACTTTAATTTAGTAGAGCTTTGGGAATTTGATGTGGAGGTTTTGCTTTGATTTGGGTATGGAAGATTTTAGTTTTGCCTTTGTAGATATGGGGCTCAAATATATGTCAATGCAAGGCCTGAGTTTGAATTTTTCAAGTGTTTACCTTGAATGCTTGAACTTTCAAGTAAAAGGATCTTCTTGTAGATTGATGATAATTCAATAGAGTTTGGGAACCTTTTATGTAGCGACATGATGTTCACCATAATTCTAATTTGCATAGCAAATTATGTGTTTTGCCTTATAATTTGGCTGAGTACTAGATGCTTTTTGGGGAATATGGCAGTATATCGTGTGCAATTAAGTTGTGAATGATCACTACATTCTTAGAATTACGCCACGCAGGGCATTAAGAGCTTTCCATTACTTATTGGTGAGTGGGTTCTCTCCTGAGTCGCATTGTTGTAACACGGGGCTAGATGAAGATATAATGAGTAGCGTGAGTATCAAAATAATATCCATCATTTAAATTTCTATTTAAATGAATGTTTTATTATTTTTTAGTTTTGAATATATATATATATATTTATTTTATTGTCTTTTTTTCCCTTTCTCTTTTTTTTAATCATTTCATTCTCTTTTTCTTTCTTTTTTTAAAGATTATGGGCTTAATTTAGATTGAAGTTTGACGACCTAATTTGTTCAATTCATCTTAATATGATTTAGTGTGCTGATGCATTATTGAATTGTTGAGCGACTAAATGAACTTCAATTTTAAATTTCTTGAGGGTTTTTAGAGATCATGGTCATATAAGCTATATTTAACTTTATTTGGTCGGTTTATTACTTAGGTAATTTTCTGATTTAATTGACCTTTGACCAATTTGAATTGAATTGCCGGTCAAATCAATATAATTTCTTGTAATCTTATTTTCTACATATTTTTCCATGTATTTTGAGAATTATTGTGTATTTTCCTAGGAATTTCTAAAACCTTTGTATTTTGCGACTGGAATAATTTGATTCTACCCTATTTTGTCCATTTGTACTTTTATCGAGCCTCTTTGACTGCGGACCATCAAATTTCAAAATATGAGATCAATACTCATGCAATCAGCTTATTCTATCCTTCATCTATTAATTCCTATTAGTTCTTTGGTTTGCATTTTATTTATGAACTGTAACGACTGCCTTGGTTTTGAACTTTCTCTGATAACAATAAAGCTTTTCACTGTTTAGATCAGAAAGAAACATGGATTCTTGTAAAACTAGTGCGCTTGATACTGTATTTGTGAGATATATGTTGTATCAGCTTTTCAGGCTGTAGGTGATGATTTCTTCATTCAACATGTCTGAAAACATTTGTTGCAGGAGATTTATTGCTCCATTTTTGACACTAATCGGCTTATGATGCATCCAAATGTGGATGGAACGTTGCTATTTGAACATTTTGATCTTGCTAAGAAGACTTTGTTTGAATGTATGAGGTTTGGGGAAGATTTGACTGAAAAAATATGCAAACATTCTGTGTTTCTTGGCGAAGAAACACAATTTTTTATGGAAACCGTGGAAGCTGTGAAAAGAAAAAAATCATCTTCTAAAGATATTTCAGATTTGTTAAAGAGGGATGTCACAGTACTTGAATCAAAGCTCCTTGAGAAGGACAATAAAATCAATTCTGTGTTTAGAAACTTGACTTTGCTTTATGAAGTTTGTTGCACATTCATGATGGAGATGGCTAAGAGGAAATCTCAAGCTCTTGGAGAAGAAGATACTGGGAACTTAAGTGCTTTCATGAAATTGCCAAGTTATCCCAATGAGAAGGGAGAGATGGATAATCACTCTGTCGATGACTTGATCAAATTGATGGCTGATTCTATCTTATCATCTCTGAAGGATACAAGCTGTACAAGTGAGCTTGTTGAGAGAAGCCAAAGGGAACTGAAAGACACCATATCAACATTGCAAAGAGAACTTCAGGAGAAGCACATCCAAATGAACAAGATTTGTGAAGAGCTTGTCTCTCAGATAAGAGATGCTGATGCTGTGGCAAAAAAGTCAGTGAAGGATCTTGATTCTGCAAGGATGCAGGCTTCCAACTTAGAAAAGAAGGTTGAGGAAATAGACATTGATAGAGAAAAATTAGAATCAAGGTTGAATGAGCTACAGGACATCCAGGCATTATCAAAGCTATTAGATGAGAGAATCAATTCTTTGACTGATGCAGTGAATGCAAAAGATCAAGGTAACTTAATGAGAACATCTCTAATAGATCTCATACCTCTACTTGTCTTGGTGGCTTTCTGACATTAATTGTAGTTGTAGTTGTCATGTGGACTCATCTTTTAAATCCCTTATTTTTGTTACAGAAATTGAAGCATTAATGCAAGCACTTGATGAAGAAGAAACACAGATGGAAGCTCTGGAAAACAGGAATAAGGATATGGAGAATCTGCTACAACAGAAGTTGATGCAATTGGAGAATCTTGAAGCTTCCCATGCAAGGGCAATGTCGAAGCTATCAACAACAGTCAACAAATTTGATGAATTACATGATCTGTCAGAAAGCCTTCTTACAGAGATAGAAAACCTTCAATCACAGTTACAGGAACGGGATTCAGAGATCTCTTTCTTGCGCCAGGAAGTTACTAGGTGTACAGATGATGTTTTGACCTCACAAGAGACCAGCAAGAAGAATTCAGCTCAATTACATGAGTTGCTTTCATGGATGAATGCGATGGCTTCTCGTTTTGGAGAAACTCCTGTGCAATGGGATCAGGATGATGGTCAAATTCATTTATTCATTGACATCATGGGTAAGATGATTAACTCGGTCATGACTGAACTATCGGACCTGCGTGTTGCAGTTCAAAGTAAAGATGCCCTAGTTGAGATAGAACGGGGTAGGGTTCAAGAACTTTTATCAAGAGCTGAAATTCTTGAAACTTCTTTGCATGACAAGGAAAGGATAGAGCTATCTCCAGGGGATAGTAGTTATGAGCAACCAAGTATTGGTAACTCTTCTGGGACTCCTGAAATGGAACAAATGGTACTTGATTCCTTTCACTTCTGTAATGCTATTTTATTTGTTCATTTTACAATTTTATGCATATGAAGAGATGTTTTCAAGTCAGTGGTCGTGCTAATAGAAGTGCCAACATTAATTAGGTTATGCATAATGTCTGGTCTCGTGTGATTGTGGTCTTCTAGGTTCAGAGAAACAAGATGTCCTCAGGTCCAGTTGCGACCCATGTAAGAACCGGACGCAAAATCAACAATGACCAAATCGCTATAGCCATTGACCCAGAAAGATATGATGCTGTATTAGATGATGAAGATGATGACAAAGGTGGGTTTTCTATTTTCTATTGCAAAAAATGCCTGGAATGATTGAACATATTGATTAATTTTGTCGTGATACTTTGTCCCTTTCATAGCACACGGATTCAAGTCGCTAACAATGTCCCGGCTTGTCCCAAGAGCTACACGTCCTATAGCAGACAGGATTGATGCAATATGGTTGGCTTTTATTAAGAGTTTTCCATCATTGCTATACTTATGGTTACTGAGTAAGCCATTTTTTCGTCTTTACTTACCAGGGTGTCCGGTGAAAGGTTATTAATGAGACAGCCCTCTCTGCGGTTTGCTTTTTTGATATATTGGGTTGCCTTGCATGCGTTACTTGCCAGCTTCATATGATATTAGTGTCCAGTAAGTTCTGAAAAATTAACTTTTGCACATCATTCATGATCCATTTATTAGCATTTGTATTGCTGTGGTTGTTTATTTACTCGTGTATTAACAAATCGGTTTCATAATTCTAAGAATTTAAAATTATTTCTAGACTTAGCGTACAATCTTAAGTTATTAGGTCAGTTAGTTATCAGAGGTTTAACATGGTACCAAAGGATGAGTTATTGAGTTTGAGCCCCGGTGTCCCTCATTATCTCTACATAAGGCTAACAAAAAACCTTTGTATGAGTCCAAGTTTCACGGGAAGTGGGACTTTTAAATTATTCTTGGGTCATAATATACAAGTTCAAGTTTATTGGTAGGTTGGTCACCAAAGGTTTAGCCATAATTATCTTGCAATATTTATTTTTTAAATTCCTATTTACAAGATTTAAACTGACGTGTTTTTACTTTGATTTCAAGTAGTTGCATGAAATTCTGGTGATAAGTTTCTGTCTCTTTATTAGGTTAAATAGTTAATATCAACAACAAAGCCTTCATTCCAATCTAATTGGTGTTAGCCAAATGGATTTCTCTCTTCTCCTCCAACCTTATTTAGAGCTACGCTTTTTTAAGCAATGGCAAGATTTTTTAGTAGTCATTCATTTATTTATTTTGCTCTGTTCAGATATTTTTGGAGTTCTAGGAGTTGCTATGTGGAGTATGTATTTTTTTTTCTTCTTTTAAGTCCACCTGAAACTTTGCTTTATCTTTTTATTTTCTGCAGCTACAGATCTGCAGCTATATGTAGCAGCGATTATAATGCTGGAATCTGCGATTTGGAAATAGCATCTGTATAGCATTTGATTCTTAGAAGAATACTATAGAAACTGGTTTCATTACAGCATTATACTGATTTTTTGACTGTGAGGGTAGCTGTGATTTTTTATTTTTCTTTTGAAAATCTCACTCCTCATAGAATAAAGGAGGCAATCATCTTGGAAGGAAAGGTTATATCATGTACATTATTTTTTTTATCCCATATTCTTTTTTGAGGGTTTGTATGTAGCTCGAAGGAGATGTATATATTGTCGTTCAATGGTATCACGACAATTGAAAGCAGTTCTGCTGTTCTTTTTTTTAACGATTCTTGCAATTCTTCATCGACTTTCTAATGTGATGTTGAGAATCAGTTAGGGTGATGCTCGGAAGTTCCACGTCATTTTGCATTTCTAATTCTGCGAAAACTAGGACTTTTATAAAACTTGATAGGACTTCGTAATTTGATCAAAAATAAGGAAGGAAGATAGAGAATACCCTATGTTTATTCTATTCTCATGATATAGTGTATACTTTTTCTTTCACATAATGCCTGAATAAAGAGCCTCACCGCAGTATACATATTGCTTCAAAGAAACACATAAATACGTAGTAATATATTCTTTTGATCATTATATAACAACTCAAACATAATAAAAGATAGATTTATAATTTTTCACCACAAATCGCACACAAGATAGAGCATATAAATGAATATGAAAATGAAATGATATAGCTAAATTTCATGATCAAAATTTTTTTAGTGAAGGTGATGTTGACAACGGTAAAAGTGATACTATAGGTGCCTTGCTTTATAACTGTCCAACTTTTTCATAAGTGTAACACGCTAAAATAAATTCTATTAAATTTTACATGACAAAGCGCAGAAGTGATATTAGATATATATGTTAACATAGAGGGGGAGAGGAGAGATGTATGTGACATTTTTAGTCAAATTTAATATCGACAATGCACAACGAGGTTGCTAGATTTATATGTCAATATATCTAAGTCCATGTAGCTGCATTTTAAAATTATGTGGCCCATTTAACTTAAGTAAACAATATTTATTATTGGAAAATATTTGATATACATGTTTTAAAGCTATAAAGCTCGTTAAACTAAAAGTTACAATACCTAAATATCCTCCTGCGCCTTGTCAAAATAAATTATTGCAAAATAAATTATAAAATGAGAACTGTTCTAACCCTAATTTATTGATTTTTTTAACCCTGATTTATTGTTAGGTACTTTTGACTTGAGAGGTGCAAATTTCCCTAATTTTCAATCCCCAAATCTTAAATTATAAATCATAAAATTATTGATAGATGTTCTTTGACTCTTTAGAGCACACCTTTCCATAAATTCTAAACTTATCCCAATAGGTATTCTTGACTCCTAAATTTTTTTAATTTCAAAAAAAAAAAAAATTACCTTCCAATTTTGACATTATCTTCACTTTGAAGGTTAACAATCGTGAATTTTCATATAAACTTATTTTTTTTATAGTTTATGAATTACTGAGTAGATGAAAATTAATAGCATTTTCATATATCCTGCGATACATTTTTAATAACTGTTCAATACATTAAATAATTATATTATTAAATTTCAATTCATTGAACAAATAATGATTAGTGAATGGGGCTTGTCACCTCTCTCTCTCTTCTCTCTCTCTCTCTCTCTCTCTCTCTCTCTCTCTCTCTCTCGATCTTGAACCACTCTTCCTAAGCCCTCAAAAAGATATGCCGTGTTGCATTTTGCTTTGATCTTACTGATCAGAGTGCGCGAGCGTGTGTTTGGCTCTTTCGCTTCCTCGAGAAATTTGCACCTTTTGTTATCCAAGCGTGTTAATTCTTCCAGTTTCTTGCTTCAATGGAAGCCCTCGCGGCCTCGACATTCAGTCCGAAGCTTCACGAGCCCTCCCCCTTTCAGATCTCCCGTTTCTTCTCTTTCGCGAAATTACCTTCTTTACAGCAAGGGCAATGCAAAACCTATCAAAATATTCAGGTAGTGAAGCTCCCAAGTCGCCTGACTGGCTGCAGATCGCTTTCCCCTGAGGCCCTGGACGGGGATGAGGGTGAAGAACTGAACCTGGAGAACGCATCTGGTTTGCCCGGGTTCGAGGTACTCATTTTCTACTTTGTGCTTTTTCCTTTTGCGTTTGCTTTAAGAATATGATTCGTGGTAGCTCTATTTTAAAATTGTATTTTCATGTACTTAGGCTCTTCCATTCATTTGAATCTGTCCTTCCATCATAAAAATCTAAAATACGAAGTTCAAAAGGATAGTTTCTGAAGTTCTTTTAAAATTATCTTTGAGGGCATTATCTGACCAGGGATAATTATCATAGCTGCTACTATAGGGATTTTAAGAAAGAGCAATGCTACATAGTTCAATTTTGAATGGCCTCAATAGAAAAGAAGGGATTTTAAGAAAGAGTGATTAGGAATTTCTCTGGATCCGGCTCCACGAATCTCGTACCATGACCCCATGATTTGAACCCATATGGGGATATTAGATATAGATGGATCGAGGTGCAAACGGTTAAAGTAATGGGCAATGACCGGTGCTTTTCATATTAATTAATTAATAATTCATTTTTGATCTCCTTAATCTAGGAGTTCCTTAGTATGGGCCAGAACGTTTTGTTCATAATCTTCGTTGGCCAGTTTGCTTATCGAGATTGGCCGAACACGAATTGACAGCTTGACTATTAAAAATATAGTTTTTGAAGTTGGGGAGTTGGCCACCCTATTTGCGCTAGTTCAAACTCTTCCTCAATCCTTAAATTTATAGTTAGTTTGAATCTTTCACTGCCATAGATTTGACAGAGGACAATCTCAGCTAAGAAACAACTAATGCAAGCCTATCTCGATAAAAATTACAAAAGCAATCATGAAACTGGTTTGACACACCTTTCATCTACCTCTCTTTCTTCTCTTATAAAATTGAAAGTTAAGACCATCTTTCATACCTAAAAGCATCCTCTCTCTTGTATATGTTATAAGAGTGATTCATAGCATTTTCTTTTAGGGATTTGAAAGAAATGATAACTATGATACTCAGTTCTGAAATTGGAGCCGATTACAATCTTCATCCTATTTTCATATTCTGTTTTTTTAATCCCTGATATTGATGTTCATTCGTCACGGCTGTTTGGAGTGCAATGATCATAGCCAAAAATGTTATCTAGCCAGAATTATGTGCTCATCAAAAGACCAAGTTGAGAGGAGAAAGATATGTTGAAGCTGTTGGGTTGTCTCTTTCTACTATCTGATCTGACCATAAAACGTAAGCTTGAAATGATAGAAGTTATTGATGATGATTTTATTACTGTTATATTTTTCGCTTGGCCCTGCAAAAGATGGGGCTTCATTTTAAACATTTCATCCTCCCAATCTAGTGCCTTATTTTTTGTCCTCTATCTGGCCTACTTGGGTGCCTCATGATAGTCTGGTTCATTCCAAAATATTACAGAAGCTTCATTTTTTTCCCTTAAGGGATCTCCTTGTCCATTTCTTCTCCGAGTTCATTGTCTGTTGAGGTGGTTGGAAGTTGTAGCTACCAAGATCATGCAAGATTGGTGTGCTTGAATGGCTAAAACTTCTTGTATTGTTTATTAGAGAAAACAGCAGTTTCTCATGGAAAATTTATTTTCACTTGCTATGTATAATGTTTTTCGACTTCCTTTAGGATTAGGTATAGCTTGTGCCATAACTTTTTAAGTGATAATGTAAACTTTGGTGGATATTTTCTTCTTCTGTTTAGGCATGCCCATTGCCACCATATATGTGCAATATTAAGTAAGATAATCAAAATTTTTGATTGATTTTTGCATCTCAATGTTAGTATAGAATCTTAAATAGAAGGGAACTTGTAAATGAATCCATAAATACTAGCGTTGTGTTTATTTGAAAAAAGAAAACTTTAATTAGGTTAAAGTTAACATTTTATGGTGATATTTATATGTTGAAAGTCAATTATGATGTAAAATACACTTAGTTATTATATTGGGATATGTGTGAGGTATGAAATTAATTATTATTTGGTATACGTATAAGATATGTAATTATAAAGCTATATTTTATTTTGAAATATATATATATATATAATATGAAATATAATTAAATTATAATCTTGAGGATTGTGTCTGATATGATATGATAGGTTAAAGGTTACCTTATTTACTTTAAAGTGGCTTAACAAATGCAAAAGTGTTCTTCACTAAACTTTCTATTTGTTTTGCTAACATATAGATTTTTGTGTTTTGCACTGTGCAACATTTTTCATCTTTTTCATTGTTTTCTTTTAATTATGAAAAGTAAAGTACCTTCAGAATGTAGAAAAATATAAAAGAATAATATGTGGCAAAAATACACTCATCCACCTGGCCTCTCTTTTCCTCTCTCTCACTCTTTTTTTTCTTCTCTCTCTCTCTCCCCCTCCCCTTCCCCCATCTCATTCTCTCTCTGTCGTTCGTGAACCAAACCGTTTCAGTCCTCTCTCTTCTCTATTTCTCTCCAGTCTTCTTTATTGTCCTCTCCCTTTTCTATTTGTTTCGTGGGAACAATTAATAGCGTTTTCTACTACAACCTTAAAAATTTGTTTAAGATTAATAGTGACGTAAATTAGTTTAATAATAAAAATTAATAGAAAATATAAGTTAGTATAATTTTAAAACTTAGTTTAAGATTAAAAATATTATGATTGTAATAAATAAGTTTAATTTATCAACATATTGTATTATAACAGATAATAATAATAATGTTTTATAAATTTTTTTTGTTGTGCTCTATGCAAATAATAAGATGTTCTTAAGTATCATCAATTTGTAATAAAAATCTTCTATTGATGATTTTTATGTGCTTCGTTGAAATAATATTTAAATTATGTGCCTGAAATAACCAAACTTGTGATTGGCCTTTACAAATTGATAACGTGATACAAAAGATATTATTTCAAATAATTATAATGTTTTCAAAAGGTATTATTTCAATAGATCATATAAAAATCATTTCTAGAAGTTTTTTCATAATTTTAATGTATAATACATGTGGTTAATTAAGCTTATTTATTGCAAATTTAAGATACTCAAGGATATCAAATTATTTCTAGAGATTGCATAAAAATTGTTTAAAAGATCATCATTATTGTATGTTATACTGCAGTATGGTAATTAACTATACCTGTTTGTTTTATTAATATGTTGCAATTATAAACTAAGCTAATATAAGTTATATTAATTAATCCTTTTTATCTAGTTTAATCTTAAACTAATTTCTCTTTCCCAAATAGAGAGAGGTGAGAGAGAGAGGAGAGAGGGACTGAGAGGCATAGATTTAGGGAGGCGACAGAGAGATGGGTGAGAGAGAGAGAGGGTGAGAGTGAGGACACAAGGGGCAGGGAGAGATATTTTGAAAGTATTTTAGTCATTTTGCAAAGGATAACAGAAAATGTGACAAAGGGAAGCTTGTTTACTACAGGACCTAAATGGAAGTTTTTAATTATTTGGATTGATTAGTAATTATGATGTAACCTTAGTGATCTTACAGTAATTTTCCTTTGTTTTTATTATTTTTATTATCACAGTGGGTTTTTAGTTTATATGTTGATTTAAACAACTATGAAGTGAAAATAATCAACAATATGATCATCCTGTTTGTTTATTTTTTGCTTGAAGCACAATGTTAACGAGATGGCTGCAACAAAAGAAGGAATCGAAACTCCTCCTACTGGTCCATGCAGCTCAACTGGATCTGGATCTAGAGCTGGCTTATTTAGGACACCAATTTCAGGTGGCGTGCATAGTGCTACATCTGCCCATGACTTACCTCCGCCAGCTTTAGCAGTTCGTAACTTGATGGAACAGGTTAATTACCTTCTAAATGAATCCATAAATGGATGTTAAAATAATCAGTTTTATTTCTATATTTTGATTATTTGTTCTTGTTCTAGTTGTGAATATTATTTTTTTGTCAACCCATGACTGGTTAGACAGGCTAGGTTTGCTCATTTATGCACTGTGATGTCCCGGATGCATCATCGTCGTGCAGGATATCCATTTGGCTCTTTGGTTGACTTTGCACCTGATTCATTAGGCCGTATGTTTTTCATAATTTACTATGAATACATTTGAGATTTTCTTCAATTTATAATTTTGTTTTATTATGATGTAGATCCCATTTTTTCACTTTCACCATTGGCCATCCATACTCGGAATCTATTGGCAGATTCAAGGTGCACTGTTGTTGTACAAGTATGCCCCAACATAAAGAATTTTTTTATCATATTTTTTTCATCAAGACTCAATAGCATACATTTTTGTAGATTCCAGGGTGGAGTGGGTTATCAAATGCCCGTGTTACAATATTTGGTGATGTTGTTCCACTCTCAGCTGACAAACAGGTTAAAATTATTCTAAATAATTGAATTCCTTCATTTTGAAAAAAAGTAATTTATGTGGAATACTTTGTGATGCTTTTAGTTTTATTTTTTAATGGTTAAATTGATTTCATTTATTTTATGCTTTACCTATCCTTATTTCTCACAAAATTTACCTTTGTATCCTGTGCATTGATGTTCTCTCTTTTAACTGTAATGGTTCTTCTTAAAACTTGATTTTATTTTGAAGTTTCCTGACTGGGTGTGATTATTATAGTATAAGATAGCTTGTGTAGATAGGTGTGTGTATGACTGTGACTAGATACTTGTTTGGCACTGGGCCTTAACTGTGCTTGGCCTTTACTGAGGGTTACATCTTTATTTCAAAATACATTATAAAGTTTAGTTACATGTTTGTAACATTTTACGTTTATGGTGGAATTAATCAATTTCAAAGGTAACTTGATATAGTTTTGCCACCAATAAAAATGATACAAGTTCAGTCTCAGCAATTGACGTTGGTTGTAGACAAACTTGGAAGAACTAAGCATGTACATCCAAAATTGGTAATCAATTTACTTTATTGGGTGTGCATTTACCTCAATGGATTTAAGTCCTGAACAAGTAGATATGATATTGTTTCAATGTCATAGTTTGGTTTGATGGTTCAACTCAAATGACCATATTTGACCCTTGTATATTGATTGGGTATGCCAGAGTTATCTGAACACCAAATTTAATTATCAGTGCAATACATTTTGTGTTTTATGACTACTCATCTTTCTTTGTTATTTCTACTTATTACTAGGGCTACTTATTGGACCGAAACGAACCAACCACTCTGAATCTAGGTCCAAATGGATGAGAACTGGTCCAATTTGGTCCCCCATCGGTTTTAAAACCAGTTTTGAAACTGATAATGGTAACAAGAGTTAGTCTAAGTCTGAAACTAGTTCATATGTTCTATTTCAAACGGTTCCAATTAGTAATACTTACCGATCTGAAACCAATTTTTTTTTTCTAAATAGCTTTTGTGAAAAAATAAAGAACTACAATAGCAACAAAGCTTTTATCCCACTAGGTCTAATCGGCTATATGAACCATTTGTTTCTATTGTACTCTATTAAATAACAACTCTACATTTAGCTTTAAGTATGCAAGATTATTTTTTATAGTTTCTTATTATGTCATTTTTAGTCTTTCTCTTTTTTTTTACATAAGTAGGATTTGATAGCCGAACTCTCCTTACTAAAGTTTTTATCTGGCCTATAATTTATATGTCCAAATCATTTAAGTCAACTTTCTCTGAACTTATTTATAATTAAAGCTACTCCAACTTTCTTATAGATATATTCATTTCTTATCTTGTCTTTTTGTGTATACCTACTCATTCACCTTAGAATTTTAATCTCTGCTACACTTCTTTTATTTTTATAATTATGTTTTGTATGCCAGCTTTCAGCACTATATAACATCACTGGTTTTGCTACTTTCTTTAAAATTTATCTTTATGCTTAAGGCCCCGTTTGTTTAGGAGTTTAAAATTAACCTAGTTTAATTTTAACCAGGCTTATCACATCACACATAAAATTTATTATTAAAAATTAAATTTATTTTACATCTTACACATATTATTAAAATAATAACTAACTTATATCACATCCCTCACATATTCCAACATAATAACTAACTTTATATCACATCCCTCACATATTCCAACATAATAACTAACTTTATATCACATCCCTCACATATCTTAACATAATAACAAACTTTATTTCACATCATTCACAACTTTCAATAAAAAAATATCTCTATTTAAATTTAATTTTAACCTTACAAACAAACACACAAATGATATTTTTCTATTGTACAATACACCAGATGTATTTCTCTGCTTAATCTATCATATTTCAATCCTACTCATAATATCACAATCTATTTCACCGCTATTTTGGATGATTGATCTGAGGTATTTAAACTGCTCACTCTTGTTTACTTGATCACCAAAGCCCCTTTTTTTGAAAGTTAAAAATTAATCTGGTTTAATTTTAATTAGACATATCACATCATACATAAAATTTAATATTAAAAATTAACTTTATTTCACATCCTACATATATTATCAAAATAATAACTAACTTATATTACATCTCTCACATATCTCAACATAATAACTAACTTTATGCCACATCCCTCACATATCCTAATATAATAATAATTTTATTTCATATCATTTATAATTTTTAATAAAAAAATATCTCTATCCAAGTTTAATTTTAACCTTGTTAAATTAAGCCCTACAAATAATTTCCTTGAAATGTTATTTTTCTAACATAACTACTTCTACCTTGACTAAATTTACACTCTATATATTTAGTTTTAGATCTACTGAAACAAAAATTTTTAGATTCTAATATATTCCTCTATAATTACTAAGGTAAAAAACTAAAGAACTATTAAGAAAAATAGGAACATGAAAAATTTGAGGAATGAGAAAAGCATTTGTTTTCACTTTCTAGTGGGATCGTAACATCCATAATTGTGAAATTTACGTCATTTAGTATATCTTTCATGAGTGAAATATAGAAAATTTAACCACTTTACAATGCATAAAGCAAAAAAATATAATATATTGTGAAAAGCAAAATATTTTAATAACACTCTGATAGTGGGGGGTGTGCATGTGCACGTGTATAAAGTGGGGAGGCTTGTTGGTTGTGAGTTATATATTAAATAACTTATAATACAGTGTATTTTCTTAATAATAAATTTTTATTAAAATACATATGAAATAGTTTATGAAGCATGGACACTTCAAGAACCACGCTGTGTCCGTGTCGGACACATGGACACTCGGGAACATGCCAGGGCACGCAGGGACACTGTGTCGGACACGCCACGTGGCGTGTCCTAATAAAATAATATTAAAAAAAACTAAAGGACACTTCTTGGACACTCGAGGACACTTTGGGACACTTTAGGGCAATTCTGAGACACTTTTAGGATACTTCTAGAATACATAAGATAGAATTGGATATATTTAATATTAATGTTAAATTTATTTATTAATATTATATATTTTTAATAAAATTTATGGATATATCTATCTCAGTTTTTTAATTATCGTTAAAATTTTATTTAATAAAACTAAAAACCTATTTCTTATTATTGTTAAATTTTTACCTAATATAAGTCAAAATTCTAAGTTAACGAAGTTAAATCAAATTTCTTCCTCCTTTGTTGCCCTTAAGCCTTACGAAAATGAACCAATCGTAAAAAGTTTAGAACTTTAGCTTCACCTTTATCCTTTTTTCATCTTCAATATCGAGAGCTCTTACTTTCTCTTATTGTCGTGCTCACTGTGATTGTCCTAAATAAGTAAAATTGTATTTTTTTCTTATTCAAAGTGAACTCTAAATTTATATCTCAAATCTTTTTAATGTCGACGACATTTGTTCTCAAGTCCTCATCTTGATTTTATGAGACTTTAGTGCTACTTACAAGTTTTTATACTTAAAACATTAAGTTTGTATTATTATATATATATATATATATATTTTTAGTATGAATTGTTAATTTTATTATTATATTTAGTATGTCATGCCGTGTTCGTGTCCTATATTTTAGAAAATTACAGTGTCGCCGTGTTGTGTTGTGTCGTGTCCTGTCTTGTGTCCCCGTGTCGTGTCCGTGCTTCATAGGAAATAGTTAATCCTTTCAATTTTCATTGGTGTAGAGTCCCAACTTCTAGGGAGAAGCCAAGCAGGTGGGGTGTGGTCCCCATTAATAAATAAAATAAATTCCAAACATTTTGTCAATAATTTGAATTTAAAAAAAATGGATTAGTTTTGGTTCATAATCAATCCAAGTTTAGTTAAGCTATATTGGTTTGGTTTTGCATTGGACCCTAATTCTCATTTTATGGGAATCGGTCCAGATCAGATCTGGAACTGGTCAGATTTTCTCCAACTCACTTGGTTCCAAACTGAATTGGTTTGCTGGAAGTTGTTCAATAAGCAGCTCTACTTGTTAGTTGGTGAGAATGAGATTACAAGCTATTAAAGATACTCTCTACTTTTTTAACAGTAAGCTAGTAGATTTTCTGTTACTTTTCATGGTTGTCTATGTTAACGAATGTCAACTTCCAAACCTTATTGGTCAAGAGCATATTTACCATCTCTTTATCTAAAAGCCCTCACTTTACATATTTTTCTCAATATAGTTCGTCTTGCTCTTCTTTTTCTTCTTCTTCAACGAGCTCTCTCTTAAACAAGGTTGGAATCGAGTTGGCTTCAACTCAAAGTTAAACATTTTGATTTCAAGTCGAATTTGGCTTGAGTCAATTAAAATTCATTTGATTTTGAGTCCATTTTCTAGTTGAATCGAACCTATTTATTAGTCGTATTTTTTATTTAAATATGTATTAGCTTATTTTATATATTATAATATAATATTAAAAATTATTAATTTATACATTTATAATTTAATCCTTTTATATAAACCATTATAGCATATTTTTTAGTGCACATCTTAATTATACATTTAAAAATTTTATACTTATGATTATATGCATATGAGTTGATTACGAATTAGATCGATTCCATTTCAAACGTATTTATTTTAAATCATGTGAAAATTAAGTTAATTTTAGATCGAGTAAAATGCAACCAATTTTCAATTGAATTTCAAGTTTCGAATATAATTGCCAGCCCTAGTCTCAAATAATTTTCTTTTTTTGTATAAGCTTTGTTTCTTAAGTCTCACAAATTTTTAATTTTCTTTTAAAAGAAATGACTTGGGTTACTTGGGTAACCCAATTAAGACTATAATATTGGTATATAGTTTTAATCCCTATATTAAATAGGTTTGATTTAGGTAAAGATATATTTTATAATTTCTTGGCAATGAGCCTTTTCGGATCCCACATCCGGTTCAGTCTAATAAAATGAACTCAAATCTATCCACCAACCCATTTTGGTAGCCTTAACCATGGCATCACCTTAGTAAAGCTGGAGGGTCTATCCTATTACATTCTTTCATTAACCGAAATTGTTGCCAAATTGGGGAATAGCAAAATTTCAACTTTTATAAATGAACTGTACCTCTCGATGTTATGGCAACTTTATGAAGAAATCAATTTTATTTCACATCTAACACAATTTTTATTAATAAAATAGTTTTATTTCACATGATAATATTAGAATTATTTTCTTTTTCTCTATTTCAAAAAAACTTAAAATATCCTGAAAATATATTCCAATCAAACGAGACCACAAAGTTACTCCTAAGTCTAATAAGAGTATTAAGATTTGTTCCTTAGTTTCAAAGAAGGGGAATAGAAAAAGTAGCTTGCTTGAGGCTAGGAAAGTAGGATGATCCATAGGGGTATTTGATTTTTGTCACTTGAAAAGCCTTCTATGCGCAAGAAATATTATCCAAAATAAAATTTTTATAAAGAAATAGTTTGAATTAGATGTTATGGTTATTGTCAGTTATGCTCTTTCAAGAACTCCATATTTTTGTTGCTTATAACATTTCCGAAATAAAAGCTACGGGGACAAATACTATTGATTATAAAATAATTTATAAAAATGAAGGAGAGGAGTAAGGCGGTTATTCCTCTATCTTTTCTTCTTAGCAAAGTTTAGAATTATATTAAAAAGGCTTGTGTTAGTTATGGAGCAACCTAGTATTACTCAATATTCCATATTGTTAGGGGCACTACTATGTTTAGATTTGTTTATGGTTACTAAAGTATAGGTTGCAATGCATGCAGTAAAGCTCCAATATATTCTGAAGGTAGTTCACTTTTTGTGTTAAGTTGCTTTGTGGTTTATGATGCTTTTAGAAGCAATGAGCAAATTTTAAGTTACATCTGAAAAGGAATGTATATACTTGAAGATAGATGGGGATTTGTTGTTTGATAGGAGTCAAATGGAAACTAAAGATTCATGTAGCCGATGAGATAAAGGCTCGATGATTATTGTTGTTGTCAATCTAAAAGGAATGTATAGATTCAAAAGGTTTGAGCTGAACAGTGAATCAGTCCACATCCTTGTATCCCTCCTTTCTCTCATTCTCTTTATCTAAGAACGAAACTAACATATGACTCTCATGCACCCTATACTTCCATTTTCTCGAGAGTCTAAACCACCAACATTAATAGTAACCCAAGGGCTCAGAGTGCTCATTAACACTAGCTTCAATGCCATTATGGGTGGATAGGTCCACCCATTGATGATTCTCATATTCATCAAGATCTCAGGCCATCCCTTCTACATAGAGGACATGGTCCTGTAGTGCTGCCTTTTTTCATTGGATTAATACCCCATGCACTGCATGTTTCTTGTCTATTTCTAGCACACTTAACCCTTATTTTCATCACCTCTATTTCCTATTCATCACATCCCTTTAGCATTGCTTCATGATTCACACTTATACTTGGGAGTTCCATAAATTTGTCATGTTGTTAGCTTATCACGTTGTTGTCATGGTCAAGGTTATAGGAGAAGGGAGGAGAAAGATGAGGGAAATTTCTTATCTACTACTTGTTTATTGTAGAAACGAGTGAAACTATCAATTTTGATTGATAGTTTCTTGACTTTTGAAACTTTCCAATACTATTGAAACTAGATGAGATACATCATTGTTGTAGTGTTCATACTTCATTGCTTTACGTTTGGTTATGTATGTCCTTATCAATTTTAACTTAAGCATATAGCATATTATTTTATTATGCTCCCTCTATCACTTGCTTCAGGAATGGGCTCGTCAACAATTCATAGCAAAACACCAGCAATGGGCATCCCAGCAGTGGGGAAATTTTTATTACTACAGGATGGATACCATAAGGTTTATCACTGAATTTAATGTAGGAACATTTTTTTCAATATAATTAACTCAGATAACTGAGATAACATTTTTTTATGTTTCAGCTTTTGACAACTTTTTTATGGTTCAGCCGACAAATGTAGCATTAAATAATCATGGAAAATAATGTGGTATCTGATCTTTCTTAGAAAGAAAGGCCAAATTTTCATAAGATATCTGATGTGGGACAAGATGGAGATGAAATTTGCAAATTAAGGATAAGTATTTTAATGGATAAATCAACTGAAATAGGCACAATTATTCTAGAAAAATAAATGTGATAAATCAAAAAGTTTCAGTAATATAAATTAAATCCATTTAAAATTGAAATCAAAGTAGATTGTTGGGTTGTAGGTATTGTATCTCGTCACAATGACAATATTAGCATACCAATGCAGAAGGGATGAGCTATCTGGATGAAGCCTTCGAAATGGGTGGGGCTCCAAGACCCTCAGGTAGAACGTCACCATCATCAAAACCCGGAAGCCATTACTCAACTACCTTGGGGTCACCTCTCTCAGTTTCAATTGGTAAATTAATTATATATTAGATTATGGAAACCAATTTAATTCAATTAGCTCAGACCTAGGGAGCCAAAAAATTGAGGTATTATCAAATTTTAATGCAACAGTAATTTCATTCATATAAAGATCATTCAATTCATGTTAAATTGAGGGATTGATTCGAAGAGGAAGAGCTAAAGAGTAATTTCTATTTAATCCTTTTTTTATGGAAATTTCTATGTAATCTTAGTTGCACTAGGGAATTTTTTAAATGCAGAGGAAAATCATAACTTTGCTTTGCTTGAGTAACACAGTGAGCACAGATTATGAATATTAGGAACATCTCATGACTGTTGTGTGAGTCTTTGTGGATGAGGTCATTACATGGGGAAAAGGGTGTTGTTGGCTTTTGTTAATAAAGGCATATATAGATGATGTTGAGGTTTTGAAACTGAGTGGGAAGCTTTCAAGTGGATGAACTGTCAGATGGTGCATCCTTCAATTTGATAGAACATGCGACTGCAAAATCTACAAGAAATTTGCACGCGAGGGTTCCCCATTTAAAGGTCAGAGGAAGGTGAAAGCTAGAGTTGATGTTGAAGAACTTCAAGGGTTTGGTGGCTAGGTTTCATATGGATTTGTAATTAGGTTGAAGGATTCTTGCCTAAGGTCTACCCGCACTTCTAGAATCTCAAAATTATTCTATCACATAATCATCACTCTCAAAATCAAATTTGCATTAATCAAACTCTAAATTAAAATATTTGATTAGAGACTATTTTTTAGAGAGATTAATCTTGCCTTACATACAAAGTAGATATGAGACTAAACATTACCCACATAAAAGAATGAAATCAATGAATTAAAAGATTTGATTAAGTCAACATTAACAAACGCTATGAATAATAAATAGAATAAAATAGAAACAATTTTCTTCAATGCATGAAAGGTTACGACGGCCCCACCAATATCCTAAATGTAGTGCAATGATGTGTCCAAAGATTCTTCTCTTGTACTCTATAAATCATTATTTATATGCATAATATCACAAGAAAAGAACCTTTCAAGAAAAAGATATTTCTCTTCACATTATGCATATACATAATTATTTACAAAGTACTAATCCTACCCTAAAGTAGAACAGATATGGGGCTGAACAAAATAGGTGGGGATGAGAGAGCTCATGCCAGCATCTCTCCGTGTTAAACGTTTAGCTCCAGGAATTTTTTTTTTTTACTTTTACAGAAAGGGAAAAATAGTGAATTTTAGGAACTTGGAAATGGAAAATTTATTTAATTTTTTTTTAACTGATGTCCACTTAAGAAGGATGTATGAGACATACCACTTAAAGGTTTTGGCTGTGTACACTAGAAGAAAAAGGGAATATAGCGTTTAGTATGTGATTTTAATGTTTCTCCTATGCATGTAAGTCCACCTTAAATATTTAGCTCCAGTGGTTGTTAAACTTATAGAATGTTAGGATTGTGGGATGTAAATTGGCTTCTGTGGTTTTTCCTGAACACTGTACCAATTTGATGTATTGAGTATATACTCTAAATAATATTTTTGACATTTTAAGGAGATGCGCCCGAATGGCTTTTCTGACAATAGCTGTGGAATATCATACTATGTTGAATACAGATGCACCGGTTCTTTGGTTTTCTATGACAGATTGCTCTCCTTTTCTTTGACTGTAATATTTTGCAGGCTTGGTTGTCTCTCTCGTATCTAGCAGAACCAAGTCATGACTCAACATATTCCTTTAAAAATAGCCATTACAAAGTTTGAATCATGTCTGTCTTCTTTTTTTTTTGGAGATAGAGATCACGTCCTACTTCTTCCAGTTTGGTTTCTGCTTATTTACACAGTTAGGTTCACATTGGGAACAGAAATGTGCTTACCATGCAAGAAAATGTGTTGCCAAGCTCCATACAGCTGTGATTCATTGCCACGAGATAGTGCCAAAAACAGTTTTTAGCATTTTCTGTCCTGTAAATAAATTACAGGTTTGCAGTGACAACCTGCTTCATGGCACTTCTTTGCAGAATGTGATTTCTTTGAGAGCGTAAACTCACACCTTGAAAGGATTGTCGTCGTATTGTCACTTGCTTAAATCAAAATAGTAATAAGTTATTGCTATGATTTATCACTCACTCACGCAACACAAGTATACCAGGCATAAAGTCAGGTCTTTGTTGGATTTCAGGTGAACTATTGATTGATCAAATGATTTCGGGAGTTTCTTGAGTTTAATAATAAATGTTTTACTCTAGTCCTTGTTTTTCATGTCTGCTTCATGAATTGCAATTGTGATTTGACATCAACTTTTATATGCACGTGCATTCATCAGTGACATATACTTCATCGGAGGATTTGGCACAGTTCAGTGGATTGATGTCAAAGAGTATGAAGACCTTCAACCTGATAAGATTGCTGCTGATGGTGGAGAACAAAACCTAAAAGTTGTATATGGGTGCTTCTATTGCTTATACTATTTAATTGTTCCTAACTTGTTAATTTTCATTTTGGTTGAGCTTGAGAATAATTTCAAAAGTCTGACTTACCTTTTTAAGATTTAGAAGGAAGACAATTCCATGTCTAATTAATGTACTTAGATTTTCCACTGAATATTCATTAGTTTCCCTGTAGGAACTCAACGCAATCTTCTCCAAGCCTCTTAGAGAAATTTTGTCTACTGAAGGGGAGATAGATGATGCGGCTCTCATATCAATAGACAGCAAGGGTACTGATATTCGGGTTCGACAGGGTGCTCAGGTAATTTATCCCACACGAATAATTCTTGCATGCTTAAAGTGGCAACATGTTTGATGGCATCATGCTCATTATTTTACTATGAGTTTTCTTTCTGTTTTTCTTCAGAAAATTGGTACTCTCATGATTATACAAAGCTTTAACAGTTACTACCTTAGCGGAGAAGAGGTGGTTGACACAACCATCAAGTCCTCCAAAGCTAAATTAAATCACCATTCATTTACTTAAACCCTTTGCTTAACATAACTTAGATGATTACGTTAATATAAATTGGAAATGTGAATTAGTAATAAATTATAGAATTATTGTTAAATATCGGCAATAAAAATTGTTTTAGAAACATGTCTTAAACAAATATAGTATACAGTTTGACTTGAAAGAAATTTAAAAAATATAATTAAGTACCTGCAAATAACTATTGAAACTGTAAATTTGTTAGAAATTTTACATTACAGAGACTTTCAAACCTTAACTGAAGGAGTTGTAAAACCTGCCTACAAATCATGTCTTCTAACAAAGTACCAACTACCAAGTCTAGCAGAACCTCATTTGCTCATGGGGTCTTTCTTCTAACAAAGTACCAAGTCCTGTTTATCACGATGTTTCCCTCCAACATCTTGCAACCATTCCTGTTCCTAAAGTGGTTTATCTGCTTGGGTCCCACCAAACTTTGTTCCCAGAGGGGTTTATTTGCCTGTCTCATCGAACCCCCTTCCCAGAAGGATTTATTTTTCTAGTTCTTATGAATCTTGTTTCTAAAGGGGTTTTTCTGTGTGGATCCAACTGATCCACATTCCTAGAGATGTTTATCAGCTTGGTTCTCACTGAACCAGAATAAGTAGGCTAGTCTGGCCTTGCTCGAGGTGGAGATGATGTTACCAACACGCTCATGGTTGTCCGGCCATCTCATTCCCAGCACTAATGAGAGTTGTGAATGCCTAAGCGTTGCTCCTTTGAACCTTTTTTAAATTCAGAAATGGCGAAATGGAGATATATTTAGCCCCGTTTGTTTAGGAGTTTAAAATTAACCTGGTTTAATTTTAACCAGGCATATCACATCCCACATATTAAAAATTAAATTTATTTCACATCCTACACATATTACTAAAATAATGACTAACTTATATCACATCCCTCACATATTCCAACATAATAACTAACTTTATATCACATCCCTCACATATCCCAACATAATAACTAACTTTATTTCACATCATTTACAACTTTCAATAAAAAAATATCTCCATTCAAATTTAATTTTAACCTTCTTAAATTTAACCTTACAAACAAACACACCTCTAAAGAGTTATTTTTGTTTAGTTGAGATTTTAACAGATCATTACTAGAATGCATTGAACATGATGTTTACCTGTCCAGCATGTGCTTGCCATGAGCATTGTTAATTGATTGTCTATAATGTAAATAGGAAGTTCACTTTCATATACGTAAATCCCTAAAAATATATGCTATGTATGTATTTTATGTGTATAATATGCATGTCTTTTTTTTTGAATTATATATAATTATGTGCAGTTTTCTCACTGTATTTGTTTTAATTCCAGTTCAACATTCAGCGGTTGTCATTTGAAGTGGAGCATTGTGTTGAGACTTTGGAGGAGGCTAAGGTAGCACTCCAGAAGATAATCAACAGGGGACCCAAGTCAACTGCAAATCAGAAGAAACTACTGTAAACAACTCTTATCATTACAAAAAAAAAAAAAAAAAAAAAAAAATCTTTTTCATTAAAGGAGAATAATATCATGTATTATTAGTTTGTATCTATGATTTCTCAGTTGCCATGCTTTCTAAATTCTCTTAAAAATTGACAGTAATGAGTTTCTATCTGTGATTTCTCAGTTGCTGTGCTTAAGGGTGTTAATATGGATCGAAGATCGAAAATCGATCGAAAATTGAATCGATTTTAAATTGAATCGATTTTAAATCGAATCGAAATCGAGTCGATTTAAATGAGCCGACTAACGAGCCAAAAGTTCGGCTCGATAATAATTTTGAGCCGATTTTGAGCCGGGTAGGCTCGGCTCGATCCAGCTCGAAATCGGCTCGAATTAAAATACATTTTATATTATAATATATATATAATATATATGTTATATAATATATATATATATATGTTATATAATATATATGTATATATGTTATATAATATATATGTATATATATTATAAACTGAGCGGATCTCGAGCCGGATCGAGTTGAGCTTACCCGGCTCGAGATTGGCTCAAAAAAAATTGGGATTTGATTCATTTTTTGAGCCGGCTCAAAAATGAATCGAAATCGGCTTGAAGTCGATTGGAATCGACTCGAGCCGGCTCGAAGTCGAACTCAATTGAGCTCGAGTCGATTTCGAGTCGATCGAAATGTGATCAATCTGATTTCGAGCCGATATTGGCTCGGCTCGAAATCGGATCGATAACAGCCCTAGCTGTGCTTTCGTTGTGAATTTGGTTCTCTGTAATTCTTTTGCTTTTCCCCATCCTTTACTAAGAACTAGGTTTCTTTTTCCTGTTATTCGTGAAAAATTATTACATTTGGATCCCGTGGTCACCCGTTTGGCGCCCAATCAAAGCACGTTGCGCAAACGTGTGGGCTCCACGTGCTATGCCATGAAAGTAATGGTAAGAAAATATTGTTTCGTGTTATTTTTTTTGTCATTTCGCATTATTTTTTTTCATCATTTTGCAAACCTTTTTGTTACATGATTTTTTAAATTTGCATACATATACAAACTATAAAATAATTCATACAAAATAAAAAAACAAACTGATACAAGCAAAAAAAGATTTATACAAAGTAAATAATCACATACAAAATTGAATTATACTTGTTGACCTTGCATGTACCTATTTTTACTTTATATGGATATTTTAGTTTTATATGTATGTAAATAAAATAAAAATATTCTATAATAAAATATTTTGTAAAAAAATAAAAAAATTATGCAAACTGGTGAGAAAATAGTGCAAGATGGTATTTTTTTTATCGTTACTCATGTGGCGCAGGATGCATGTCTTGTGCGTTTGTGCGGTGCGCTTTGATTGGTTACCAGAGGAATGACATAGTTGGGGATCTGAATGTAATAATTTTTGATTACTTGCAATCTATAAATAGGGCTAGTAATTATGTTCACAACTTGAAACTTAGTCGAATATATTAGATTTGAAATTTATTAGTGTTTTATGAACTCGATCAAACGATTAGTTTGATCGGTCTGTTCATAAATCGACTTCTTATTATGTTTGGTTGGATGCTAAAATTGAATTAGATATTAGACAAGATTAAGCTAATTGAATTAATTTTTTTTGATAAAGAATTAATGTAGTTTTATGGTATTGATAACTGTTTTCATGATGTTAATAAATTAAATAAATAAAATAATTAAGTTTATTATGGTGATATTTTATGTTATAGTATTTTTATAATATTATCGATTAAATTTTTTAAAATAATAATAAATAATTTGACCAAGAATCAGAAGTGTTACACGCTTAGCTCTGAGTTTAATTCAGTCTAGATTTTACCACTGATATTTACTTAATTTTCTGTTGAGATCTAAATTGAATTTCACTTCATGAACATAAAGCATTATGTGTTTGCCTGAGGTTTTAAAATTCGACAGAAACCGTCAAATTTTGGTAGTTCCAGTTTGGTTATGGTCGAAATTAATCTGAAAAGGCTACCAAGGTTGGAACGCGGTAGTTTCGGACTGAAATTATCAAAATGTGACTGAAATTTAATTTTTTATAAAAAAAATATTTAATAATTACCATTAATGAGTTTAATTTAAATTTATAAAATTTAAGCAATTTTAAAAAAAAAACATGAAACTATTGATCCTAAAATCACCGAATTATTGAAACTGTTAAAACTGATACTTCCATCTTATGACCGTAAACTGAAATTGAAATCGATTTTTAAAACTTTGGTGTTAACTATATTGTAGATTATATTTATTGACAGATGTTAACATTATTAAACATTTCTGTAAAACTGATAAGCTTTGCAATTTCATTTAAGTTTTGATCAAAATCAATTTGAAGTTTGCCGATTTCATTTCTGTCAAAATTATCACATTTTTTGATAAAAAAATTTTAAAATTTGAATTTTAAAGTATACATTGCATCGTCCGGTGCAACTGAAATTATTGAAACTATTAAAATTATTATTTTAATTTACGAGGGAAATCAAAACTAAAACCGAGTTTTAAAACTTTGAACGTTAACATTAAGTGCTTGCATATAATGTATAATCATGTATAATCGATATTTAAATTTAAAATAAAAGTAATAATTATCTTTAATTTAATATTATGATACATAATTTTATTATTTTAATATTAAAATGTATATTAAGTATAAAATAATTTAATTTTTTATTATGATATATATAATAAATAAAGTTAATTTTAAAAATTAAAATTTATATTAGATATAAAATAAAATTAATTTTTTATTTTTAAAATTTGTATGTGATATTGAATATATATAAACAAATTAATTGAGTGTATTTAAGATGAATTTTAAATGAAATTAGTCTAATTTTAAAGAGGCCTTTGTCATTACCTAACATGATTCTAGTTCTAATCCAATTAAATTCTCGAATAATTTTTTTTTATCTATCAATTCGCCCTATTTATCAACTTGTATTGTTAGTAAGTAGACGTATCAAATCCAATTCAGTAATACTTGACTCGCTTATAACTCTACCAGTTTATGTTATCTAATTTCTAGTTTATGTTATTATATAATGTTGCTAATAATCCTTTCAAAAAGAAACTTAGACGGTCACTATGATTGGTCGAAGTGAACATATTATATAGGAAACTTACAGTATATAGTATAATTGCTTTCATGATATACTCTCGTAAGTTCATGTTACATAATATTTGAATATTTATTAAAAGATTAAAATTTATAAAAATAATTTTTTTCTCATATTTATTTCCACTATATTTAAAATTATCCTCAATTTGATTATGAAAAACATTTCAAGCATCAATATGTAATGAATGAAACCCAAAATGTGAATTTCTATTTGATCCGATCTTCAACCCATGAGGATTTGAGTTGATTATGACTCAATCTAATATCTAACCTGATCCAATGCATCATAAATTCAGATTTAAATTTGGATTGATTCACTTAGGTTAAACCTGCAAGAATCTGAGTAGCAAATTTCTTATATTGAGAAAACTCGAATCTCTCAATCAGAAAAAAGAAACTTGAATCTTGAATTTAATTAAGAATCAAAATAAGTTGTTCACCGAGCTTCAACCAGGCATTACGGCATTATTCGGTGTGGAGCGAAAAAATCTCTTAAATTTTTCAAAAAATATTTTTATTATTATTTTATATTTAATTTACATCATATATATATATATATATATATAATTAAATATTAAAAATTAATTTTATTTTATATTCTACAAATATCTCAATTTTAAAAATTAACTTAATTTTATATTATATATATATACATACATATATATATATATATTAATAAAAAAAAATTAATTTTATTTCGCACATAAAATTTTTTTTAATAATAAAATTTTTTTATCTTAAATTTTTTTATTCTCAACCTAAAATTTTTTAAAACATCATGAAATTATACTTGTTTGACCAAATTGCTTTACCTGTTCTATTTGAGTATTTTCCTCTTGTTCGTATGGCGACCGCCCCTCCTCGGCCGCCGCTGCTGCTCCTTATCGCCCTCGTCTTCCTCCCCATTCCCTTCTCTCTCTTCCTCTGGGATTCGATCACCGTCTGTCGCTCCACCCCGAAGGTCAAGCGGACCGCGGCGCTCCCTCTCCGCTTCCGTGACGATGGCGTCTTCAAGATACTTCAGGTCTCCATGTTTTCTCTTGCTGCGCTACTGCTGCTCCATTTTCCTCTGTTCCTGATTGCCTTTTATCTCTAGGTGGCGGACATGCACTACGGCAATGGTGTAACGACTAGGTGCCGCGATGTGCCGGAGGCAGCGGCCGCTGGCTGCTCAGATCTGAACACGACGCAGTTCTTGTGGAGGGTTATTCGGGAGGAGAAGCCGGATCTCGTCGCCTTCACAGGTGAGGTGATTGGACCTAGATCTGCTGTTATCATTCAAAATAAAGTGATTCTTTAGGTTTGCTTATTGATTTGAATAATCTATTAAACTATTTCATTTATAATTGCTTGGGATAAAGTTTCTAAACAAGGATCAAGAAAAAGGAACAAGGTTAAGGATGGGCGTTTGAGTTAGTGAAGGGTATGGATCCTCCTGGGGATGCTTAGGGAAAGTTATACGTGAATAGGATGAATCTGTCACGTAGCCCAGGGGACAGATTCTGCTGAGCAGAGTGAGTCAAATAGCGGAGCGAGGTGCTGAGCAAGTGCCGAACAAACTTGCTGTACTGTCTCCCCTCGTGTTCCAAAAAAAGGTCCTCCTGCCACCATAAATGGGGCTATTTATAATAGGTAGAGGGTAGGTGGTGATTAGCGGATTAAGTGAGCTTCATTAATGCTGATGAGGCCCCGGTGACATGGGTAGCTTTGTAACCTGCCCACAAAGCTACCCATACTAGTGGTCAAATAGCATTTTAATGATGATGACGTCCCCATAGTCTGTGACCTAGAGGTTGTACAACAGGAGGATAACTTATGATTTGACTGATAGGTGTTTGGGTGAGAGATCTATTCGGATACCCTGTTCGGTCAATCCTGTATTGTTCAACTCTAGGACTTAATTCGACCAAATGTGATATGTTATACAATCCTTATTTGATAAGGTTGTAAGAGCCTCAAAACACTCTAATCCTCTTATAATAACACCCTATTAATTTTTTTATATTTATTTCATATTATACATAAAGTTTAATAGTAAAAATCAACTTTATTTCACATCCCACATAAATTTCAATATTAAAATTCAACTTTATTTTACATCCAACATTGTTCTCAATAATAAATCAACTTTCTTTCACATATCAGCATTAAAATAAATTTCTCTCTCTGACCCCAAAACTACCCAAACTATTCTAAAATTATACTCCAATTAAACAAGGTCATATTACCCGAGAGATATTAGAGCACGTATATATGTATATTATATGAATGTCTTTATATTTATATAATTCATGCAATTGGTAATTAACATATGAGAAATGCTAAGTAACCCACAGAAAATTGACCAAGAAGAGTGTAGAATCAATGGTGCACTCTATTATCCATCTAGTGATAAAATTGTTAACACTGGTTGAATAAAAGGGTGCACCGGTGGTTATTCATTCTTTTTGGTCACTTTATTGGGCAACATTACATTACTCTTAATATAGCTAGACACTTCATCTACATGATATGTGTTTTATGCAAGATCTATGTTTGGAACTAAGTTCGATGAACTCATTCATCAAATAAAAATTTGTTACAATCACTCGGCACATACTTAAGACTCCCAATCAGAATTTTTAATTTCAGGTTTTGGATCACTAGCTCAAACTCTAAATAATGCCAGCTCTAATACTGAGGCTTTCAAGTAATGTATTTAATTCGCATATGTTGTTTTTCTTAGAATGACTGCATAAAACATGAGGAAGTTACACAAATTCCTTGGTTTTGGAGTCAGCTGATACAAAAGGATCTTCAAAGTTTGAGGTTGAGGATTAATAGAACTTACTATTTGTTGTTCGCTGACAATTTCTTAATTTTGAGGAATGTTTGGGTACAGTTCATCCGTGCTACTTTTTCTTCAGATAATCTTCAAGTTTGTTGCTTGAATAATTATATTCACGTGCCTATCTGACCATTTATTCAACTGGAGAATGGATGGCGAGTCATATTTTAAGAATCTTTTGTTTAATTTCTTTGACTAGGTGATAATATATTTGGTTCAACTGCAACTGATGCAGCTGAATCCCTATTCAAGGCCTTTGCTCCTGTTCTCCAGTCAGGGATTCCATGGGCAGCGATCTTGGGGAACCACGATCAGGAGTCTACAATGAATAGGGAAGAGATTATGTCTTTGATCTCGCTCATGGACTACTCTGTATCCCAGGTTGGTCCATTTGGTACTACTGATAAACAACAAAGGGTAGATGGCTTTGGGAATTATGACATTAGGGTGCATGGTGCTTTTGGCTCTACACTGGCCAATACTAGCGTTCTTAATCTCTACTTTCTTGATAGCGGTGATCGTATCGTTGTTGATGGTTTGAGAGCATATGGCTATATTAGGGAATCTCAACTCACTTGGGTACAAGCAACTTCCAAGAAGCTTCAGGTATAAATTGGGGTTTTAGTCGATGTTTTCCTTCCATTGCATTCACTATCAGTTTATGTTATATGTTGAATTTGTTATTCTTGTAAATTAGTGCATTATGTTAATGCCAGTTCTACGTATATTACCAACCTGTGTGGGGGACTAGACATCTTAGATAACATATAGGATCATTTTTTCATCTTTATGAATCTTGAAGTTGATGTTTAGCTGTAATAATTTTTCCTTAAACTGAAAAGTTGGGTTTTTTCCCCATAATATCCTCAGCAGCTAGTTTGAAAACTTTACTAATATAAGTATATTAACTAGGCGAGTTCTATTACTGAATTATGTGTTTAGCTATCATATAGCACATTTTAACCAGGGAGAACTTCGCATGTGACATCTTAAACTTGTCCATCTTGAAAGTCTTATTGAACCCCATTAATTTTGATGATTGCAACTATTTTAAGTTTAATATTAATCCTTTTCTAAGCATATTTTTACAGGTTAATCACCCCTTAGAAGATGGAAACTATTAAATCCAAGTGAAACGGATCTTAACCTTTGTTGTTCATTTTTCTTTCTAGGACTTCATGTAAATTCATTAGTTTTGCCAAGAAATGTTACTTCTATTTCCTAGATAGTTTACTCTCTCTGCACTTGCATTTGTTGGCGTAGAATAACATTTTATTCCATCCTTTCCTTGGCCAAAAATCTACTAAAACAGTCTCATTTTCTAGCCCTCAAAGCTCAACCGGTTAATGTAGCAAAATCAATCATTGACACTGTTGTTGGTTGATTAGACTGCCACGTCAACAATATTTTGAGTTTGACCGTTGGACCTTCGTAACAACCTGCTATAAAAATAATTTTGAGATATTTTTTGAGCCTTATGTTATACGTTCTTTCTTATTTTGTGAAAAAACTTTCCTTTATCCTGTCTTTTTCCAAAAGAAGATAAAGTGAGTTGACCTCCATTTTGTACCATATGCTGGGATATAGTGGAGCTTTTTAGCATGTTTTAAGGAAAAAATAATCATAATTAGCTTTATCTCATTTGTCCATATGCTAAGCAAGTTCACTTAGCCTTTTTATAATTTTTTTCCTCACCTAATCTTGACATTTTGCTGTCATAATTCTTGCATCATGTTCCTAAAGAGTCTGGAGCCTTTTCACCATTTTCTAAGCTTAATAAATGACCAAAATGCCTTTCAGCTGCCTCCCTCTTATTGGTCTTTAAGTAAGACATGGATGCATCACATTCTTTTATTGGCTAGTTTGAATTAAGGGCAATTTTAGCTTTCTTGCTGGTCAATCTGTTTTTCTCTTGAACATACACTTGCAAAATTTTCTAAGTCATTCCAAGCTTTCCTCTAATGTTCTTTCACTTCTTCCTTAACAAAAATCTGCAATCTTCAAGAAATTCATATGAAGGAGACATTTTTGGTTGGTATTCAACAAAAATTAAAGCTACATGTGTTCTGCCTGTTCTTTCATATTCTTAGCTTCAGATTTTGTGCTTCATACAAGTTCTAAGTGCTCGAAGTAAGTAGGTTTTTATTATTGCATATTATTTGAGATCCTCTTGAGGTTTTTTGCTCATTCTTGAAGTTCTTAATGATTTTTTTCTTCAACTTGCTTGCAAACGAGTTTCTCTCTTCAAGATCTAACTTTTTTTCAATTTTAAACAAGTTCTTGAACAACTTGTTTTCGGATTTCCTTGAGTTTTCTCTCCTGACAAATCTCTATGCCTATAAAGCTCCTCTTATAATTTTTCATTTGTTCATAACTTATAATATTAGCTCGTTGAACTAGCAAGTGTATTTGTTCTTTCTTTACTTCATTTGTGGAGATATTTAGTTGTTCCCATTAAGTGAGAAGTTAGATTAGCTAGAATTTTTCTCGGTGTAAAAATTCATTGTTAGTTTGATCTATTTTGGTTCATATAAAAGTCGAAGAGATTGTAATCAAGTTTTTTTGACTTTAGTCCTGTTAAAAAGCCTGTGTTAGTTGATTGAATTCTCACTTGCGGGCTGCATGGAGAGTGGATTAGGTGGGGAGCCGAACAATTATAAATTGCTTCTGTATTTTTCTCTTCACTCATGCGTTAAAATTTAAGTAATACTTAAATATACAACAACAACCACCACCAAGCCTTAATCCCACTAGGTGGGGTCGGCTACATGAATCATTTGTTTCCATTGCGCTCCATCAGTTACCAAATTCTTATCTATGTTTAAGTAACTAAAATCACTCCTTATAGTTTCTTGTCATGTCTTCTTTGGTCTCCCTCTTCCTCTTTGTACATGGGCAAAATCCAGTAACTCAATTTTTCTAACTGGAGCTTCAATTGGCCTACGATTTAGATGTCCAAACCATCGAAGCCGACTTTCTCTAAGTTTATCCTCAATTGGTGCAACACCAACTTTCTTTCGGATATACCCATTTCTCATTCTATCCTTTCGTGTATATCCACACATCCACCTTAACATTCTCATTTCTGCAACATTTATTTTATTTGTATGTTTCTTCTTTGCAGGCCAACATTCAGCACCATATATCATCGCTGGTCTTACTACAGTTTTATAAAATTTACCCTTAATTTTGGATGGAATTTTTTAAGTAATACTTAAATATATTAAATTTAATTTTAACTCAAAAATAAACTCAAATTACATTAATATAATTAATGTATATAATATCTAAAACATATCACTCAGAGTTTTTATTTTGAAATCTTAGGGTGTGTTTGTTTGTAAGGTTAAATTTAAGAAGGTTAAAATTAAATTTGAATGGAGATATTTTTTTATTGAAAGTTGTGAATGATGTGAAATAAAATTAATTATTATGTTGGGATATGTGAGGGATGTGATATAAAGTTAGTTATTATGTTGGAATATGTGAGGGATGTGATATAAGTTAGTTATTATTTTAGTAATATGTGTAGGATGTGAAATAAATTTAATTTTTAATATTAAATTTTATGTGTGATGTGATATGCCTGGTTAAAATTAAACCAGGTTAATTTTAAACTCCTAGACAAACGGGGCCTTATTGTGTTATTTCTGTTGTTTTAGTCAATTTGCTCAAATCAATTGATTTTTCTGATTTTTTGCACTCTTACAGATTAGTTGGTTAATTTGATGAAATCAATTAGTTTGCTCTATTTATGCATTTTTGACTTGTTTCTCTATAGCTTCAATTTGATTTCTATCTACCTTGAATATTTTGGTGTTTACTTTATTTTCTCGCCTTTAATTGGAACTTTTTTATTCCAAAATAAATAACCTGTTGTTTTAGTCAATTTGCCCATATCAATTAATTTTCTCTAGTTTTTTGCACTCCTACAGGTTATTTGATTAATTTGATGAAATCAACTAGTCTGCTCTATTTGTGCATTTTTGACCTTTTTTTTAAGCTTCAACTTGGTTTCTATCTATCTTGAATATTTTAGAGTATACTCTATTTTCTTGTTTTTAATTAGAATTTTTTTATTTCCAATTCAAACAAACCTAAATGATGAGAATTGAGACCACATGCATGACACATTTCAAAAATTATTTACATTTTCTAATTCTTCATTAGCTGTCATTTGAGCCAAGTTAATAGATCCACTACATTCGAGTAATTTATGTAATTAAAGTTGAGAGCTATATTGATAGAATGCTCCTTAGATGTTCAACGGATCCATGTGTTTGGAACTTTTATGTAAGTTTATTTTTAGGGACCTTGAACATTATAATGTCCGGATGAGAGCTGTCTAAATGGACCTATTAGTAAAATACCATTTTGTTTTCATTTGTCTCAATCCAAGATGGAAGTGTTACAGAGCTCTGACCACGGGCATTTCGGAAACTACAAATGAAGTTAAGTGAGACAACAATGGATGGACTCAATTGCAAAAAAATTTGGATCTGAGAGACCCAATTGAATCAATTAGAATATTGGGACCTCCATACAAATGGAGTTTGGTACTAAGTGGTTAAACCAACTTAAAGAGTTATATATATTTCATAAATTCCAAGTTTTTTTTTTTTTTAGACTTAAAATTTGGGCCTTTGATTTGTTAGCTTGCTTCTATCAGATTTGAATGAATGAAAGTGTCTTTTTACCACATTATCATTTATTTTGAACTTGTCACCTAGTATAGGTTTTCATATATTGATATAATTGTCATTTGTTTCTATTCTTAATCTTACTTTATGATTTGGAATCTTCTTTCCTTTTTTCTTACATGTCATTCAAGGAGAAATTTAGTGGCAATTACTTTCTTTTCTTTGTATTTCACAATTAGGAGAAGCTTAGTTCAATATTATCTTTAGTTATGTAATATTATATACAGGAAATAATTTTTTGATTTGTAAAAATATAGAACTGATATTCAACAAATGACATCTATATATTAGAATATTTTGATAACATGTCAAAATTAAAGATAACATTGAACTAATTGCCCCTTAAATTTTAGTTAAATATTGTTTTAATTGATTTTCCTTTGACTAGTTCAAAGAAGATGGAAGGGATAAGGAGTTTGACCATGGGCAGTTAGAAATTTCCTTAATGAGGTTAATTGAGATTATTGGATGGATTCAATAGCAAAAAATTTTGGAGCTGAGGTGCCCAATTGGATCAAATTTAAAACTGGTACCTGCTTGCAAGTGAACTTCTGGGACCTTGATTTTTTTTTTTTTTTTTTTTGAAAAAGGAATACATATAACAACTTTAGGCTGAAGGTGATTATGAATCGTTCCTATCACAAAATTACAGACAAGAATACATAAATCCGTCGAACTTGCATGATGATCAGAACTCTGTGAATTGCAGAGTCTCTTCCAAGCTCCAGCGCTTGCATTTTTCCACATTCCAATTCCTGAGGTCCGAGAGCTTTGGCATAGTAAGATTGTAGGCCGATATCAAGAGGCGGTTGCTTGTTCTATTGTCAACTCTGAAGTACTGAAAACCTTTGTCTTCATGGGAGACGTGAAGGCTGCATTCATAGGCCATGATCATCTGAATGACTTCTGTGGCAATCTTCTCGGCATCTGGTTCTGCTACGGTGGAGGATTTGGGTATCATGCTTATGGCCGAGCGAGTTGGCCGAGGAGAGCGAGGCTGATTGCTGCTGAGCTCAAGAGAGGAGTTAGGGAGTGGATGGAGGTTGAAACCATTAAGACCTGGAAGCGCCTGGATGATTACATGCTCAGCAAGATTGATGAGCAGGTGCTGTGGAGAAAAAGTTGATAGTCATATCATACAAATTGTACAGAGTATAAGAAGGGAATGCGAAGGATATGTAGTCTGATAATGCTATTAATGATGAGTTGTCATTGTAACATGATCGAACAAACTATTTTTAATGTTTATTGTTGTATTATTTTGATATTGAGAGACTTTGGAGATCAGTTTAATCAAAGAGAAAGTTCACCTGGGGATAAAGTTTTTATCAAAACTTCTTCATTTATGGTATTTTTGTGTATATTTGCTGATTAATGTCTCCTACTTGAAGAGGTTGGCAGAATAAATTTTTTAAAATGTTACACAACCTTTGGGTGGAATAATATAACTTGTCTTACTTTTTAAAATCTTGGCCCTGTTTGGCGTGAGAATTAAAATCAGAATCAAAATGGTACTAATTTAAAAAAATAATAATAATAATAATAATAAATAAATTTTTCTAATTATTTTACACAAATTTTAATATAAAAAATATTATTTTACTTCACATACTCAATAATTTTCAATAAAAAATATCAATTTTATTTCATATTCTAGATCAAAATATTCGAATAAAGTATTTTTATGTAAGATGTAAAATAAAGTTAATATTTTTATTAAAAAATTATTGAGTATGTGAAGTAAAATTTTATATTAAAATTTATGTAGAATGATTAAAAAAATTTATTATTATTATTATTTAAATTAATACTATTTTGATCCTCACGCCAAACAGGACCAAGAGAAGTCTTGAAAGCTAGAATTCTTAAGGGCATCCAGTTTATTAAATAAGTAGCAATCAATACTCCTCTCCCCATAAGTACTTAAGCGTATTCATAGTAAACAGAAGTGATCTGATCGCTTTTAACCTCTCCCCATAAGTACTTAGGCGTATTCATAGTAAATAGAAGTGATCTGATCTCTTTTAACAGATGCCTCAAGAACTCTTGAAATCTCCTATTCGTATACTCAATGCCATTGTCGGATCAAAAGACTTTAATTTTTGTATCAAATTGACTTTCCACCATTTGAAAAAATTCAACGAACGAATGAAAAAATTCATCTTTGTGCTTTATTAAATGTAAATGCACCCAGGTGGTCCTACCATAACAATTAATAAATATACCAAATCTTCTAAATTCATATAAGAACATAGTCCTGCATACATCAAAATGCACTAAAACAAAAGATTTTTTGCTTTTAGTCTTGCAGAATGCATACATATTTCTAGTTTGTGTAACAAATTCACATGCATGACAATCTAGATCCAAATTCTTACAAGCATGAGATAAAGTAGGAAAAAGTTTAGATAAAGCTACTGAAGACAAGTGTCCAAGCTAGCGATGTTGCAGCATAATCTCTCTAACTACACCTTCTGATAAGGTAGATGTCATCAACGATATCTCCTTGCCACTTATCTTAAAGTCATCCAGTAGATAGAAATATCAAAGTCATCCAATATATAGAGACCATTGCGTGTTTTACTAATTCCAATGATCTCCTCTGTTGCTAGTTTATACAAGACAATTAAAAGGAAAAAATGTTACTTTGCAACTAAGATCTTTAGTAATTGAGCTGACAAATAACAGGTTTGTTAGAAAACTAGGAACATATAATACATAAAAAGTACTGAAAGTGGATGAACATTTAAAAGTACCTTTACCAATGATTAGAAAAAAAAGATCCATCAATAATACAAACTTTATGTTTACTTGAGCAAGGTATATAGAAAGTGAACATATTTGATAGTGCAGTCATATGATTAGTGGCACCAGAATCAATAATTCAAAAATAATGAGATTATGACTACTACCAAGATATGCCCCTAATGATATACCTGATTCGGCAAAATATAATCTAGAAGTGACTGAATCCTTGTCAAATGATCCAACATCTGTTGACTCAAACTTGATCAAAAAGCAACGAAGGATCTGTTGTTCTTCGACTATCATATCAGAGAAAGAATTAGTGCGACTCTCATGATGCTTAAAGAAGTGGACCTAGCCCTACCCACAACCACTTAGTCTACCTAGTCGACTTCTTCCTTGTCCTCTATGACTGGATCTCCCATATAGCTGCTAGCAACTATCGCAAATATGTATCTTCTTATAGTGTTTACATGTAATAGGCTCTTTCTCTTTTTTCTGTGGACCATCAACAAGTGTCAATACAGTCGATTCCCTCGTGAGCATAATGTGTCTACTACATGTCTCCTCACTGAGTATTGTTGAAAAAGCTTTTTGTAGTAATAATAACTCACCTCCTCTTTAATAATCTTGCCTCTAATAGAGTTGTACTTAGAATTTAGCCCTGATAACAAAACGAAAAATTCACACCCTCTCAATATTTTTTCTAAAGGCAGTAATATCTTGTGCATATATTGATAGAAAAGTGCACAAAGAATCAATCTCAACCCATAAATGCCTCAATTCAGCAACAATACTATCAAAGTTCCTAAACCCTGCACTGAAGCTCATAAGCTTGGGCAATGTCACCTCTTTGGGAGTATGCTTGTGCCACTGCATCACACATCTCTTTCGCAGTATCACAAAAGAAGATGTGATAACTGATATCCGGAATCATAGAGTAAAGAAGCCAAGTAATAATCTGCAAATTCTTTGATATCCACCAAGTATATTAATCACTGTCTGAACTCGGCCTTGGCTTGGCTCCTATAACATGCCCCTCCAAGCCACGAGATCTTAAGAAAACATAATGGAGCTGATGATAAGTTTGTGGCCAACTCAGCACTACTGTGCTGATCTGTAAAGTCAGATTCTCCATCGCCCCTTCAGCCTTATGCTTGCCCTTTTCTTTTCTCCTACGTCCCTCATGATGAAGATCTTCAAACTTCACACAAGACGAAATTTTGAACGGGACCGCGACAACGCGGATTACAAATCACAACGCAACACAAAATGAGGAGCTGCACAGACGGCAATGACTGTTCCTAGGCAGCCATGGCGATGGAGACGCGCAAGAGTGGCTTTTGCGGCGAGAGATGAGCGCACGAGGCGCTGGCGCTCGAAAGCGGAGCTAGCGGACGGCGCACGTCGCACAATCGCGCGTTCTCGCGCGGCACCAGGCGAGCGGGACCGGGCTGGAATCTAGGGGAACGGGTGGGGGGGAGAGCGCGGGCGAGAAATCCGGCCGGCTAGCGTCGCCGGCGAGCGGGCGAGCGGGCGAGCGGCGCCACGCGAGCTGGATCGCAAGCCGCGAGCGGGATGAGCACTAAACAGCGGTAACGATACCAAATTGGTGAAAATAGTTAGGGTATTCGGTATTCCCAACGCAATTACAAATAGCACCCCACACAATATGTATATAAGAAATCATTTCTCAAATATAATTAAGCCTCCCTGCACTGTGGTGTGGAGATCAAATTTAATTCAAATCGAGATTCCTTTCATAATTTAGTTTTAATAAATTTTTTTGTCAAAACTATTGAAAAAATCTTTTTATATATATATTTATTGTCACGAAAATTGTTTCACAAAAATTTCAGCCAATCAACTTCAGATAATTCAGCATTATTTGAATAACCAGAAAATTTTCATTAGCTTTTCTATAATTTAATATCTGAAACATTTAAATGATGATAAATAAAAATGCTATATAATACATCAATCAATCAAGCTTTAACTCAATATTCAACTCAATAAAAACTCATTCATGCCTGTTTACCGAGCCGAATAAACGAGTTTAAATATATTTTAAAAACTCAACTACTAAATGAACGAGTTTGAATATAATAAAATTTGACTCATTTATATTCACAAATATTGCATACGAAGGTCGTAAATATACTCATTCAAAGTGCAATTGGAGACCTGTTAATGGGATATTAATGAGTTTTTTTTTTGGTTTATTGAATGTTAGTTAATAATATTTTTAGTATTATGGGTGACGATATTATTATTCTTATTTTTAGTATTATTATGGTGTATGCTCTTCGCAGATGATATTGTCCTTATTGAGGAAACTAAAGAGGGAACTAAAGCGAAACTAGAGCTTTGGAAGAATGCTCTAAAATCTAAAGGTTTGCATCTCAGTAGATCAAAAACTGAATATATGGAGTGCACATTTAGTCAAGAAAGAAATACTTATATTGGAGATGTGACAATTGGTGATCAAATTGTCAAGAAGAGTGAGCGCTTTAGATACCTTGGATCAATTATACAAAATGATGACGAAATAGATAATGACGTTATTAGCAGGATTCAAGTAGGCTGGGTAAAATGGAGAAATGCTTCTGGTGTTATGCGATAGAAAAATCCCATCCAAAATTAGGGGTAAATTTTATAAAACTGTAGTAAGACCAGCGATGATATATGGTGCTGAATGCTGGCCTGCAAAGAAGAAACATACAAATAAAATAAATGTTGCAGAAATGAGAATGTTAAGATGGATGTGTGGATATACACGAAAGGATAGAATGAGAAATGAGTATATCCGAAAGAAAGTTGGTGTTGCACCAATTGAGAATAAACTTAGAGAAAGTCGGCTTCGATGGTTTGGACATCTAAATCGTAGGCCAATTGAAGCTTCAGTTAGAAAAATTGAGTTATTGGATTTTGCCCATGTACAAAGAGGAAGAGGGAGATCAAAGAAGACATGAGAAAAAACTATAAAAAGTGATCTTAGTTACTTAAACTTAGATAAGAATTTGGTAACTGATAGAGCGCAATGAAAATAAAGGATTCATGTAGCCGACTCCACCTAGTGGGATTAAGGTTTGGTTGTTGTTGTTGTTGTTGTTGTTGTTGTTGTTGTTGTTGTGACGATATTATTATCCAGCGCTGTTGTCCAGCAATAATGAAGTTTTATTTTTTATTTATTTTTTTTCTTTGAATGATGATTTATTTTAATGATTCATTAATTATTTATGAACAAGTGTCAATTATTTGATTAATATTAGCTTGTATAGATAGCTTAATTACATGCTTAATATCAAGTTAGATAATTGGCTTGATAAAAAGCTCAAATTTTGTTCATAAACACTCAAATGGGACTCAAGCTTGTTCATTTATAAATGAAACGAGTTTGGATATTGTAGCCAAATACTCGACTCATTTATAGATGAGCTTGAGCAATAAATTTGATTCATTTACAGTCTAACAAAAGTTATACTTAGTACCATTTAAATATATCACCAATTTCTAAGCATCATAATATTATTAAGTTTACATGTATATATGTATGAAATGTTTTTTTTAAGTTATTCTTTTTTGACATAATATATTATAGCTTAATTTAATCATGATATATGATTTCATAATTAATTTCTTTAGTGATTAGATAATATTTTTCATATATTTTTTTATATTTATATTAATAGTTGTGACTTGTTTTAATAAAAACTTGAATAGTTATGATTTATTATTGAGAAAAAAATATAAAAAATATATCTCCTGTTTAAGTTCTCTCTTGGGTCTCGTTTAATTCGAGCTTTTTTTTTACAATAGAAAAAAAATTATGTTTTAAATTTAATGAGAGAAAAATTTATTTTAATATTAAAATGTATATAAAATATGAAATATTTTAAATTCTAATATTAGATATGAAATAAAGTTAATTTTTATAATTAAAATTTATATTGAGTAAAAATTTTGCTTCGAATTAAATGAGATCTTAGTACATGAATGAATAGATGAAATACAAATTTATATAATATTGTAGAGAACCTAAAGATTAATATGCAGAATTTCTAAAAAGTTCATAAATATTGTAAGTTTTTATTAAAAAAATAAATAATTTAAATATTCAAATAGATGATAAATAATTTTTCTAAATAAGCGAAGCGGTTCGCGGGGAAGAAATGGACCTCCTTTCTTTCGGCTGAACTCTGCTGTCTTGCGTGCCTCTTCTCCCCTGTTTCTAGGGTTTCCCCATTCTCACCTGTTCCTCATGTCTGAGGTAATGGACGCCTCGACCGATGCCCTAGATCGCCCTAACCGGCTTCCATCGCCGACGGACGGCTCGCCTCCTCCTCCCCCGCCGCCACCACCGCGGCGGAGGGATAGGGATTCCAGGGAGCGGAGGGACGACTACTACGACTCGAGAAACCGCTCTCCGCCGCCTCCTCCGCCACCGGCGAGGGATAGGGACTATCGCCGGCGGAGCAGCCCGAGCCCCCCACCTTACCGCGACCGCCGGCACTCCCCACCTCGTCGCTCCCCGCCGCCTGGAGGATTTAAGCGTTCTCGGAGGGAGGATGGCGGTTACGATCGGCGCAGGGGAAGTCCCAGGTTGGTTTTACTTTCCACTTCACTTGCGATGGAATGGCTCAGTCTAACTGGTGTAGCGGCACTTGCAGGTATGCAAATGATTATGGAGGGTACGATCGAGGCGGCAGGGGCGGGTATGAGGAAAGGTCCTACGGGCGCTACATGAACCGTTCTTCAGGTTTACCTTATAGATCAGGCTTGTTATTTTTATTTTTTGATTACTTTAAAAATTATAAATGCCGGAACTGAATTTAGCTTGACCTCTATTTTTTTGATTTAAACTTGTGCCATAATGAATTGATAAATAATGTTCAAGAATTGTAGCAGGTTTTAGTACTTCTGGACCGTAGTGTTATCTTTCCTGCTTCTTGTAGGTTTTTTGACCATTCATAGTATTTGATTTTGACAAACAAGTTTGATAAATGTATTAAATTTTCATATATTATACTTTGGTTAACTTGCTGTAGTTGAATCAATTCTGCAAGTATTTCAATATGAGGTAAACCTGTGGACATGCAGTTGACTAATCTCTTTCATATTATTAAGCAAGGAGCCTAGTTAGGTTAGTATGATTGAGTAAATGAACAACCTTTCTCTTTCTACTTTTTCATTTCTTGAGATTGTATTTTGTCAAGGTTCATTGTTTGGTGCAAGAAGAATATTATGATTGAAATAGAGCCACATCTATTCTTTTGTATTAATGATACTGTTGTACATATATTGAGTCTACAAGTTCGCTTGCTATCATGCAATTTGGGAATTGTTGGATGTCTCACTGTCTTTTTTTTTCTTTTATCTTTAGTGCTCTTTTCTTCTAAAATTCATTTTAAACTCCTTATACAAATAGTTGCTGTGCCATGCCATGTTAGTACTAATTTTTCGAGCAGTGGAGGGCCTATGTTATACTCACAATGTTTGGTTCATTATCTTGATATTTAGCCCTTTAATCTATCCTGAATTTTTTTCCATTCCTCCTTTCTTTGTTTGATTTGCAGATTGGCTGGAGATGGGACGTGGTGGTTTTGAGGGATCTCAGCCTCAAAGGTTTGTGTTATCTTTTAGAATTATTCTTTTTATGAATGTGTGTTCTTTTTACTATTACATTTTTCAGTCAACAATTATAACCAGTTAAGTGTTACATATTGGGCATTCGTGCTTATTTTTTTCAGTTTTCAAGTGTTAATGTAGTTATCCTTGTTTCTGAGTTGCAATAGTCCATAGAATCTTACATATCACTTCTTGGTCAATTTTCTTCTAGCTTCTTTTTATATTACCTATTGAGTCTCACCTTTTTACTAATGTTTCTGAATTTTTTATCTATTGTCACCAACACTTACTACCGTCCCAATTCACCTATTGAGTCCATAGAACTGTGCTAGAACCTTTGTTTGTTTGACTTATTAAAACATTGCTCTCTAGACCTATTTTTTGTTGATTTTTGAATTTTTAACCGAGTACTTTTGTCATTGTCATTGTCATAGTTCTTTCTGTTTAACATTGTCACTGCATCATGACTTGACAATATTTCTGTTCTATTTCTCTTGCTTTCATCATTTCATAATATTAATATTACTTTCTGTGCCGACATTTGTGTAAAAGGCATTGTAAAACAGATTATATGCTTGGGTGTTAGTTTTAGAAAGATAGTTGATATTCTGCAACAATACATTACCATGGCCATGAAGCTTATTCCCTGCTATTCCTATTGTCTCTTTGGTCTTTTAACCTGGCATGCTATAGCCATTTGTGCAGTGTGGGATATCTTCATATTATGTTATATATTATAGCATCTATTTGATGCCTTTTAGCTTTGTTTTGGCACTTTTCATGTCTTCTCATACTTTATCATAATCAATTTTCTCATACTTCATCATAATCAATTCGGACAATCATATGCAGTGATTACTTCATATGACCCAAAATGTTGTTTTCATAATCGGCATATTAAGGTAAGAAATATTATATTACCATCGACCATTATGCAAGTTGTCATGGTCTAATCTATACTTCATTTTGTGTCTTTTTCTTGGTTCCATCTTCTAATTCATATCGTTAATAGCTTTCTTTCTTACAGTCCTAATGTATGCAAGTATCTAATCTTATGAGTGACCTTGAGCCATATAAACAGTGATACGTATAGCTACTCCTTATATAGCTACAAATCTCAAAAAATTAACATCTGATTCTCAACTGTGGATGCATGCTTCTTTAGTGTTAGCCACTTATATTAGTCTCTAGTGTTAACTGCATTTGATTGTGTTATTCAGCTTTGAAGTTTTTCTTGTTGCTCTGTTGAACCTTTGCACTAAGATTGTTGCCCATGACTATTTATTGCATGGAATTTGAGCACTATTGCTAATTGGTGGGTTTGACTTTTTTTGTTGTGGCTATGCAGTATGCCAATGTACTTCTTGTAGGCTAGGTTGGGAAGGGTGTATTAGGGACAGGGTGGAGGTGGCACATGTATGGAGGATGCACTGAGAAAAGAACATATGTGGTGGTTTTGCTATGTCCATTGTTGACCCCTACAGTCTCCTGTACATAAAGATGGAGAGTCAAGTCAAGATAGTAAAGAGAGGCTGGAGAAGACCAAGAACTTGGTATTTGGTTATTAGATGGAACCTCTACTCACTTCGTGTTTACAAATAGAATTTCTTTTAATCATTGTCCTGGAAGTTTAGCTGTTACCATGTTTTGAGGGTTTGGGATGGGAAGCAACTGATTAGCATCTGTCTCCTTCCTGTTGGACTTGCTGTAGGCACTGATTGAGGGCTTGGTGGTTTTCCTTATGGTGTTTTCTCATTATTCCATTATGACTCTAGGAATTTTAAATTTCTAGTCTGTATTGGCCATAACTCTTTCTTAAACTCTCAATTTTCCTTCTCATGAACTTGCACCTCCTCACTCGAATCGCAAACACCATGCTTGGTTCTTAATTCATGCTATTGCATGGGATTTGGGTGTATTTTTTCAACTGACTGCCTTTGCATACGGTTTGAATTTTACTTGAGATGACCTTTGATGTATGTCTGATTTTGTTTCTATTCCAGGGAGGGATTAATGACGTATAAGCAGTTCATTCAAGAGCTTGAGGATGATATTTTACCAGCAGAAGCTGAGAAGAGGTACTAGGATATATTAGCATATGCTCTGACGCTGGTGCTCTTATCTAGTATGTTGGTTTTAGTTAGCATATCAGTAAGGATTTAACATGACTATAACGGGTATTCTAAGAATCAATAGCATTGTGCAGGTATGAAGAATACAGGACTGAGTACATTTCAACACAGAAACGTGCTTATTTTGAAACTCATAAGGATGAAGAATGGTACATGCGATCTTCTTTTATATGTATTAATCTGTATACTTGTGTTAGTGTATTGCTTTTTATTAAGGAATGTCTTGTGAACCCAGAATATTTACTCTATTTGTCTATAGGCTTAAGGATAAGTATCATCCTACCAATTTGGTTGCCGTCATCGAAAGGTGAGTTTTGGCTTAGTACTTGAAGAAGGATCTGTAAGTTTTCTAAAAGTTGTGTGGTACCCTGTTTGATTTCATTCTTAACTTTTAAGTGGCTGAGGTTATTTTTCCATTCATAATTACTTATTAATATTTCCTTGAGTTTTCATTTTTTAATTGCTTTAAACAGGCGAAATGAGAATGCAAGGAACCTTGCAAAGGAAATTTTGCTCGATTTGCAAAGTGGTACATTGGACATGTAAGTTATTTCCATGTTTTTCCTCAGGTTTGGCATGTTCATTTTTTGGATGTTTAATTTTGGATTTCATATGTTCTTTAATTTTGTTCAAGCCCAGTGGTCCAAGTTTCACAAGTTCTATGTCAAATAAATCTGGAAATGCTAGTGATCCAAACTCTGAGGATGAATCTGAGGTTGGTGGTAAAAGGAGAAGACATGGTAGAGGACCAGCAAAAGAGAATGATGTCTCTGCTGCTCCTAAAGCTCACCTAGTCAGCTGTGAACCTAGAAGAATACAAGTTGACTTAGAGCAGGCTCAGTCACTTGTCCGTAAACTTGATACTGAAAAGGGTATAGAAGACAACATTCTGTCAAGTACTGATCATGATAAATTAGAGGCTGAGAAATCTCATGGAGGATCTATGGGGCCAATAATCATTATAAGAGGTTTAACTACTGTCAAAGGTCTTGAAGGTGCAGAACTGCTAGACACACTTTTAACTTATTTATGGCGCGCCCATGGTTTAGATTATTATGGGATGACTGAGACTAATGAAGCCAAAGGTCTTCGACATGTAAGACCAGACAATAAAACATTTGATGTACCGAACACTTCTGGTAATGGTGCTGACTGGGAGATGAAGCTTGATTTATTTTGGCGGCAACGGTTGCAAGGACAGGACCCATTGGAAATAATGACAGCTAAGGAGAAACTTGATGCAGCGGCCATAGAAGTCCTGGATCCATATGTAAGGAAAATAAGAGATGAAAAATACGGGTGGAAATATGGCTGTGGAGCCAAAGGATGCACAAAGCTGTTTCATGCTGCTGAATTTGTTCATAAGCATCTCAGACTCAAACACCCAGACCTTGTGATGGAGTTAACTTCAAAAGTGCGCGATGATCTGTACTTTCAAAATTATATGAAGTAAGCTTTGAAGCTTATTACTCTCCTTTATGGCTGGATGATTAAGTTGGTCAGTCTTTTTAGAAGTGTACTAAAGAGCAATAGTACCCTCTAGCCAACTGCAGCCTGGCTGCATGCTACATGGTTTACTAAAACTTGCTGCTACATGTGTCAGGTTGCAGTGGGATGGGGGTTTCGTATAATTAGCATATGTTCATGTTGCATCTCACTTGGTTTCTTTCTAATACAGTGATCCAAATGCACCTGGAGGCACTCCGATCATGCAGCAATCTGCACCGGTAATCATTTTCTCTTAAAGTTTCTATTGTTCATGCTGGACCTTTAATAAACTTCTGGCTTTGTTTCAGCAACGAATTGCCTTTTGTTTTATAATTTGTGAATTCGACTCTTCTCCTTCTACTTTATTTTAGTGTTTTTGATTTGGAGAAGTGCACTCATGCTTTATTCTTCTTACTTTCTTTGGAATCTTTTTTCTTCTTTTGTCAACTGGAAGTTATCCTATCATTTCACATGTCAGAGTAGCCTGCATTGGAGTTCTGATATCTATTTTCCTTACACGTTCTGTAAAATTAAAGTTAAAGTAGGGGTGCTGCTCCAGCCTGGGTGGCTAAAGCTCAGGTAGTCAGGTTCTACCTGGGTTCAGTCCCCACCCCCATAACTTCCTAGTGGAAGTGTGCGAATAGGGATGGTTAAAGAAAAGTATAAATGCATTCAGCTCATTGTAGATTATACTCTTCAGCTTCTGCTCATAGTTGTTGCCATTATTCTAAATGTTACTAGTTGCATTTGGAGCTCTTTATGCTGTATTCTAAATCGTTTGCCAATTTTCTGTATGCTGGGTGGTTCTAGTTTATCTATCTGCAGCAGTAGGCTGTGTGAAAATCATAAAGAAGGTTCCTTGATGGCTTTTTCTGCATAGCTATTAGTTCTATCAATTATATGGCAACTCAAATTTCAATAATTGCACAAAATTTTAGTGGCCATTGGGAGAGGCTTAGGTCAGCTCATTCCTTACACAAACTTTTGGCTAAAGCACCACCTTGGAGCTTAACTAGGTTACCTTCCTGATGCTCCTTTTTTCAATGAGGTTTTTTCTTTAAAAAATTTACCTTTTTTAGACTGGTTTTTTTAACTGCACTGTAACTAAGCCCTGCAACTTAATTAAGCACCAAGGTTTGGGCTTCTTAACTAACTCTACTGCATAGCTATAAGGGCCATTTGACACAAGTCTTCGATCAGTTCAAATTCGGGTTGTTGACTCAAAGGAAACTCCCTTCAAATTAAACTATTTTTTTCTCAAATTGTCGTGATACAATATATATTGTTGTAGTTATTTGTCATGCTGGTATAAATGGATAATATGAAAGTGTCTTGCTTGAGATTGTTTGTGTGCCAGGGAGTACATATAAAAAAAGTATTTCCATTTACATGTACATAGAAAAAAGTTTTTCTACTTGAGTTTAAAAAAAAATGTTGCTACTTGCATGTACATAGATGCATACCCACACACGGATTTGCATGATTCAGATTTTTTTTAGGTCATATGTACTTGCGGGCATAGGGGAGCATAGCATGGTTGCAGAAAGGGGCATTTACATACCAAAAGTCTTCTTGAAGTACTTGTTTTATCCTTTAAGAAGGTTGATTTATTGTATTTATAGAATTTTGAGGGCCCCTGTGTAGTCAGAAGAAAACAAGTAATTCAGGAAGAATTTGAAGGTTGCTTGGTAATTCTTGCTGAAGAAATTCATGGTTTTAGCATAAAACCTGACGTAATATGCTTGTCTACCATATGATTTTGTTTTCTAGACTTTTTTGACTTCAACTTGGTCAGCAATCAAATTGTGTAGTGAATTTTGTTAGAGTACTTCTACACATCCCCAATAAACCTCAAATGTCGAATCCTAATTAGGATTTTCTATGTGACAATGATGTCACATAGGAAAAATCTTTTTTTTTCTTTTTTTGGTCTATATTACACCATTGCCATATGGGAATTTTAGTTAAATTTAAAGTTTGAGGTCATTTGTGGGAGCTACAAAACATTTCTCTTTTTATCTTATACTCATATTCATAGCCATAAAAAGATTGAGACGCACTTAGAAGCATGCATGTTATACATGAAACACCAAATTTTTATTAGTCAGCTCCACAACTGTTTCTCATTACTTGTTTTAATGATATTCTCGTAGAAGGACAAGGCACCGAGACGAAGATCAGTCCTAGATGGTAGGTTGAAAGATGAACGTGGTCGCCGCTCGCCATCTCGTGATGGATCAGGAGGGGAAGATCAGGCACGAGATGCGTATGGTGGACAAGGTTTGCACGGTGCTTCACCCTTCTCTTCTGATATACCAGTACCACCACAAGTTTTGATGCCATTACCAGGTGCAGGGTACGTCAACAACTTTGATATTTTCTCTATATTCATTGAGATTGTTTTGATATATTATACATGCATTATCATGTTTTATTATTTTTCTAGACCTCTGGGGCCTTTTGTTCCTGCTCCACCAGATGTTGCCATGAGAATGATGAGAGAGCAGGGAGGGCCATCATCACTTGAAGCTAATGGTGGCCCTCGAAGCAGAAAAGGAAGATCGGGCCCGTTTATGGCTCCTTCTGGACCAATCCTTGGTATCCCTCCAGCATTTCGACCGGATCCTCGTCGAATGAGAAGGTTTGTCTTTGAACTTGTGAATCGTGATCTTTGTGAATCTTTCCTGCCACACACATATTACAGAGTGGGCAAGAGATAAATAACATAGGAAAATAACAAATATCTCTGAGAATGTTTGCCATAACAAATATCTCTGAGAACATTTGCTGACTTCTTATTAAGTAATCTGGGCAGGCAACGCCAACTAAACTTTTTAAATAGAGGGTACTGCAGTGTAGATGGTAGTGCTATTTAAATGTTAATGTTATTTAGATCTTTATACCATCTATAAATATTTTTTAAGATAAATTGCGTCCAGGCTTCTGAGGTCGGAAGGGCGTTGCAAATTAGTCCCAATATTTTAAAAATTTTGATTTGAGTATCTAATATTGTAAAAATTCTGTAATTTTGGTCCTAATTAAAATATAATTATTAATTTTTTCTTAGTATGCTATGAGATTATTTTTATTTGTTAATTTTATAGCTTTTTAAAAAAATTTGAAATATTAATATTTATTTTTTTTAATATTAAATTTTTAGTGTAAAAAAAACAAAGGTTGAGATAAATTAAATTTTTAAAAATAGTGAGAAGAAGGTGGTGTGATAGTCTTGTAAAATGTACAAATAAATCAAACTAATCAAAAAATGATTAAATTTTATTTTTTTATCCAGAAAAATTTATGAAAATGGTGAGGTTTTCAAAGGGGATCAAAACTATAGCGCTTGTGCAACTTTAGAATTTTAAAAAGTTGGGATCAATTTGTAATGCCCTCTCGACCTTAAGGGATTGGATGCAATTTATCCTCTTTTTTTATTTAGTTCAATGTTATTATATTAAAAAATGATGATTGTTCACCATCTCTCCATTAATCTCATGTCATCGTCAGAAAATCAATCTCACCTCATCTCCCTCTATTGCCATTAAGGTGTTATCTAGATAGGGTGGCAGTATTGTAGTTTTTTATTATGCTATTTTAACATATCATTGAATTAATCAATTTATTCCTACAAATAACAGTACATAATATCATAATAATATTGAACCAAACATCTCCTTTATCTTAATACTAGTGCTAACACAATTCCCACTTTCTAGCTTGATATAGCTGATACTATTCAAGCTGATGCCCTGATGTCATATGCTTGCAGCTACCAAGACCTTGATGCCCCTGAAGACGAAGTGACTGTCATGGATTACAGGAGTCTATAATCTTACAAGCTGGAATTTTGCCAGGTGAAATCGGGTTCTAGGGTTGGTTGGTTGTAGTAGTACTCGTGGATTCTTTGGGAGGATTTTACGATTGCTTAAATAACCCTAGATCAGAGGGAAAAGGCAAAAATTGAAAGTTATTAAATAGCTTTTTCCTGCAGTTTTTAGACTTTTTTTTGTGAGGTGCAGTAGAATTTTGGCACTGGGTATTATTTTGTATAGACTGGATGTTATCATGAACCTTGGCACTGTGAATGTACTGATTTCAGTGATCTCCGATCTTATTATTGTTTGTAGTACTCATAAGATTATGTATTCACATAAATTCGGGGTGTCAGCAGCTCACTCGGATAAGGTGGGACTCAGTCTCATCGTATTGGTATTGGATTTGGGTCGGCCTCGTTATTGTTCCAGCTGGATTTGGTTAGAATAATGTGTAGGAAAGAATGAGTCGATTTTAGGTTGATGTTTATTGGTGGAAACCTGATTTTAACACGCTTTTACAGGTTTATTCTGCTTGACCTTAAAGCAATAAATTGCTTTGCTTTGGAGGGTGAATTCCATCTTTCAGAGGAGGTAGTGGGAAATTTACATGTATATCGTTTTATTGTTTACATCTTATTAAAGATTAAAAGGTCATAAATTCCATATTTAACATGAGTTTCACTAGAATCTCTTGGTAAGTTCTAGTCTGCTTGACCTCGTTTCTTAATTAGTTAACTAGGTACATAAATTTAGAATTTGAATTATTTCAAGTTGATTCATAAGTTTTGTGTTTAATTATTATTTGATCTATCAATCTGCTAGTCTGTTTTAACATCATAAATCATTTAATTTAATTGATGATGAAGTCTATTTTCCGTCAAATTTAGTAAAACTGTTGCCTTTTACTACTTCATTGTATCGTTGTCTTCTGCCTTGCCCAATAAGAGTAGTACATCCTAAGTCTTTTGTGACTGTGATTTAAAATGTAGGTCCTTGTTTCGTTGACTACTTCCCAACATCCCCCTTGCATCTCTATTAGATAAAACATTAATTATTTCACATTAAATAATTAACGATAAGTATTAGTTCTTATTCATTTACTTATAATTTTAAGTTTGAATGATATTCAACTACTTATATGCTGGATTTATTAAGATATTATTCTTATACCACACCATGTCATCCATTTAGGAAAATTTAAATTGAGGGCTAAAATTGATAATCCAGGTAAAGAAATAGTAGATGGATCGAATGAAAATTTAAAAGTAAAAGTTAGGGTTCTTAATGTAATGATCAAAATTTTATGGATCTATATACAGGAATCTAAAAGCTTAGAGACCTGTAAGCAATTTACCCTGGACACCGGCCCTTCGCTCCTACCTTCCTCTGTTTCGTCTTGCGCTTTTTTAACTCCCGAATCAGATACACGACGAAAGCCCTAAGAGAGAGAGAGAGAGAGAGAGAGATGTGCTTGGTGTTTTTCTGCGACGATGAGGAAACGGTGGTGGGGAGGCAGCAGGCGCCGGGAAGCTGCCCGTTCTGCGGCGGCGCGGTGGTGGCGGTCGACGTCGAGAGCTCCTGGAGGCTCTGCTTCGTCCCGCTTTGTTTCCGGGCGAAGCGGAGGTTCTCCTGCTCCACCTGCGGCCGCCGGCTCGTCGTTCACGGCTGGAAGTAGTCTCCCCGGTTTGGCATAAAAAAACCCTTTTCCCTTTCTTACTGCTGTAAAAAATATTTTACTGATGTCGGAGAATGTTATATAGTTTTTGGAATTTATATTCTTATTTTTGTAATCTACTTCTTCTTTATTGTGGTTTATAGATGTTAAATTATTGACACTGATCTTCTCTTTGTTCATATGTAGGTAGAATCTTATTCTTATACTGATTTATTATTAGATATAACGTTACATACATCGGTGATATAAATTTTAGTCATTCAAATCACAGTTAAAAAAAGAATTGTGTTAAAATTGTTTTGAGGTTATGGTTGTGAACTTGTGAAGGATGATTCTTACTAGAGGATTCGACCCACCTGAATATCTCATATGTAGTTGTTGGTTTATTTGTTGTTTATCATTATCATTTTATGCTTCTTGATTATAAGATGGATTTGATTGATCCTAACAGAATTATGGTAATGTTTGTCTTCTAAATAAAACACAACACTTGTTATTGTGCTATCGTCTGGGAAAAAAAATCTAAACTAGAAACAAAGCAAAGTCAAGAGAAGAGAAATGTAATATTTTTAATAAATGAAGTGTTATAGAGTTTGAAGTAGACGAAGGGGTGCCTTTGCTTTAACAAAGGAAAGGAGGCCGGAGTATTCTATCGGTCCTCTGTTGTCATCGAGAAATTAGGCTAATTAGTTGAGCCTAGCCGGAATCTTGGGAGCCAATGAGCTTGGTTTTGTGAGTTATACGAAGAGCTTGGAATAGAAAGGGAGAGATATTAAGTTCGGAGAGAGGGAAAAAGATCAAAAAAGTCATTTTATATTAAATATGAGTATTTGTAGAGAGGAAATAGCTGGTGGAGTAGGTGATATTAGTAACAAGGGGTTTTCTAGATATAGGCAAACCGGCAGGCTAGCCCCGCCTTATTAGCTGAGGCTTATTTCCATAGGCTCATATATCATTATTGTGAAAGGCATGGCTGGTTAAGGTGGTGTTAATTACCTTGTTTGAAAGAGAAAGAAAAAGGTACATTCGAATAGCCTATTTGTGTAAGCTATTCGAATGTGTTATTTGGCTGGGCAGTTCGATTAGACTCTTCAGCTCCGGATTGACTTTCCCTCTGTAAGGGTTATTCAACAATTCAGAGTCTGACGAATAATCCGTTCTGGGGAACTATTGACGTAGTCTCCTCCACATGGACGACTCAGATGATATGGCGATTTGACTGCGTAACAGCTATCAACTGTTAAACGTGATGAACAAATGATGGACGAATGGTTAGAAGTAATCAGATTAAGATCTGTTTTGAGGTGAATGAACTGTTATTATTGGGGATTTATTTGAAAGTGAAGAGCGGTGATTGGCATCAATAGACATATCCAAGTCCTCCCTTCAAATTCCTATATTTTTTTTTAATTTTTATTTGATATTTAATTGATTCCAGTGATTTTTTTTTTCTATTTTTGGGTGGAAACCTTTCAGAGATGTACATATGCAACAATTGTAAGCGTTCTCTTCCCCTTAATAAATAATTAAAGGGATCGACGACTCAAACTAAAGCTACCAAACAAGCACCCAGTGAGTCGAAATTAGAACTAACTCAATTTGTAGAGTTAGAAGTCTTTGCGCGATAGATAGGCGGAAAAGCGAGCTTAAGGGAAAGGCTGATTCGCTCGTAAAACCAACTCGAAACTCATTCAAGAATTCTAGATCGCACGCTAATGCATCCCTTCCCTTTGATCTTTTGAGAGGCGCTGAAAATTTTTCACCAAAAATAATAACAATTTTATTTTACGCTCGAGTTTTCTTTTTGAAGGTTGGAAGTTCCATTTTGAGATGGAATGGAACATTTTTAGATTAGAAACTCAAATGTTCGCGATTGTAGTCTTGTCAAGAACCACATAGAACTTGCAAAAGGAGGGGTTATTTACAACAGCAGTTGAGTAAAATTTTGTAATGCTTTATAATTGCTAAAGAAACTAATTTGATTATATCGTAAAAATTATAATTTTTTTTTGAGATGTGTGTATAAGTAAAAAATAAAGTTAATTAGTGATGCTAAAATTTATATAAAATAAAGTAATTTTTATTTTTTTATATTAAAAATTATGCATATAATATATGATAAAATTTAATTTATTAATTTTTTTTACTATTACCAAAATAATGTATGAAACCAAACAAAATTTATGTTTGGTAATAAGAAAAAAAAGAAAATTTGATTAAAATTTTTAATTATTTTTTAAAAGTGTGTATGATATGAAATAAAATAATTTATTTATATTAAAAATTGTGTAGGATATGAAATAAAATTGATTGATTTATTGAAAATTGTGTTAAATGTGAAATAAAGTGATTGTTTAATATTAAAATTTGTATGGGATGAAATATAAAATAATTTTTTAATATTTTTTAAAATAAATTTAAGATTTTAATTGTGATTAATTTTAGTTATAATTTTTAGCCCATTACCAAACAGGGCTATAGCCCCAGGATAACCCTAGGACAACCAAGGCTTCGGACTGTATCGCTATTGCTATTTCCTCGGCTTCCACAAGCTGCAACATAATGGTACGAGAAAGGAGCGGCGCAGAAGGGGTATTCTACCTTCCCTCAAACCCGAAAGAGAGCTGATTCTTCCTCCTCATATCACTACTGTTGAGTTTAATGGCATTCAACAAAATTTCTACTCAAAAAGGACCTCGGCCTTGTTTGGCATGAGCCCAAAAATGAGCAAAAAAATATTTTAATAATATTTTAAATTTATTATAAATTTTAATAATTTTATTTCACATCCAACACAAATTCCAACCTTAAAAATCAACTTTATTTCACATCTTACACACCTCTCAATATTAAAATAAATTTCTTTCCCATCAACTCTATAAAATAAATTATTTTCTTTTTCCTTACCCAAATTCATCCTCCAACCAAACAAGCCCCAAATCAGCCGAAAGAACAATCGTTTTGCCTTTCTGCTTCCTTGCAGCTCGATACCAAAATGTTCTTTTTCAGGTCTGGTCCTTAATCTGTGCCACCAGAGAATCTTAACTGGTCAAATCTAAAGATGGCATTTTTTAACCTGACCTATAAATTCAACTCAAACTCGACTTAACTTAATTAAATATAAATTGAGCTTATACAGATATAAGTCATAAATGGATCAACTCAACTTTGACTCGCCTAAAAAAAACCGAGTACAGGTTGATAGGTCAACCCAAATTTAACTCAATATGATAAGTTTATCAAAAATTAACACATTTTTTATTTTTTATTATTAATTTTAATATTAATTATTTGATATGTATTATATAATTTAGTCTTAATTAAATTTTATAATTATATTGGTTTAAAATAAAAAAAAATTGAATTTATTAAATTATAAATGGGTGGCAAGTCAAGTCGAGTAACCTATTTATTAAATAAGCAGTTCTGGGGAAGAACAAAAGCTGCTATAAGGGCTAAACTTTAAATGGAAAAAGCAGGAGCATACATTTGATGAGCAAGAAATCAAAATGAGAAGTCACAAATTAATACTGGGAGATCTGCCTATGAAAGAAAAAAAAATAGCATTTTCTTATACAACACTGTAAATAAACACCATTTTGTTCATAATTAACTCCAATCCATCAATTTAAATCGAGCATGAAATGCCGGCGTTTCAAATACCTTCCCTCTCATTTCCTCTACGAAAAATGCTTTGTAGCCCTCATAAATGACTTCAAAGTGGCATGAGATGGGAAGAGAGAGTGCATGGGTTCCAAGACAAATGAGAAATAAAGTATGACTTATGATAATACTACGCATCTCTTATAAATGATCTAAAACACTGAAGTCAAAGACATTTAAAGAAGTGGAAGAAAGAATAGAATATGAACATGAAATTTTTGAATGAAGTTTTGCTTATCATTAAGAGAAGAAAAAATGAAGAGAAAGAAAGATGCAGAAAAGTTTTGAGAGAAAAGTTCAAAGGACAAATCGAATAGAATAGCTATATTTGAGCAAAGCACTGTTACACCCAATTACCAGGCGCCACGTGTGCTCGAGGCCGCCAGGATTGCACATGTGGCGCTTGATGATTGGTTGTCAAACGGTGCTCCACTCGAACCCAGTAATTTCTTCGAAGGAAGAGAATAATAAAGAGAAGGAAGATCAAAGAAAAGAAGATAAAAGAATAGGTGGGCATCAGCTTTTTCAAAAGATATGGGGATAGGAATAGAGATAAAGCTGAGAAAGAGAGAAACAAAAAGAAGAAAGCATGGGTGCTGGAAGAGAGAAGAGATTGGAAGAAACAAAATAGAGAAAGAATGCGGAAAAGGGTAACAATAGTTTTACACATTGATTCCTCATCAAAGACCTCAGATATTGAAGTCAATTAAAATTTTCAAATAGTGAAACCAAATAGAATTTCCTATATGGCATCAACTTTTTATCTACATGGCACCAGTGCCACATAGGAATCTTATTTGAATTCAAAGTTTGAGATCATTTATGAGAATTACAAAATATTTCTCAAACGGCAATAAACAGATATGGCATTTTATGTATTAATCAGGACTTCTGGGTTAACTTTTGGCTATTTTACGGGTAAACACAACTTTTTTTTTTGCATGCAGATAAATACCCCGTTTTCAAAATTTAATAAGAATTGAGAAAAATATCCCAGTGGAAGTTTGGAACAAAATCCTGATAAACTTCTATTCACTAATCTTTTCAATATCACATGCATAAATTAGTTATTACATAAAGGAGAACTACAGTCCATTGAAATAAGCTACCTGATAAAATTTGGTCAGTAATAATCATTCCAATATGAGAAAAGCAATCAACTATGTGATATGATATCAGAAAAACAAAAAACAAAAAACAAAAACTGTGACATGCATAAACTAATGAAATTAAGATCCATCACCTTCTATGTTGATTTCAGATTTTTTTGTTTCATTCAAATACATATTATAAACAGAAATAGATGTTTTTTTTTTTTTAACATGCAACAGCAGCAGCCACACTAACACAGTAACAGTTAACAGAAAAGGACCCCTTCAATTATTCAATATGGATGGACATGGAAAGTGTTCTCCCACGGGCCAACCAATTCTACAAATTTTTTTAAGATTTAAACATCAAAAATCAATTAATAACGAACATCTTGAGATGCTATCTATGTTTTCACTTAGTCAGATCCGAGACCTAAACCATGTGTGCGCTATACAGAGATTTTACTAGGTGAGTACATTGAATTATTTGTTGTACTATTTTTACTCCAACAGACTAGGGGATGATTTCCTCATAATTTTGAATAGCAGTTGGCCTCATTCTTTGTTAATTTGAATAGGCTATCACTTATCCTAATGAATTTTCCTCTAGTGTAGCTTGAGGACAGAACCCTAATTTGGGTGAACCTTTTAAAATCAATTTGTTTGCGTGTGCATTTTGATCTGTATTTCCATTGATCTCTTAATAAACATATAATTCTATTTACAAAATGAGCAATTCCTTTTAAAGAATATATTCTTCATAGAATCCAACAGAACAGCACAATTGCTTTGGCACCTCCTTACAGAGGACCCAATTCCCTTGAAGGGAAAATCCAGTTTGCTACAATTCTATATTTTCAAAAGAACAAAATAATTGGAGCGCACTAAAGAGATTTGAATTCAATATTTCATCAGTTTGATTATACCTGGCATGAGATGTTATTAGTCCCATAACTTATGCTTTGAAGGCTTGAAGCTGACATATCAGTCATCCACTTCTTAGGGCCCCTGAAGTCTCCTAAAATGTTGTAAGCATATGAAGAGTAATTTGAATCTGTATCACATAAACTTGTGACTCCCATTTTAATTAATTTCTGTGTCCTTTGAAGAACAATAAGACTTGAAAACGTGGAGAAGCTGTTGCCAACAAATACATCAGATCTCAAGCACGCCTCATAATCAATTGCAGATTGTATGAGGTAAGGATGCTTGCTGTAGATATTCCAGACGCCCAAACTCTTCTTCTCGATCGGCAGCAGCCCTTCTTTCCAACCGCTTAGCGTCGAATTATCCTCTAAGAGGCTATCAGCAACAGCAAGATAGACAACAATCGGACCAGTTAATCCTCTAATATTTGCAACCCTTCTCATTATTTCCCTTTTGCTGCTACATATTTGGTGTATATTAGATCTCTGCTCTAAATTTTTACAGTGTAGCATCCAGTCTTTCTCAATTCTCATGTGAACAGCTATGTAGGGAACAGATTCAGACTTCTCAGATAATATGGTCATGGTAGGGATGTTGTCGGGGTTGCCGCTTTTACTTCTTCCTCGAACACCAACTGATTTAATTCTGGATACAACAGCTGTGACATCAGCTTCTATCTCATCAACCAAAGTCAAACACTCAAAGATCCTTGCATAGTCAATTACAGGCCAATGGTCATGCCAAAGAAATGGATGCTTTCCATCAACCTTAATCACCTCAAATTCATCGATGGAGCTTACTTTGCACTCTTCCAGTTGTCTCATGTCTCTCTCTATTGTCCACTTCCGACCACTTCCTTTTTGAAGCTTATAAGGCTTTGTTACATTTTGAAGATCAGAATAACGACCCAACTGAACAAACCCATCACAAAGAGAGTTGAACCTTTCAAAATTGAAAACCATATCAAAAGAGATGGGCTTCAGCAAATCAATTTCTTTGTAAATCAGAGAGGCGCTCAAGCTAGGCATTAAGAGAGTCCGGTTCAGCAACCTTGCAGTTAGACAAGCCCTCGCAAATGCTATCTTCTGGTTGTTCAATCCCCAGATAATTTGAGGAACTTCCAAAAACTTCTCTCTCCTTACCCCATGCTGAAATGTTGAACCACCGTAATCAGGTATTAAATACATCTTACTTTGTTGAAGCCAGTCAAAACCGGGCAGAGGAGAAAGGAATAATATCCTCAACACCAGAATAACCAGTACCAAGATAATGCATTTACAGAACATGGAATTCATATGACAACTCAGTAGCTTACTATTCGAGAAATCCATACTTTGAGAATCAAGGCTGTTTTGACTCTAAACTTCTGATGAAGATACATGACATGAAATAGTCGAATAGTAAAAATGAAAGAGCAGGCAGGGTCTAGGCATCAGTAAGGCAGTAATCTGGATCACTTCAATCTGAAACATAAACATCCAGGAGCACAATAAACTTTTTCTTCAATGGCAAAAAAGCCTCTCTCCATAAAAAAGGTTATAAAGGAAACAAAAACTATTGATCAAGAAGAAAATTGCAGTTTAAAACAGATCTCATTTCTTCTCAACACAACAACAAATCCTTCGTACCAATCCAGTTTGGGTAATGTTTAAATTATCACAAGAAGTGACAAGTCTATGCATCAACTACATAACCCTCCTCTCATTCCTTCAAGTAACTAAGAATTTTAGAAAGAAATATAGATGGAGCAACAAACTAGAAGCCCTATCAATATTCCAAACATACATGCAAATCAAGCTACCAACTAATGCTTCCAAAATTAAGAGAAAGGAGGTGGTGAGTGCAAGCCTCTAATATACAATGAATCAAGAAATCACTTCGCGAAAAAACCTCAAAAGGCCATATACTAACCCAAAAACAAACTTTGAAGAACAATGAGTACTTGATTAATCAAATACATAATGCAAGCTTAACATGATAAGATTTTTCAAAATTTAAAACTTTTGAATGGAAAGCTACAAAATCAATAACACCATCCGCAACTAAATCAAAAGACAAAACAAACCCAAGTGCAAAAAACACAATTCCACAGATCGTCGTGACCCCAGAGATGCTAAGCTCTCATATCCCCAATGAATTTTCAAGGAGGAGATGGAGAAAGAGCGACAAAGCCAAAATGAGTAAAGGAGGTGTAATTCTTCGAGGCTTTGCCAACCCTCATCTTTTGTATAATTGCATTTCAACGGAGAATAGACAGAGTTTAGTTGAGAGGCAGATATGAAATAATAAAAGTTTTAAGATAGTAGATGGGTAAATTTAATATTTGGGGTGTTTAATATGTAATATTTAAGTTAGTTTGTGGCATGTAGGTAAATTCCTCTTTTAATAAATACTTTTTAGTCCATTTCCAAGCAAGCATTCTATAAGAAGACAAGTATAAAATATATACATCACAAAAAATAACTGTTCTTAGAATAGAGTTTAAAAAATTGTTTTCAGTTTATTGCTGAATAACTATTTAGATGAGAAATAGAAACATAGGCAAATTATTTAACTAAATAATCTCTTCATAATAAGCACATTAGCTTCAGTGATTCTCCCTAAATTCTAACATGAGAATCCCTCTCTAGTCTGATATAGATAGAGATTAATAGAGAGAAGCTTACATATAAGTGCATAGATCCAATAAAGATGTAGATTATATAGGAGAAGTTTACATAAATGAAATCATCACGCTTAATGTCAATACAAGCCACATCAAAAGAAAGAAAAATAGAAGCATGTTACGGCATCAAAAGTGGAAGTATGGGTAAGCTACTTGTGAACATGTGGAAGAGGATGCAAGCATTTGGTTGTGGCCATTTTTGTTGTTTGCAATTCTTTTTGATGACCTGTGGTTGGGAGAGTGACTTGTGAGGTTTTGAAGATTTTACAGCGCTCAGCTGACAGGTACAAAAACGAAGAATTTGAAGAAGATATAGGGAATAGTGAGGAATAGTGATGTAAATACATGATCTTACAAATAACATGATGGATGTGAAAATCTAAGCAAATACGTTTTACTTACAAAAATCAATTTGACACCATTTTTAGGTCTCTCGGCATCACCAACAATTCCTGATGATATTCCAACCCGAAATAAATAAGTAGCATGACTTTCAATACATAATAAGACTCAAAAAAGAGAAGGATACTGAACAATTTGTGCTGTATAAACATAATATATATAAGCAACTGAACAACGTATGCTGTAAAACATAACATATGACTCAATATGTCTGAAACGATAAAGTACTATAGGAAAAAAAGCAAGCTGTTTAAAAAGATGAAATAATTAGCTTGAACAACTAAACAACAATGCTTAGAGTAATATTTAGTCAACACAAAGATATTATACATTCCACCTTATTTAGAGGAAAAGGATATAGAAATTATATGTATACAATTTTGAAAAGTTATATTTACCTACACACCATTCAGATTTTTTAATTTACTTATAAACTACTTTCTTAATTTTTAATTTACATGCATACCAAATAAATAGCAAAATATTTACAAAACTATAATTTGAGTTAAAATGTTGACTATGAAAAGCTAAAAAAGTGTTATATAAGTAAATTTAAAAACTTGGGTGGTGTGTAGGTAAATACAACTTTTCAAATGGTATACACGTAAAAATTCCTTATTAATGCAAGAAAATGAAGCATGAAGAACATGCTGTCTATGGAAAAAAGAAAGTGTGCACGAACTATATTTTGAAACAACACAGTTTTTCAATGATTTTTCAATGACCATCTTATTGTATGCATTCCTGTACGCATATAATCAGCTCTTCCATTTCAACAAAAGTTATATAATCAGTTCTTCCCAGAGCTCATTCACTTGTAAGACCTAACGGAATGATTGAATTCAACATTTATGCATTATAATCCTTCGGCACTCACCACAGCGTGGAACACTTGAAAGATGATAGTATCAAATTCATGAATTACAGACACAGTACCTGCCTTCGCTGATGGCGAGTTTATGAAGCATGTCCTTGAGCTGTCTAATCGAGAGATCGCCGGAAGATAAGCTCTGTCCCCGTTGCAGAATCAGAGAAAAGAATGTGCAGAAGAACCCAAACAAACCAAAGTAAGCAGCGATCAACCTCTGCAATCAAGTAAACCAAAGTCGACGAGATGGAAAAGAAAAATCAAAGAGGAAAATGGAGATAAGGAGAGAACTCACAAGGTAGCTCCGCAAATTGGAGAGAGCGGTCATTCCTCAATCAGTGGATCGGAAGAGGTCAACATATTGGAGAGAAGGGGCCGCTCGCTCATTCAAGGAACAGAAGCTCCATAAACTGAAGAAAGGGGGGCAGCTGGCACATTTGAGAAACAGTAGGTCAGAGATGGGAATCGATCTTAGAGCAGCAAAAACAGAGAGATTGCTCCTTATGTGGTCAGCAAGAGAGATGGAAACAGAGAGGGAAAAATTAATTAGAGATAAGGGTTGTAGCGCAATCAAAGGCAATGACTGTATGCGTGGCTCGTCGCATGCAGTTTAAAGCGGACGATAGCAATCCTTCAGAAGGAAAGGGGAGGGCAGCGATCAGGAAATAGAGCGAGGGCAGCAATCAAGGGAGGGCAGCGAGGTAGCGATCAACGAGAGGGGTGGGCAGCGAAGGCAGCCGCGGCAGCGATCGGGGAGGGCAGCGACAAAATGAAAACTCAATTCCTGGGACGTTGACGCGAAGAGGAGAACTTAACTGCGAGTAGAGCCTCGTCGCCTGTTCGTCTTCCAACGATATCGAAGCTTCAGCTCGGCGCCTCCGCCCCTGCATTTGGCCTTTCGGTCCCCCGTTCTCCCTCTTCCCTCAATCGCACGGGTGAAAGAAAGCCCGGAAGAGCGGGAAACGCGCCCCATGAGCGGGAAACGCATTTTCTTTTTTTCTTTTTTTTCTTTTTTTCTTTTTTTTCTTTTTTTCTTTTTTTTCTTTTTTTCTTTTTTTCTTTTTTCTTTTGAAAACAAGAACCGCATTTTCTCCCTCTTTAAACTCCCACTTTTCTAGAATAGTAAGATAATAAAAAATTAACATCAAAAAATAAAAAATTAAAAAATTCTTCCCAAAAAAATGATAATACAAAGTTCTATATTGATTAATTTGCAAACTTGCACTGCAACAATAAGAAAATCATCTTGGTATCTTTTGTTAATGATTAAAAATGTACTTATAAATCTTAGACAAAATTAATGAACATCATAATAGATTAGAGAATTCTAATTATTCTTACATATTAAAACAAACAAACAATAATATAGACAACATTAAATAACTTAAGAAAATAAAGCAAAAAAAACTATCAACTTTTCAATCAATTCTATAAGCCAAAGTGTCTAAATTCCTTAAAGAGTGCAGAGCAAAAGAGAAATATCAATCTAAACACAACTGGTAAAGACCGGCTTGGGCCAATCGTAGTGAGACCATTGGCAAGAATCAGGGAAACTATCCCAGTGTAGAGAAAGGTGAGGTCTTCAATGGAATCGGTGTGGGGAACGGAGAGGATCTGCTTATTTGTTCTCCCCTTGGATCCAACGGTAATGAGCCTAAGGACGGTGTGGATCGATAGCTTGGAGAAGATATAGTTGGAATCGCGGGCGTGCTAGATGACATGAAGTGAGAAGCTCATACACTGGGTAAAAAATCTCTCCTTTGCTATTTCCAATGAAGTCAGAGATGTCACTTTAGCTCGAAGCAACCTCTCAAAGCGAGCATGTGGGTGCAAGGTTTAGAGGACGAGTTTTTTCTATGATTTGATTATGTCGGTATAACTACACTGTGCTTTAAGTGTGAATGAGTTGGCCTCAAGGATGCACATCGCTCCTCATAGTTTTAGGGAGTGTTCGCCATGGATTGTAACAAGGAGGGGCCTGAGATCTACAGGGCCGTTCGTTATCTCCCATCCTCTTCATCCTTTGGAATTCTTTGCCCCGATCCATAGGGAGATGCAGAGAAGAGCTATGGCTGGTATCAAGGTCACACTAGCAGGCCCTCCCCACCCCCCACAATATGTCTGTAAAAATGCTTATCAACAAAGAGAAATACGGTTTGGTAGACAAATAAACCAAAAATTATAAATTTCAGTCAAAAAAATGTCACACAAAATATAGAAATAAATTAAAAAAATCAAAAATCTTACACATAATAACTAAGATTTAATATTTTTTTTAATAATTACATTGACATGATAGTAGACTAACATCAATTATATCATTAAATATATTGCAAATAAGAACAAAAAAAGATAAATTAATGTCAATTTTTTATTTAGGACAAGTTAGATTTGGGCTATAAAAGCTGCAGTGCATTATATTTGGCTTTAAACAATACAGATTCCAAATAAATTAAACATCTTAGCAAAATTTGATATAACTTAATCATTAAACATAATTGTATTTAGGGGGCTTTAAAAAATATATATATAATAAGAAAAAATATTTTTGACATACTCTCTTTTTTGAGTAATGTAAAGAATTAAGATTCATTTGAGTTGTATATTGTTAGAATATGATATTAATTGATTTAAGTCGAATTATTATTTTTGATACCACTTGTTAGGAGAGTAATGCCTTAGCAAATAAAGACGAGTTCAACACATAAGTGATCGATGGACACCTTGTAGTAACCCAAAAGCAAATGCTAATGAATGAAGCTCAATACTACTTGTATATCAGTATCTTCGTGTATTATTGAATCTTCACTATGAGAAAATTCTCACATACATCTCGATAAAATATTTATGTATACAAATAATATATCCATGATATTATACAAATAATATGCTATACAATTAATATATATTGAATATTTATGAGTATTTCAGTCTGAAATGAGATGCACACAACTCTCTTCAAACTCTTCATATTTCAGGCTTGATGGTATACGGCCTGGCCCCAATATAGTTCCCTGGAGGATAATACTCACAGGCCGCAAAAGTATCTCCACTGTTGCATATAATCTTGGCACAGCCAACTTTCTGAGTATTTCTCCAGACAATCTGTGTGTAGTGTGAGCAATCTGAACTCGAGCAACTGTTTGTGTCGTAGTTATACCATTGCTTCTCAGCAACCCATGATGCCACTATGTCGGCTACCTTCCATTGCTGGCCTTCCCCCCAGAAGATGTTCTCTCCATATGCATAGCCCGCGGAGTGCATGAGCAGGCAATCTCCTCTTCTCTGATTCGCATAAGCCTTGGCAAATGTCTCTAGCTTTTTGTCCCACACCAGGGATGGGACTCCAACAACTTGTCGTGCTGTGTTGTGGGGGGCCAAGAACTCTGAGGTAGTCGCTGCTGCGTCAGTACTGTCGGCATTGGAAGCAGCGACATGGATGAAGATTGTTATCAGAAGCAGAACAAAAGAGTAGAATGCCATGTCGAAGGTTATGAGTTGAGGATGTTGATATGGAAAACAAAATGTGGGACTAAAATCTTATATAGGAGTTTCTTCATGGTGAAGGCTGGAATGGCAGCTAAATTCACGGTGGTCGGTTGCTTGTGCTGTGCTTTGCCTTGTGAATAGTTGGATTGGATGGCAAACAAACATGGCTTAAGTCTCTGAATGTGAAGTCAAATATTGATAAATTAAATTATTAGTTATTGTAGGAACTTAATTTAACAGAATGATAAAGTAATTTTGATAATTGAAATGTCCATGCTTATAGCTCATTTAAATTACATCCAAGTACTTGAACTTAGAGCCAAAATTGCACATAGGTCATAAATTTTCGGTGATTTCCTTCTCAAATCATCCGACATGCCATGAGCACTGTAGGAAGTTCACACTTTTGCTAAAGATCGAAAGGAAATAAGAATAAAACAAATTGCATGCTTCCATGGGTCTAAGGCAGAGAAGTACTAGCAAGCTCGGGTCTCAACTTTTCAAAATTCTCAAAGCAGATTTGTCGGTCTTATTTCGTATTATCCTTAAGTCCCCGAGAAAAAAGAATTGTTAAATATGATATATTTTATGTGTTCTCCCTTAAATATTTATTTTAGAGAGAGTAGAAGTGTATTTTGGTGCTTAAAAAATTTGTATGCTGTCAATTTGACTGGGATCGATCAAAGGTGCATAGCTAGCAGCCAACCCAAATAGCCAAACCATCGGCTGAAAGGATGGAGAGCATGTATAGCTCGAATGCGACTCCTCCGTCACCGTACTCCACTGAGTGAGTTTTGTAAAGTCCTTGATAAGTCTCGTAATATTTCTACTTAATTGTTTTTATTTTTAATACATTATAAATCAATTTTTAATGTAGAAATTAAAAAATTTATTTTTCTAATAAAATAAATATTTTCTATCAAAAATAACCAAAAAAAAAAAGTAGAAACTATCCGGGGACTGCGATGCTAGCTAATAAATATTGATGCATTGAGGGACAAAAATCGGGCAAATTTAGAAATTAAAACTCACAACTTATTGGTACCGTTGTACCCTAAACTGCATGTACATTTATTTTACTTATTTAGATATTTCTTAAGGTGGATGTGTGGATATACACGAAAAAATAGAATGAGAAATAAGTATATCCGAAAGAAAGTTAGAAAAATCATAGGTCGATTGAAGCTCCAGTTAGAAAAATTGAGTTATTGGATTTTGCTTATGTACAAAGAGGAAGAGGGAGACCAAAGAAGGTATGGCAAGAAACTATAAAGAGTGATCTTAGTTACTTAAACTTAGATAAAAATTTGGTAACTGATAGAGCGCAATGAAAACAAAGGATTCATGTAGCCGACCCCACCTAGTGGGATTAAGGCTTGGTTATTATTGTTGTTGTTGTTGTTGTAGTAGTATTTAGATATTTCTTGATTTTAAAACCCACAATAATGCCTTAAATCTTCACATTTTTCAGAGTTAGAACCCAATCAAAAACCACAAACTAACATAAGGACCCAGATGTAATTTACCCTAAAAATTAAGGCAGTGTTAATAAATAATTAAATATCATGATATTTCAATTCAAACCCATGAGATAATTAATGTTGGCTGGCTAGGTTAGTTTTAAGTGTGGGGCTCAAACATTTAATTAAATAAATATGCTGCTATTTTAGACTTTTTTAAAATTATTTCTTATTAGTCAAGTTGAATTTTATTTTATTTTTATTGTTAAGGCAAATCCATGTTTTGATTTTTTTTAATATATAGGTTGAGTAAAATCGATTTTAATTTTAGAAAATTGAATTTTACTATTTGAATAATTGGAAAAAAATTCAAAGCTAATTAAATTAAACCGGATGAAGAGGCATATACTGATATACCCTTCAGATCAGGAATATTAGCGCAAAGATGGGGGTTACTTTGGTAATTTTCTGTTTCTTGTTGGAACTTCTAGCAAGAACCGTGCAAGGAAGCCCATTCAGATGGATTTTAACTCCCTAAAGTTTTAAGTAATCCACTAATCATTTATAATGTTTGCATTTTATATGTGGATTAACTTAATCTTAAGGCTGTTAATTTGAATTGACCATTGAAAATCGTGAGAAAGTCAAATCAAATTTTGAGTTGAACCGATTCGCACGAGCTATCTAACGAGCCATTTTTCAGGCTCAGTGTCTTCTTTGAGCAAATCTCGAGTCGGCTCAAGATGGGACCAGTTTTATTATAATATTCATTAAAATTTGTTTATATATAGGTTTTCAACTCATTGATTTGTTCTCAGAAAAAATTATTGCCTCATATCACTATGTTGGCTCATGGCGCGAAAATAAGAGAAAATATCGCGAAAAGATATTTTTTCGCCACTGTGTGCATGCCGCAGCGCGCGAGACTCGCATGCTTGTCTATTACGCGCCTAATGAATGAACTAATATAGTAATTTAAGGCAATAATTGTGCTATTACAAATTTGAATCTAAAATGGCTGATTCTTTAGAAATTTCAAAAATTTAGAAATATAATTATTAATATAAAGCCCACAGTTAAGATACAATTTTAAAAACCATAGTGCATTTCGAGAATTCAACTTAATTTTGAGCCAATAACATTTCATGTTAGCCAATCTCACGAGGCTCGACTCGAAATCGGATTATTAATGTTCGTACCTATTTTACAACTTAGGTTCAGGATTCAGGTTAACCTATTTTGGAAGCCACTCAATAGATCAATTTGATTAGAAGAACCATGACTCATACCCTGACACTCAACACATACCTAGCCCAAATAATCAGGTCAACCCATTAATATCATGTTATATGCTCATTATTGAATTAAGAATTATCAAACAGTACAGAAGTAATTATAGTTATAGCCTCTATCAAATTAGTGATAACACTGTCTTTGGCCCCAGGAACTATTTAATTTAGGGCAATTACACCCAGGTCCCTGAGTTTAAGGGTTATTATCACACAGGTCCACGTTTTTAAAATTATAACATCGGGGTTCCTAGGTTTTCAAAAATTACATCTGGGTCCTTTTTTAATTTTTATTATTAAAAAATATTAAAATTACCATTATACCTTTACCCTCCCTCTCTCCACCAGATCCGGCAGCCGCGCCGTCACCGCGCCGCCCCGCGCCGCCTACGGCGGCCTTGCGAGGCAGCCGGGCCGCTAGAGGCCGCTGCGCGCCGCGTGGCCGCTGGAGGCCGCCCGGCAAGCAGCGGCCGCTGCGCACCTAGGGGGCCTATCGGGGTCCCTAGGCCGCTGCCGGATCTGGTGGAGAGAGGGAGGGTAAGGGTATAATGGTAATTTTAATATTTTTTAATAAAAAAATTAAAAAAGGACCCAGATGATATTTTTGAAAACCTAGGGACCCCGATATTATAATTTAAAAAACGTAGACCTGTGTGATAATAACCCTTAAACTTAGGGACCTGGGTATAATTTGCCCTTTAATTTATTCTTAACAGATAACTAGACAATGAGTCATTAAGTGGGTTGAGTCAATACATAAATGATTCGGCTTATATTAGGCAAAAAAAAATCATAGATTCAATCGAATCAGAATTCGGATGGGATAGACTTCATAATTAGGACTAACAATTAGGTGGATGAGGATTTTACCGAGGGTAAAGGTGTTAATTTTGCTTAAAAATCGAAGATTGCTCGAAAATTGAAATGAATTTTGGAGCAAATAGAGCTCGAATCAATTCAAATAAGTTGACTAACGAGCAGTTTTTATGGCTCGAGATTTTTATCACTTTAATCTTAAGTTGACATAGGATCAGATCGAAACGGCTCAAATCAGATTAATTTAAAAAATAAAAGATATTATTTATATATATTTACACATGTAATTAGATTTAGCATGTTAGTTTTTTGCAAGATTATGATAACAAGCATCATTAGAATTTCTTTCGTAGATTTTATTTAAACTATGTATATTGTAGATTAATTTTTTATTTTTATTTTTAGATATTATATTAAGATTGATGATCATAGTTTAAGCTAATTGAATAAAAAATATATTTTTATACAAAAAATTTAGATAAAAGATCAAAAATTAATCAAAAGTCAGATCAATTTTTACCTTGGATTGAGCCTAAATCGATAACAAATGAGTAGACCTAAATTGAATTGAGATCAGATTGAGCTTTTCTCACTCACTGTTAAAGGATCACATTGAGATCAAATAAAATTTTTTAATTCAACCTTAAGCTAATATCAAATCAACTCGAAATCGGATCATTATTGACCCTAATTTGATGTCTATCATATCTCAACTTGCATGCAAATTGAAAATTGCGCGTAGCTTTTCAAGAATCTCATTTTTGATCTCTGAGCCTCTGTTTAGTTCATACTCAAATTAGATATAATTATTTTTTCAATAATTATATTTTAAAATTTTACAGCTTTGATTTCTCTTTTAAAATTTTTACCTTTTTCATTCTTAATAAAAAATATATATTTGATTATTATTTTTAACTAATTTGAATTATTTATGTATTTTAAAAATTATTATGTCTTTCTATTCATATTATTTTTAAAAAATTTAATAAAAATTTAAAATTTAATTTTTTATATTTCTTACTTTCTCTATTTTAATAATTTTAAATAAAAATATAATATTTAATATTTTAATATTATATTCTAAAAAATCTAAAGGTTAACAATTGAAAATATTCTTTTAGTATAATACTAATTAAAATTAAATTACAATTATTTGCAATTTCAGGACTAAAATTGAAATTTTTTTAAAACATTGAAATCAATTTACAATGCCCTTTTAACCTCAAGATCTAGCAATTTACCCATTTTACTTCACATTCTCAAATATTATGTACACTTCTTCTGAAGTCTGAATTTAATTTCATATTTACATATCTCATATTTATGTAAGAATCCATCACATTTGTCTAATTTGCATTAACCATAGTTTAATAATGATGTGGTTATGCATATCATTCCTCTTGACTTTTTGAAGATGAAGATCCATCCCTTAGCTAGAAGATGCATCAAATATTGTTCAATCTAATGAGATGGATCTGATGATAATGAAGAGAAGAGGTCCGACATAGCCAAGAGAGAAGAATTAGTGAATGAACATGAAGCAAGCGAGAATACCTGGGTTTAATATAACGACTTTGTAATGTCATATATCACAAATATAAAAATATTATTATTTGCTTTAATCTTAGAAAATTATGTAAGTTGAATATTAGTATTCGCAAGTGATTAATTCATTGCCTATCTCAATACAGCTCAAGCACACTTGTCTATAGAGTTTATTATCACTAGCTTCACAGCTTTATTTTTCCAAAAAAAAAATATTTACTATTTGATGTCACGTTATTTATTTTTTAAAATGTTATGCTAATTACTTTTATAACTCAGCCTTCTTTTTCAATGTGATATAATTCATTCATGTGCTCCTCCACCACTCCACCACTTGTCATTCGATCTAAAAATCTGTCATGGGTCACACTCTGCTTCACTGTTACTTGGCAATCACTCTTTACACTATTCAACCACAAATTATCACATTTGTTTTCTAATGCGAATTTTAATTAATCGGTCAAGTATTGGACCGAATGGAGACCAAATCTTCTCTCTCTCTCACCTCATGTTCATTCTCTCTCCTTTGGAGGGAGAAATTTTTGCGTGCACCGGTGCACGGTACACCAGCCCAATTAGCACACGACACGTGGATAAAAGTGGTCAAGCGTGCTGATGTGTCGTGTGCTAATTAGGCTGGTGTACCGTGCACCGGTGCTCGCAAAAATTTCTCCCTTTGGAGGAGGAGACTAGATGTGCATATTAAAGACCAATCAAATCCATAGAACGAGTAAAACCTAATCGACAATAGAAATTGCAAATAAGATAGATTCTAATGAAGAAATGTTCTATTTTAATCGGAGATGCTCATAGGACTAGGTGGGAACTGAAAAGCAAATTTTAAAAGAGAGTAAACATGTAAATTCTCCAAAATAAAATTTATTTTCACTAATTAGGGTAGGTAGAAATATATTTTAATTTCATTATATTCTATTTAAGGATGAAACAAAGGGATAAGATCACCACATGGTGTCATGATGTGGTCCCTTGAGTCATAGCCTTATCCCTTCACAAAAAAAAAATCAAACTCCCATTGCCAAAAAATACAATACATCCTTTAAAAGCATTGGATTCTAATTAAATATACCAAGCTCTTCAACTTGTTCTCACCCTTTGAAAATTAAGCAATCAAAATCAAGATATGATCTTCAACATTGTAGCCCACAAGTGATTAATGTTAGAGATTTTGATGTTCTTGAGATCTAACTAAACATGTTGAAGATCCGATGATAAGGAAAAAGATCTTGGAGATTTGAAAGACTTGTGAATTCCGCTCCCATCACCTTGATCAAGAAGGGGAGCCATAGAGAGAGCCCTTATTCCTCCCATCTCGAAGTCCTCTTCCTCCTCTCCTTCTTTGACAATGAGATTAGGAGAGAGGAGCGAGGGTAGAGATGAGATGAGTGAACTGCAGGAAGCTCTTCGCACCCAAGCGGCTTTGCTTGTCATTAGAATCCTCCTCCGCTTGTTGAAGGGGTTCTCCGGCTTTGCGAGATCCACGGCGTTGGCCGCGGCAGCGGCCTCCGATAGGCAGGCAAACGATTTCGACTTTCCGATGAAGAAATTCGACAATCCTCTCCTACGAACAGATGAGCAGTGAAATCATATATATTAGTCTTAAGAATTGAAGCCAGAGAGAGGGATCGAGCTAATTAATTAATTAATTACTTGATTGGAAGAGACTCTTCAATGGAATCCAAGCAGCCAAAGGCTCCATCTTCACTGAGCTTGCTCTCTGCTTCATCTTCTTCACTTTCTTCCTCCGACGAAGATTCGAAGCCGATGGAGGAGCTCTCCGACGAGCCCACCGGTGGTTCCTCCTCCTCCTCCTCCTCCTCCTTCACGGTTGAGGAAAAAGAGCCATTCACCCCTTCCCTCCCCACCGCCGGCATCAACCCTTCTTTCCTTCCATGTTTTTGGCCCACCACTATTGACTCGTTAACCACCTCTGCTCTGGACAGCAGAAGAGACATCACCCTCTTCTTCTTCTTCTTCTTCTTCTTTCTCTTGTTATAATTGAGAAGGTCGTGGATCGAATACCCTTCTGTCATTCATGAAAGGGCTGCCGGAGGAGCTCGGAATCCATGGCAGACATCAACCTGATCAGGGGTCGAGAGAGAGAGAGAGAGAGAGATGATAAGGAGCGAGCTTTTGACACGTTTTTTCTAAAGAGCTCCCTAACGCGTCTCGTCTGGCGACAGCGACGCTGCTATTAATATTGATTATCAAAAAAATACATTATATAAATAAATTAAATTATATATAATATAATTGAAACTAATTAGTTTTTATAAAAACTTTAAATCTTTTAATACGAGTAAATATTGAAAAAATGTATATATATGTATATATTAAATATATATATTTTATACATTAATATTTAAAATAAAGTATATGTAAATATACCATAACAAAGTTATTTAAAATAAATTGTTTTGCTATTTTGTTATAATACTTAATAATGACAATGTGTTTAAAAAATAAATGAGAAACCTATTCATCACTTATAAATAGTTTAATTTTTTGTTTTACTAAAGTAAATTTTAATTTGTTACATCTTATAAAAATAACTTAAGCCGCGTTTGGTTCAATATTATCTTGATATTATGTCATACTATCCGGAGGCTATTTGATTTAATAATACATAAAAATATTTTTTAATAAAATTATAGAATTATTAATTAAAAGATAATATCTAAATATTATGACATTTAATTTACATAACATAACACAAAGATAATAATGACTAAATGCTCTCTTAATGCAATTTAAATAAATAAAATGTGAAATCTGTAATTTGAAATAATTTAAATTTATTACGTTATATAAAAATAACATAATATAATCTGAAATGTGTAACAATATATAATTTTTAATAAATATAAATATATGATCATTGATGTGAAATTATAATAGATATAAATATAAATGTAAACAATATATTTCATAGAAATTAATTACATGTGGTAGAGAGTTGAAGTAAAGGTTACTAGAATTTAGGAGTTACTTGGTACAATCCAAGAGTCATCACTTACTCAAATTCGGGTGACAAACTGTGTTAACCAAAATCAATTCATTTCAAATTGAATAAACTCGAACTACGGCTTATTTCAATATAATTTTAATTGAGAATTTGATTGATCTAAATTTTAAAGTAGCTTAAATTAGACACTGCCTTTCACTGTGATTAGATCCCATAATTATCCAACATATATATATAGGTGAGGAATACTCGATTAAAATCTTGGATTTGTTCTGAAAAAAGTCCCAAGTTGACTTAAAGAATAAGAAGAAGAAATAAGTAAGAGATAAAAGAATGTTTAAAGATTAAGAATCAATTTCTAAAAATTACTAATCACTTGAAAAAATAATTTGTCTCAAAACTCGAGGGAATCTTAGACTAAAAAAATTACGTATTTGGAGAGAAAACTCTAAAATTTTGGCGATGTGCCTATTGAGCAAAAAAACACCACATGGAAAATTACACATGTGCCACTGTTTTCATAAAATAAAAAAAAAAATGTCCTTGGGGAACTCTACACAAAAAGGTTATGAATAAGAAAAAATCTCCAAGAAGTTTGTTAAGAAATACTTCAAAAGGACTGATAGTTTGTGAAAACTTAAAAGAAATTGTCACACAAAAAAAGATTATATATTGATGTCGTACAAGATGCTCTTGCGAAATCTCATCACCCAACCAAATAATTCCAAAAAATCCTAAAAATTGTGCACCCATATATCGAAAATCATAAATAACAAATGTTGCCTGTTGCATTAAGAGAGTTAAGTATAATTAGAAAATAGAGACAACTATATTGATTTAAAGATGTAATTCTCACTAAGTAATAGGTTTTGTAAAATATAATAAAAATCATGCAATCATGATTTAAAATATTTAATTTTTAAGAAATTTTTTTTTTAGGTACTTCTTCTCCTTACTAACCTCTAAGACAACGTCTTCTTCTTCTTCTTCAAAATGAAATGAAATTTTATCTTGTGATACATGCAAATTTAAAATATCAAAAAATTAGTAGATCAATTCTTTTTTATGATTATTTGCTTCTAAACATAGCAATTTATTCCACCCAATTAAAAATTATAATAGTATAAATTTAAACTTGAGATCTCCTAATTTCAGACAAACTTCTGCTCCACATAATAAATTCATTCTAAATTATATCAAAAGTAACTAAATTACAGTAATATAGCTAGTAATGTCAGTGCCTAACAATGTTTGTGTGTTGAATGTGCAAGGTAAATATTTATAGGTATTTTATATTAGATAAAGTTTACTTAAGGAGCTATTCAAAAAAAAAAAGGGGTTTATTTATCAAGTTATCATGTATGTGATCCCTCCTATTTCTTTTAAATTATAGAGAATTTAGTTGTAACAGTGCCTTTAATATGAAATATATTTGTGCATATATATATTGGTGAAGCTTAACAAGCTTATTCAAAGATATTGCAATCAAAATGAATCATGGGAATCTCATTCAAGATTTTCAAGATCTTAAAATGAGATTAGATCACATGGCACTGTCTAAGGTTAGTTTTATAATTAAAATTTGCACTTTAAATTGACAAAGTCAAAATTTTTCCATATATATATCCTCATTGGATAAATAGAGAATTTTTTCGCGCGCGCACACACACACACATATATATATATATATATTGTTTGACGTAGGACAACAGGAGGTCCCAAAAAATAGAGAGAAAAGAAGAGAGATTCCCGAGAGACGGCGGCACGCAGAGAGCTAAGCCTGATGATTAAGACTTAAAAGAGAGCAATGAGCATACAGAGCAACACACAGAGATTTAAGGTGGTTCAGGGAGGGATTCCCCTACGTCCACCGGGCGTTAGTGAGGAAGGTTTCACTATGGATCAAAGGGGTGGTCGGAGGACCAGTACAAAGAGTGAGAAAAGAGAGAGAGAGAGAGAGAGAGAGAGAGAGAGAGAAAGAGGGAGAGGTAGAGCCTTTATCTCAAGCTCTTGTTACAAAGGTGAGAAAAATTCTGCTCCTGCCTCCTAAAAAAAACCTGTCTTCTCCTGGATTTATTTTCCTTGAAACTTGTTCAAGGGTATTTGCAGACAGCGGATAATGCAGCTCCATCATTTTTCGGAAGGGAAGGAAGTAAACAAACCCTTGACCTATACTGTTTGTCGGCCATTGGAGGGATCAGAGGCAGCGGATGGAGAGCTTATCTTATTGATCTTGGTATTTCTTCTAGGGATCCGTGGTGGCTGAAGCACGCGCGGTCCTTGAATTTACATGTCTAAAAAAAGTGTCTTGTATGAAAAACAGTGTGGTCAGACCATGCCGACCGCGACAAGTGCAGCTGAGGAACATTGTCATCGATGTTGCTGGGGGTGATCCTGGATCGTCGTGGACGATGTTTGACCGAGGCTTGAGACCTGCGAGAATAAAAGCATTTAAATAAAAAGTTAGTGCCACCTAGGAGCCACGTGTATAGCTGTGAATTGTGATGCAGCGCTAAAACCACGTGTTAACAATATATATATAATATATATATATATATATATATATATATATATATATACATATATATATATATAAAGTAATCACATAAAATATATATATATATATATATAAATATATATATATATATGTTGAGCATAGATGAAGCGTTTTCATTTGATCGTTTAATCTTCTCAACTCCACTAACCTCATAAATTTACCAAGACAGTGCATTTTTATGACATTTAATTATTGGTTTTTCTAAAGTCTTTTTTTTTAAAATAAGAATAATTTTCATCTTTCTAATTAGAATTTCTGCAATATCAATAAAAAACAAAACTACCGATTATTTCAAAATTTTACAACTAGTTATTAACCTGCCATCAAATTATCAAAATTTTACAATCTTTTATGTATTCTGCCCTTCCCAATCTAAAATTCTAGAGCTATTTCTCGTTTGTATTTTTCTATAGACGGTCATGTTTGGCGTGAGGGCTAAAATCAGGATCAAAATGATATTAGTTTAAAAAACAATAATAACAAATAAAATTTTCCCTACATAAATTTTAATATGAAAAAATATTATTTGTATTCACATACTCAATAATTTTTAATAAAAATATTAATTTTATTTCACATCCTAGACTAAAATATTTAATTCGAATATTTTAGTCTAGGATGTGAAATGAAGTTGATATTTTTATTGAAAATTATTGAATATGTGAAGTAAAATAATATTTTTTTATATTAGACTTTGTGTAGAATGATTAAAAAAATATTTATTATTATTATTATTATTATTATTATTATTATTATTATTATTATTATTATTTCAATTAATACCATTAGTTCTGATTTTGATCCTCGCGCCAAACAGGGCCTTAGTTCATTTGGTTCGAGGCAATTTTTTTGCCCAACACAAATTTCAATTATTAAAATCAACTTTATTTCGCATCCAATACGAATTCGAATATTAGAATTGAAAGTATTTTATATTTTATATATACTTTCTAATAGTAAAATAAATTTCTCTTCTATTAAACTTAAAAAATAAATTTTTTTCTGTCAAAAATAAATTTTTTTCTATTAAAAAAAAATTTGAACCAAACGAGGCCTTAGATGAACTTAGCCTGAGAGACGAAATAAAAACAAAATGAATGAACACCGTAGAAAAGAGAATGATGTATCATGATATCAACCAAGTTTTGGGGTTTGTTTAATTGAAGCATTTGGAATTTTTGGTGCCACATTCTCCATGTTTGTTTGTGGTAGAAAGATGTCTTTCTTCAAGCTGAAGGCCAAAGAATTATAAGTCAAATCAATTTTGCTCTACCAATATCTTATGTGATGTCATGTCATACATGAATTTTGGACTGGTTTTTAATAAGCACTTTGAAATAAATACATAAATTCATAAATCTCAAATGATAAATCTAACATTTTTTATGATAATAATGTCAGCATATAAATAAAAAAATTCATTTTACTTATATAATAATAAGGCCAACATAGTTAGTCTTAGTTATATACGTGTCAATTGCTATTTTGTGCACAGCTTAAAAGGCCAAGTCCTTAGAATAAGCTGCACAACTGTCACGAGTACTATTAATCATTTGCGGAAGTTGATTATTTATGGATGCGGGCCACACGATTAACATTCTTGCTAAGAATCCGCTCTCCTTATCAAGCAAAAATTTTTCATGTTTGCGTGAATATGCATGAACCTAAGAACCTGCATTTAGCACCGCACAACGTAACAGTTAGATTTTGTATGTATCATTCTCGACTATCACCATCGATCTCGACCGATTGCAAGCTAGTAGGTAGAAGTGATGATGTGGGAACCAATTTCTCACAATTTATGTGGACAAGACAATTAATTTTTAATGATAATTATAATTCTATAAATAGTTTTCTCTAAAGCTCTTAAGAACAGACTACTGTTGCTTCTCTATAATATGAACACATCCAAAGCCCTTATAAAATTTTGAATCTAATAAGGATTCTTATGTAGCATCTACGTGGCATTATTGTTATATAAAAGTTTTAATTTGATTCAAAATTTAGAGTTATTTAATTGAAATGTATACTGCAATAATATCACGTAATTGTGACCACTGTTAGTAATCATCATATATTTTACTGTCAATTTCTAATTAATCTATGACTAAGGGGGCGTTTGGTTCGATATTATCTTGGTGTTATGTTATGTAATCTAGATATTATCTTTTAACTAATAATTTTATAATCTAATAGGAGATTTTTTGTAGATGTCATAGGCCAAACAGCTGCTTTCTCTAAATAAGATTACATAATATCAAGATAACATTGAACCAAACGCACCTTAAATTATATTTAATTGTGAATAACTCGTACAGTAGACTATTCAGGGAGCAATCCCTGGGTGCCATGTGTGCACGGCCCTCCCTCACTGCATGCGCGATGCCCAGAGATCCAAAGCCCAAATACTATAGGTCCCCAAATATAAGATTTTCATCATCTCTGCATGTGATTGTTTCGAGATAAGTTTTTCAATATAAGAAATCAAGGTGTCTTATGTGTATGATTGGATTATTTTATCACGGCCTATTCATTAAAGAAAGCAGTTTTTGATGAAAACAAAATTGATTAAAGAAACATAAAAGGATAATTCCATTTGGTCCTAGATTCTATCATTAAACCTATGCACATGAGGCTAAGTTTAGTAAAATCACAAGATTCTATTCATCTTAACAGATCAAACTTACATAAAATTATATATATGCAAAATACTTAATTTTTTAGACATATATAGTGCTCTGACTGTTAGAACTTTCTCTAATATCCCTCGGCGAACAGCCGCCCAAGGCAAACAGCTCCCCAAGTTGAACAGCTGCTCAAGGGGATATCACCAGATCATACCCTCCGTACTACTATGTCAACTCAGCATTTAAGACAGCATGGGAGTCCACTGCCTAATCGTCCTTTGCAGGAATAGGTGTCAGATGTAACAGACCGTACTTATTATGTCTCATCCTCTCCAAGCTATAAATAAAAAAGAGGAGGAGAAACTGGGGACCTTCTTTTCCTCTGGCCGAGCTGTCTCTCTCTCTTGTACTCATTCGATTTTCATTTAGAGACTCTCAAGCTTTGTAAGAGAAGAGATTCAATTAGTGTATTTAAATCGCCTAGACGGCGTCGTAGTTTTTCCCCCGGATACTCGGGTTTCCACGTAAAAATTATCATCTTATTTCATTCTATTTTTGTATATTTTTTGCATTAACACTGACACTATATCATTATAGTTTAATAGAAAGAGAAAATATTTGAAAAGTACCCTCGAATTTGATATCAAATCGTTGCAATTTTCAACTTGTGATTCTTAGAGATTGTATATACATATATTCATATATAAGTTCGAACTGAAAGCCCAATTTTATTACCAGAATAAAAATAATTTATCAATAAATAAATATACATATTGTAAATACATTAATTATATACACATATACATATATATTTTTAATAGTGCTTTTGAATATAATAATTTTCCGGGATTTTGTACTAAAAACATATATTTCTAGTATTATAATAGTAACGTGCAATAACGTTTTTAAAATTTAATTATATATTTACATTGATAACTTATTTTTTTAATGGCTGTTTGTTTAATTGATTAATTTCAATTAAAGCTATCACATTATATATAAAATTTAATTTTCTAATCACATGTGTTTTACATTATCTATATAATTTAAAATAAAATAATTATTTTATTTTATATTTTAAATATATATATTAAAATAATAATTAACTTATATTATATTTTTAGTATTTTTAAATTAAAAAATATTTTTATCTAAATTTAATTGTAAATAGAGAATCCTTAAAGATAATTTTCATGAATACTTTGTAAAATACATATTCACAAATATATATTCAAAAATAATAATACTATAAATAATTATAAAAATTTAGTTAAATTCGTGTCAAATTAAAGTTAAATTAATTAAATATTAACTATCCCATTTATGTTTTTCTTTTTCAATTTTTTTCCTCCAAACTTATTTCTTTCCTTCTTTGATAGGGTGTAAGCCATGAACCATTCTAAAAATTTGATTTTTAATTAGAATTCAATTTTTTTTATTGTATTAGAATTCTATTTTTGGCATACCAAAATTATATTGACTTGTTAAAGTAAAAAATAAATTATCTTCAATGATTTTTTTTTTTTGTTTGAAAGAATGACTTCAAAGAATTTTAGGTTACTATTCAAAACATTTTTTTTACAGAACGCCCCAACGGAAGGGGTAAAGTTAAAGTTAGATAAAAAGGATGACCAAAATGTAAATCCAACAATTCCCCGAATGATGGCAAATCGGAGGTCCTCAGATCTGGTGGCGAATGGGGTCGAGAAGGACGGAGACCGGAGGCTGGAAATGGCAGTGCTCGCCATCGAATGTTACGATCAGCATCGAGCCGTCGTCCGGCGCTCTCTCCACGTGCTTCCTTGCCGGACAGCCGCGGAAGCTGCTGCACTTGTAGTAGGCTCTGCGTGGAGGAAGAAAGGGACGATCAGCATCAAATTAGGGTTAGGGTGAGGATGTTACGGCGGCGTAAGAGGAGATAGATTGCTATCTGGCGGCAAAGTCTACCTCGGGTATGGAGATCCTTTGATGGGCTTCTGGCCGTACTTCCGCCAGCAGTACTCGTCCGACGGGATATCCGCCAACTTTGTGCTGACCGCCGGAACCCGAATCGTCATCTTCGCGCGATTCTTTCTGCAGAAGAATACGTATAAGACCACCTACTAGCGGATAATGGTAGATAAGTTGAGGCTCCGGCAGATTTTTATGCTAGGGTTTTTGCTTACCGGCTCTCGGGGCAGTGACAGTGGGCGCCAGCTCCGGCGAGCTTCCCGGAGACGTTTTTGGAATGGGTTTGGCCGTAGCCGCGCTTCTTATAAACGGATGAGGAGAGCGGGGGCTTGCCGACGATAGCGGTGCCGCCGGCAGAGACGGAGGCAACGAGCGGTAAGATTACAGGGGAAGATCCGCTTTCCCGGCCATTAGAGACTCTGCCGTCGCCGGTCACGGAAGACAAGGACGAGTTCCCAGAATCAGTCGTGGTGGCGACGGCGACGGCGATCTCCGCTGTCTTGCCGACGGCGGAGCTTGGTTTACTGATGGTGGCCACCAGCGGTGGCGGCGGAGACGCTGTCTGCTCCGCTGCGACAGGGCCGCGGCGGAATCGGGCGTGGCCGGTGAGGGTAAGGATGGAGATCATCTTTTTGAAACTGGACACGGTGTGGTCGGTGATCGCCCGGTAGTCTGTTGCTGGCGCATCGGCCGGCGATGCTGGGGATGATGAATTCTGGTGTTGCTGGCGATTTAGGTGGAACATTAGGCTCTCCGTGCTCCGGATTCCGGAGACTGCCGCCTCCTGGATGGAGATTTTATCGTCCATCTTCGCGTGGCCGATCAGATCAACGGACATCTTTACGAATCTGAGACTTGAGGTAGAAGTTGAGATTGGAGGAGTGGAGGAGGAGGAGAGGGCCAAGGCTTGTATAAAAAGGAGAGGATGAAGTAGCAGGGAAGTAGTCGATGAAGCGGAGGAGAATTGAGAAATTGGGGCGATTCGAGTCAAACCCTGATGTCTTCCCTTATGTTGGTGGTGAGAAGCTTCTGTTGAACTACTTTTGTTTCACCAGACACCACTTATCTGGACACGTGGACGGCCAGAAGGTAAATGCGTTGGGGGTCTTAAAAATTGGTCCCAGTGTTCTGTGCACGTTTAGTGGACTCGAGTATTCAGAGTCAACCGATTCAGCCGAGCATGGTGACCGGGAGTAACCGGTGTCTCACATTTCTTTTTCTCTTTTTTTCTTTTTTTTCTTTTTTTTCTTGGACAATCAACTGCATGTCACACAAATCTTTTAATATTACTAAATTTCATTATAATTAGCTACTAATTATATTTTTACCCCAAATTTAAAACTATTTATAAATTTAATCTTATTTTTTCATTAATTAAAAAAAATCATTCTGACATATTTTTTCTCATTTTTCTTTTTATTTATCGTCACCATCGTCTTGTAGCTACCGCCCCACTCTTTGAATTTCTCATCATCTCCCTCCTTCAAGGAAAAAAGAGCAAAAAAGAAAAAGAAGAGGCAGGTGGCCTTACCCTTACAAGCAATTTTATAAAAACTAAATTAGTAATTAACTTGGAATAGTATTTAGTTCACGATCGGATTAGTTTAGCTGGTGAATCTAATTACTTATATTAATATAATACAACAATATAATTATATATATAATACTAAAAATATAGAAATATATATAATATAAAAAATAAGTTACATGAATACAATTAAATGGCTAATATCTAAAAAGTATATTAATATTCCCAGAAATATCAATCAACATTAACATTAAATATAAATTTTTTGGTTGAATCAATATTTAATCGGTTTAATTGGTTCACTCGGTTTGATTAGTTTAATGCATATCATGTAAACTAGTTCAATGCTTAATTCGATTTTAACAGATAATCGGGTAGACTAAGGATCAATTTGTGGTCGGACCAGTAGAATCTTTGTGGTCGGACCAAAAATTTGTGGTCAGACCAGTAGAATCTGCTGATCCGATCTAATTTTTACAATATTACTTATGAGAGTAAGTGAAAAAAAAGAAGGGGAGATCTTGTCACCTACTTCTCACTGGAGCAGGAGAGGGAGGGAGAGAGGGGCGAGAAAAAAGAAATGTGTGAGATCAAAGTTAAAATTTAAAAAATTTTAAGTTAAAATATTTTTTTATATCTATAAAAATTGTCTATTTAAATCTTTAATTTAATAATTATAATTTATAAAAATATTATTATTATAAAGTTTTTAAATTTTTTAAATATTATGGATTAAAATAATTATTAAAAAATAACTATAAAAACTCTTTTTAGTAATTAATTTGTTTTATTGTTTTTTTTTTTTTTTTTGTCTTTCAAGTCAACGAGCGATAATGGAATAGGAGATGTGGCGACGTAGGAAAGGATGACGAATAGGTTGCGCCGTTTGAAAATGGATGATTCGATCAGGGCCGTCCGATCTGTAGAGCGCGGAGTATGCGGCTCGGTTCAACGCCTCGTTCATGAGATTACCACATTTACGAAGGTTCCCGTTGGCCGTTGCTTTGTTCAGGCCTTTATTTTATTGATTTTGACTTCCAGCCCTCAGTTGTTTAACGTCTTTCGTGAAAGTCAGACGTGGTGGGCCCACCATCGTTTGAAGGCTTCACACACGCATATTCAATTTGAGCAGGCCGAGCGCGCCGCGTGGCATGTGGACCCCACCCTCACCCCTTTGTGACGAGAAATTTTTGGGTCAGGGGCGCGCGCCACTTCATCCGTCCGCATGCCAGTAACAGCGCGCCGCGTGGCGTGTGACCCGGCTCCACGCACACGGGCCGAAACGGAAGAAGCGGCGCCGTTATGGCGAAATATGAAACGGAAACGGCATTTCGAACGACGAAACCACGCCGTTTTGTCAAAATGTGAAACGACGAAATTTCGAACGGCGAAATGGCGAAACAGAAAAACGGCGCCGTTATGGCGAAATGCTACGTAACTAAGTGAAAATACTACGTATCCCAGTGAAAATGCTACGTACCCCAGTGAAAATGCTACGTAGCCCAGTGAAAATGCTTTACGTAGCATTTCCAGTGAAAATACTATGTAGCCTAGTGAAAATGGGACATAGCTCAATGAATTAGCTACATAGCCCAGTGAAAATGCTACGTACTCTAATGAAAATGCTACTTAGTCTAGTGAAAATGCTACGTAGCTAAGTGAATAAGAGTACGTAGCTGTAGTAAAAAAATGCTACGTAGCTAAGTGAAAATGCTACGTACCTAAGTGAAAATACTACGTAGCACGGTAGAAATGCTACGTAGCCTATGAAAAATGCTCGTACCTGAAATGCATACGATAGCCCAGTGAAAATGCTACGTAGCCCAGTTGAAAATGCTACGTAAGCCCAGTGAAAATGCTACGTAGCCCGTGAAAATGCTACAGCTAGCACAGCCCAGTGAAAATGCTAACGTAGCCCAGTGAAAATGCTACGTAGCCCAGTGAAAAATGCTACGTAGCCCAGTGAAAATGCTACGTAGTCCAGTGGAAAATCTACGTAGCAGTGAAAATGCTTACGTAGCCCAGTGTGAAAATGCTACGTAATAGCCCTCTGAAAATGCTACGTAGCCCAGTGAAAATGCTACGTAGCATTTCCAGTGAAAATACTATGTAGCCTAGTGAAAACTTTTAAATATTCTAAAAAATTTAAATATTCTAAAAAATTTAAATTGACCTGATATAATTTATACTCAAATGTATTTTTAAACTTTTTTATTTACAGTATTTTCTAAATTAAATATTTACAATAAATATTTTATAAATCAAATATTTATATATAATATTATAATTTTAAAATAAATTTACGGTTACCATTTCTTTAACTTAATTAAATTTCACAAATACAACTAAAGTTATATCTAGTTCATTTCAAGAATATTCAAAATAATAAAATAATGAAAAATAATGATCTTAAAAATTGAAATAAATTAAAGATAAAAAATATAGATGATAAATTTCAATAAAGAGCTAAATATAAATTTAGTTATGTGTATTAATTCTAATTAGATTAAAATAATAGATGGCAAATAAAAATTAGTGTGTCAGAGTACTGCTGAAAAAAAATGTAGACTATTTCCTGTAAAAAGAATTTTTTTTGAAAATAATAAACGTAAATTTCCCTTCACAGTAGTTTAGACTAAAATTTTAATTATATATTACATTTGAGTATGATGTTAACAGTAATTTTTATTTAAATAAATTATATTCAAATAGGTTTTAGTAACTAAACTTTAAATTGAATTATATAAATGATAATTGAGTATTGTTTTAATTATTTAAATACATATTGAACGCCAACAGCAACTTCACCTATATCATGTAATTTTAACTACTCAAATTATATTTGAATACTACTTAATTCACATAATAATGAGCATTATTTTATAAAAATAATTTTGAATAAATTTGGTAAAATTTTGAACCATTTTCTCACCTACCAAATGTACTTGAAATTATGGCAAAAATTTTGAGATGGCATTGTAATTTAATCTAACAAATTTTTTTGCTTAATTTTAAGTTTAATTGTGCCAAGGCCCAAGGCCCAAAACGTCATATTTCAATGAATAATTTGAAGCAATTTGATTACTGAATCAATTTTACTTTAAATTCGATAATAAAAAATTGCTTTAAATTATTTTTTAGTCACACTATGAATGATTCGCATGTAAATATTTAATGCTTGATTCATTCATTTATATTAAGCAAAAAAATATCTAAAATTTGTATATCTAATCTAGTTTTGAGTAGGAGCAAAAAAATCTGAGTTTAAGCGGAGTTCAAACTCGTTGATTTATAGATTTGCTTAAATTTGAATTGTGGTTTGATTTTTTTGAGTTTGAATTGGTTCGTTTCAAAAACAGTTGATTTTGAGAAGCTCCAATATATTGAGAATTATTTAAGAATATAAATTAAATATAAAAGAAATTGTATTACACAAATTATATTTTTAAAGTATAAAAAATGAGCTAAATTTGATCAGTGCAATCATAGTTCTAATTAGCTTTAATAAAATTACAAATTATAACTATTGATCATAGCTCAGCTATACAAATTCAACTCGAGCTTGATTTAATTGGATATTGACGTGAATATGGAAAGATTATCAATCTTCAGCTTAACTCTTATATTTAATATTGATGCAAAAATAGCCTAAAATAAAATAAGATAATAGTTTTTTACGTGAGAATTAGAGTATCCAGTAGAAAAACTATGATGTCGTCTGGGCAGTTTAAATTCACTAATTGAATCCGACCTTTTACAAAACTTGAAGGTCTCTATTAGAGAAGAGCTGTTAGAGGAGAGTTGTTCGACTATGAGTGTTACAAAAAAAGTTATTCCCTATAAAGTCATTAGCTCATTATAGTTGAATTGCTCTGTGGAAACTTTTAGCGAAGAGCTGTTTGAGTAAAGGTGTTAGAGAAGACATTACATCCTATGAAGTCATCAGCTCATCATAGTTGAATTATTCTGTAGAAAATGTTGAAAAATTATATATATAAATTAATAGATAATTATTTTGTATCATATATAATAATTTTTATTCCTCCCTCTAATTTAGAGATGACCACCAAGTCCATTGCCATCAGCATTTTACCATATTCAAAATTTGAGCCATCACAAACTTATAAATAGAACCTCAAAGTTTCTTTTTTAATTTCACTCTCGATACTATATTTTTTTCAACTCTACTTAAAAATTATAATGAATACTAGTATAGTTCAAACTTGGGACCTCCCAGTTCTCAGAAAAGCTCTTTTTCTATTGGGCTAAAAGAACACTATAAATAAATAAAAATTAATACCACATATTTTAAAGAAATAGAACTCCAATTTTGTATAGTTATTTCACTTTTTATTATATTTAATGACTTTATAATGAAAGTTAGCTTATAAGTAGACTAGTAGCTACTATTTTTATCTTTTATTATATATATTAGTCTAGCTATATAAAAAGTATTATTGCTCAATTATTAAATTATATATAAAAAATCAATATTTTTTAATTGTATTGTATATTTTGAAAGGATAGTTTGGTTCATTGTTACTTAGTATTATATCATATAATGTAAATATCATGAAATTTAAATATTATTTTTTAATTAATAATTCTATAAATTTATAAAAAATTATTTGTATATATCATTAAATAAAAAAATTATTTTTTCTATATAATATAATATAATATTAACAAAAATATTAAATTAAACGAACCTTAAAGTGTTATAAGGATAGTGGTTCGAGTTTTTAACTAGGTACAGGTCTTAATTCTTAATCTAGTGTGGCAATTCAGGATAGTGGTTCGAGTTCATATTAATCTACTTTTATGACCAAATTGATTTAAATTTAACTCAAATTCAACTTATTTATTAAACGGGCCAAGAATTAAGACCTGTACCTATTTAATCAATAAGTTACCTAATCTGACACGCTAACTCAATTATTATAATTTTTTAGGTATCAAAATTTAATAGATTCAATATATATTTTTTAAATTAATATAATAATAAACTTTAATCAATATATTGAAAATTAAGTTATGTAATGCATATCTAATTATTAATATTAAAATTACTACTAAAAATAAAAAATATGCACTAATTTTAATAAATTAGTAATTGGTGAGTAGTAATTGGGTGGACTTATTTTTGACCTAAACTCATATAAACATAACCCATTTTGAGTTAAATTAAGTCGAGTTCAGGCTGTATTTGAGAAACGTGTAAAAATTGCCGTCTCTAAATTGTGAACCAACCCGTTGGTGATTTTGTACAAGAAAATTAAATTTGGAGTAAATACAAAATGTTTAGAATGCGAATTTGTAAATCATTGATATGCAAATGGTGCTAAACATGTAGTGTGATTTTTTTTTTTTTGTGCACATGCATGAGCCATGTAAATTATCTACTTTGATTATCAATAATGTTAACAATTTATAAATTATCAATTTTAATAACATTTTATAAACCATTAATAATGTTAATCAGGATGGCTCTGCTCACAATCTCATTAAAGAGGCCAAAACAAGGAGTTCTCAGTGTTTATCTAGTGAGCTATATATAAAGATGGATGAGATAGGGTCATTAGGCAAATCAATGAACGAATACGAAGAACTCTGGAAAAGACTAGACTATCATATCATAATAGTTGGATCCTTCAGTTTTAATAAATTATCAAATAAGTTCTCTTTTATTTTTTTTATTATTAAATTACTTTTTAAAATTACTATTATATCCCTTCCTTTCTCTCCTCTCGATCCTCGTGCATGCGCGAGGCCGCGTGGTCGCTCGGCGTGTGCAACCCACCGGCGTCTGTGCAGCCTCACGCTTGCACGGGGATCGGGAGAAGAGAGAGAGGCAGCCTCTCTCCCTTTTCCTGATTCTCGTGCAAGCTCGCCGGCTCCCGCGCGACCGCCAGTGGGTCGCACACGCACGCAGCCGTCGAACCCGCCGGCAGCAGCGCAGCCTCGCGCGTGCACGGGGAACGGGAGGAGAGAGGGGGACGAGTATCATGGTAATTTAAAAAAAAAATGTAATAATAATAAAATAAAAAGAAACTATTTGATAATTTATTAAAACTCAAGGACCCGATATTATAATTTTAAAAGTATGAACCTGTTCGTTTTTAAGTATTAAACTCAAGGACCTGGGTATAATTTACCCAAAAAAGCTCCTAGATTTAATAGGCATCTGACAATTCGATGAATGATCAGACAGCTCAATACTGTCGAATGGATGGTCTGGTGCAACAAGACTTACGGGTTTATTTTCTTAGTCAAAATATACTATGAGTTTTTGTAACATTCCGTAATCTCAATGTAAAGGTGTTCTTTGCTTTAGCTTTAGGAAACATGACTTGAATACTTCCAAGGAGTTTATTTGTCCTAATGTTACTTCAGCTCAAACACACTTAACTACAAAATTTTCTATCATTAACATCACAGCTTTCTTCCAAAAGGTAACTCTACTATTTGAGATTATGTTATCTACTTATACAGCTCAAGATCTCTCCACTTTTAATATGGAATGATTCATTCATGTGCCTCGCCACTTTTTATCTGCCTAGAAGCATGCTAAGAGCTGCACTTTACTCTAGTGATTCTTTTCTCTCAGGATATCACCCAACAATTATTTCTCATCCTCTTCAGCTACAGGCGTTACAGTTTTCATTATAAATATTTAATATAAGTCAAATCTCGTTGAAGAATTGGTACTTGGAGATTACGGCAAAGTTCAAGAGAATGATGTTAAGATCAATTATACTCTCTGAGAACTTTTGAAGGTTTTGTGCTGCTTTATCTTGATATGATTATGATTTTTTTAGGGCAAATTACGACCAGGTTCTTGAGTTTAATGCTTAATATCGCACAGGTCCACGTTCTTAAAATTATAACATCGGCGTCCCTGAGTTTTAATAAATTATCAAATGGGTCTTTTTTTATTATTAAAATTTTTTAAGATTATCATTTTACCCCTGTCATTCTCTCTCTCCTCCCGATCGGGCTCAAGCGCGTGGGCCGCGCGGCCTCCGGCAGTCCAACTGCCACGCGGCGTGTCCGCCGGCGGTCGTGCAACCCGCCGTGGGGTTGCACTGGCACCGCGCGCATGCGCCGGATCTGGAGGAGATAGAAAATGGTAGGGGTAAAATAGTAATTTTAAAAAAGTTTAATAATAAAAAAATAAAAAAAACCCATTTGATATTTATTAAAACTCAGGGACCCAATATTTTAATTTTAAAAATGTGAACCTGCGCGATATTAAATGTTAAACTCAGGGACCTGGACGAAATTGCCCTTTTTTAAATTTAGAATCCTTCACATAAATTTATTAGTGTGTTCTTTCTTTTTTATCTAATTTCTGAGTAATTTAATTTATATTTTTAAAAAAAAATAATGTAAAATATGTAATTTTGTGAATTTTTTTATAATATATACAATATTTTATTTTTGATAATAAAAAAAAAACTTTTGTAATTAAAATATCCTCCATATTGTTTTTTTCCACAAATGATAGTACTCCACTCTTATTATACATATGATCCAACTTTGCTATATTTGCATCATGTGCTTTTTGGATGGCATTAAATTCTTTATACTATTCCATGAGAGTTTAGCTTATGGGTAACATGCAACCTCCTTGGTAGTTGTGTAGGCCTTTGATTTATAACTAACTAGCTTTTCATGGAATGTAAGCTTTGGATAAGAATAAAAGGACAAAGAACTAGATCTAAACAAGATGTAGCACTTTAATCTCAATTATAAAAATTAATTATGTCTCATATAGTTCTAATGTAACGCGCTATTGCAGAGTCCCAAGTCCCGAATGAGAAATGCGGAGGGTTGCGTTAGGCAGTCGACAATCAGCGTAAAACTTGTCGAATCAATCATGATATGAATCTTTTAGAAAATTAATGTTGTTGTTGTATAGTTCTAATATGAGATGACCTTTGTTAAATCTATATTTTTGTAGTTTTTTGATCAGTGGTGATTGGGAATAAATTCAAACTAAGAGATTACGCAAGAGCAGAGAGCATATTTGCTAAATATGAAAATTATAGGGGTGTTAAAAAAAGAGTGTATCTTCGGTAGTTAAGAAAATGTGTATAAGGTTGCAAGGAGGGTTCGCTGTTAATAGGAGCCGGGACGAGTCATTGTGCTTCGCTACAGCCTCATGAGCCAAAGAGCATGAAAGCCAATCAAATAGCTCAAATTTGAGAATGATCTACCTAAGAGAGAGAGAGAGAGAGAGAGAGAGAGAGAGAGAGAGAGAGAGAGAGAGAGAGAGAGAGAGGGGTTGAAAGAGAGCCCTCTTTAGCATTTAATAAGTCTTTTTTATGAAGAGAAAGAAAGATAAAATAGATAACTCTTATTAATAAGAGAATCGGCTAAGTATGAGATAACAAGCTATCCAACCTATTCCCAAAGCCAACCCCTCCCTATAGTAAAGATCACATACTCTGGGCCTAGGCCTCGTGCTAAGGAGGCATAATATGTACATCCCACATTAACTGTCTTAATGAGCAGGAGAGCAATGGTCTATCCAAACACACTACTCGATTAAGTCATCCAATGGGATAGTTCAATCTGCTTGGCTCGACTGGCACACTCGACTATGGTCAAGCTGGTCTGATTATCTTTGCACATGAAGTCGGGTGGACCACCACAGGATCACAAAAGCAGGTAATCAGAAGGAAGAATAAGGTTGAAAATTTTCAAATTCACACAGTAGTAAATACAAAAACATAACGAAAGAATACATCAGATTTATAGAATTTTTCTGGGAAGAACATAAACGAAAGTGAGATTATGTAGAACGACGTTCTACAGTCAGATATTGCCTTATGGGTCAAGGATGTTGAGGAGCATCAAATCCAAAAATCTATTGGAAGCTCATAACAATCCTCACACAGATGTTGCCTTCAATAAGAATGGAGGTAAATACATGCATGGAATTGAGTTGTATGGGCTCTGTTTAAATAAAGAATAAAAAAGATGACTTAAATAATTATTTTTAATATATTTTTGAAAATATAAATTATATAAAATAAAATGAATTAATTAGATTAAAAATTATATTAAATGTGAAATTAAGTGATTATTTAGTGTTGAAATTTAAATAGGATGAGATATAAAATAAATTTTTAATTTTTTTAAAAATGAATTAAAATTTTTGATTATGGCTATTTTAGTCGTGGCCTTTTTTGACAGAGATATATATATTTTTAATAAACTTGGGACTGGAAAAATTGAGTCTTAAATTGAAATATTTATTATATAGCAATTAGAGATATATAAACATATTTTTAATATTTAAATATATATAATAACTTTTTTATTTTTTATAAAAATAAAAGTGATGTATATGATTATTCTAATTATAAATGTATTAAATTAATAAGTAATACTAAAATTTTAGAGGACATTTAGTTCGTTGTTATCTTAATATTATGTTATGTATTTTATATGTCATGATATCTAGATAATATCTTTTGACTAATAATTTTATAATCTTATAGAAGATTATTTATAAATATTAAATCAAATATTTACTTTCTCTAAATAACATAATATTGAACCAAACGCCCCCTTAGAAAAAAGTAATCAAGTGAAGATTACGTTGTAATATTAGGGTGTCTTAAAACCAGTTTAACGTTATGTCTGATAAATTCACTATAAAAGTTATTAATTTGCTAAGAGATTTAATGAAAAAATTCAGATAGAGAAAAAAAAATTTGCATTTAATTTTCATCAATCTAAATAAAATTTATAATAAAATTCTAAGAAAAGTGCTTTGTAAAATTTTAGAAAAGAAAGAAGTTTGTATTACCCGTATTCAAGTTATTAAAGACATATAAAAAAGAATTGTTACTTGTGTTCAAATATAAGTGATTTAACTAAGAATTCTTCAATTGCAGTTAGACTACAGTAATGCTTAGCTTTAACTCCACATTTTTTTATATTAGTTATGAAAGTTCTGACTAGACATATCTAAGAAGCAGTACCTTAGTATATATTTTTCACAAATATATTTTTTTGTTAATAAAATTAGAGAAGAGTTTAAGGTAAAACTCAAGTTATGAAAAAATACTTTAGAATCTAACAATTTTCTTCTTAGCAGATTAAAAATTGAATACATAAAATATAAATTTAGTCAATATAGAAGTATTTATATTAATAAGATGATAGTTGATGATTAAATTATCAGAAAAAATGAGCAATTTAAATATCATAAATCAATTATACAAAATAATAGTGAAAAAGATAATAATATTATTAACAGAATCCAAATAGGATGACTCAAGTGAAAAAATATTTATAGTATTTTATGTGATAAAAAAATTTCTACAAAATAGTTATAAAACTAACAGTATTATATAGGTAGTACTGAACGTTGGCTTATAAACCAAAAATACAAAAGTATAAGTGTTGCAAATGAGAGGATATTATGGTAAATGAGTAGGTATACACAAAAAGATAGAATAAGAAAGGAGTATCCGCCACAAAGCAAGGGGTAGCCTCAGTTGAGAATAAATTCAAAGAGAATCGACTTTGACTGTTTGAATATATAAACCGTAAGCCGATAGAAGATTCAGCAAGAAGAGTTGAGTTATTAAATTTTATTTATATTAAAATAGAAAGAGAAAGACTAAATAAAGTGTGATAAAAAATAATCAGAAAGAATTTCACATATTTGAAGATAAATAATGATTTATTATTTGACAGAGCACATTAAAAATAAATAATTTATATAGTTGATCCCATTTAGTAGGATAAAAGCTTAGTTATTATTGTTATTGTAGCATAGAAATGACCCATATAACACATTGTGATTTTTGTGAACATGTGTAAAATTGAGAGCCGAATTGATAGAAGTAATTATAAAAAGCGAATCCATCGAGTTTGTGCTTCAACGAATACATTTTAAGCCAGACTATTTTTAATAATAATAATAATAATAAATTTAAGACATTTAAATTTAATTAAAATAAAATGAAATTCAAACAAATTTGAACAGTTTCATGTATAATAGAGCAAATTTAACAGCCTAACACATGATTTAACGTTTGATTGAGTTCGATCAATTTTAATTAATAATTTCAATAAAATTTATTAGTTTTATTAAGCTTGTCAAAATTAATTAAATTCATTAGTTGTATCAATTTTATTTTAATTTTCATTAAATTAATTCGAAATTCATTGATTTTCATTTTGTTGAAACTATCTTTTTTTAGAATAAAATTACTTAAAATTTCAATTTTTAAGCAAAAAATTAAATATTATAACCTGTATTATATCAAAATTATTATCAAGAACAAAAGCTATCAAAATCTATCAAAATTAGTATAGCTAATTCATAAACAAAATCGAGAAAAAACTGAAATTTACTATATTGATAATGAAGTGCTTATGAAATCAAGCAATGTTATTATATATTTAATTGTCGCTAATAAAATATATTTATTTAATTGTCATTTCGGGCAAATTACATCAAAGTCCTTAATTTCAGGATGTGACTGCAAAAAGTCTTATGATTTGAATTAAGTACAGATAGGTCCAAGATTTTGACAATCTGTTACAAACAGATCCCCATTAATGCTTCCTATTAATACCACCTGGATTTGTCAAATTACTCTCCAACCCTTCCATCAAAAGAACACAAAAAAAAGAAAACCCACAGGCCTAAGCGGTGGTGCCAATTTTAGACAAGAGAAAAAGATATTTTATCTTATAGATTTAATGAAAAAAAATTTTAATTTAATATTAAAAAATATGTAAAATATAAAATAAATTTAAATTTAATATTTTTGTGTTGTATGTAAAATAAATTTAATTTTTATAATTAAAATTTATGTTGGGCTGAAAAAAAAGCTCGAACTAAACGAGCCCTAAGAGATACTCAAATCTCACTTATATTTTGCTTAATTTAAAATTAACTTAATTTTTTTAACATAAATTAGATTGCAAAAAAAAAAGTCAATTCAGCTTTAAATCTACTCAAAAGTTATATAAATATATATATTTATAATTTTTTAAAATATAATTGAGAAATTTAATGCATATAAACATGTTCTAAGAACTTACTTATAAATAAACTCAAAAGATTTGAAAGTAAATTTATAATACTATATTTTAATATATTTAATATATTAAATATATATAATATATATTTTTTTAAAAAAATATGATTTATAATTTTGCTCGATTAAACTAAAAAATCAACTTGAAATTGAAAAAAAAGTTTTAGACCCAAGGTTTTCATAAAGCTTGCAAAAGGTAGACAAAAATGTTGGATGGAGCTATATGTAAACAAAAGTTTTCTTTAGATATTTAGAATAATGTGATCATTTGCATTAAAAATTAAGGAGTGTTTAATTTAATATTATTTTGATAATATATCGTATTATCTGAAAAAAAATAACTACTTAGTTTTATGATATATAAGTACTTTTTTAAAAAATTATAAAATTATCAATTAAAAAATAAAATTTAAATATCACGAAATTTATATCATATAATATTGAGAAAATTCGAAACGAACGCCCCTTAAATTTAAATGATAAATGTGGTGAAAATTATTACTTTTTATTTATTGTAACGTTGAAGAGCATTTGCAATGAAACCAATCCTCATTTTTGTGATTAATTTTATTTTATTTTTGAAAGGCATGCATTTGAAGCAAAAAAATGTAAAGGTCAAAAAACTTTTATTTGTAATTGAAGCGCTATAAAATTACATTATCATAAAATTATGAAGGAATATTTACATACATAGCATTCTATATTATTATATTTACATATAACACACTTATTTTTAAATAAGAATAATTACCTGCATGCTACACAATTTAATTTTATTTATGTCTTACCTATTCATTCTTAGTTAATTATACTATGCACACTCAAAATATTATAAAATCTTACATACACATATTTTAATTTTTTTATTATAATGAGTAATCATAATTTTGTAATAACCTAACTATAGTTAAATTACAAAAAATTTGAGCCGTTCATCATATTATTTTAAGGATATTTAAATATATTTTGAGTGAAAATCTTAAAACCTTAATGTTTAGGTGGCGCCACGGCAAAGGAAGGAGACATCCGCGATGTCAATTGATTTTAGGACAAATCAACGCTTTAGTGTAGTATTAAGAAAGAGAAAAATATGTACTATTAAGAGTAAAAATATAATTTTAATGATTTACTAACAGAATATTTTTTTCAAATAGATTTTGATTAAGTTTTAACTCAAATGTGTGTATGTAAGATTTTGTAATATTTTGAGTGTGCATAGCGTAATTAACTAAGAATGGATAAGTAAGACATAAATAAAACTAAATTTTGTGGCATGTAGGTAATTGTCCCTTTTAAATATTACACTCCAAACACTTTTCTTATATTTCACACATATTTTTTAAAGTTGAAGTGTAATATTTTAAAAATGAGTGTAATATACGTAATTATGATAGTATGGAGTGTTGTGTACGTAATTATCCGAATTATGAAATGATATATTCTTAAAAGCTGCCAATTGTTCTTTAATCTTGCATTTGAATTCAAGCAACTCAATTTCTTTATGATTACACTTAGAGAACATTCAAATTTCAGAATTTTTAATTGATTTCATTTAAAAAAAAAAAGAATCAAAGCAATAATGCCTTGGCTTGTAGTAGCACAATATATAGAGTTGTTCTTTTGAATCCACATGATGGGGATCAAAAAATTTGAAATTCAAACAGAAAAATACAACTATTAGTACATTTATACATTATTTATGCCAAAAAATAAATTATTCCAAGAAGATAAAGTATAGCATCCTTTGGTTCTTCTATGTATTCAAATTAGTTACTCATGATATATACACTTGAAATTTCTAATTGCTAGTGATATTAAAGAAGGCATCTTATGTAAAATATGTGAATTTTTTGGCCTAATTGTAGACTTGTAGTTAGTAATGGGTCCCACTAGCTAAGATCAGTTTTTACTTAAGGCCTCGTTTGATTCGGGAGTTAAATTTTAGACAATAAAAAAAAGTATTAAAATGGAAAATATGTAAAATGTGAAATAAAGTTAATTATGATGCTATTATTTGTGTTAAATGTAAAATAAATGTGATTTTTATAGCTAAAATTTATGTTTGAATGAAAAGAAAGTCCGAACTAAACGAGGAATGTGAAACATAAAATTGGCGGAGGTATAACCAAACAAAAAATTCTTCAAAAATTGTTAAAGGAATGAGATTGTATTGAAATAGCGATGAAAAAGTGAGATAAATTTTAGGACCTAAAAATTTTGAAAAAGAAAAACTATAATGTCGACGGTGGCGTACAATTTAAAAGAAAAGAAAAATCTCTATGAAATATTCTCGAACAATATTAATAGTCAAAGACTTCGATTAGGAAGATTTTGTGGAGAAATATTAGACATAAATTTCTTTAAAAAATTCTTATTCATAAAAATATCTTTTATGCAGTTTTAGCTTGTAGCACATACATAGGTTAATTTATGGGGGATTTACATACAGAACACTGAATTCATCACAAATTATGATTTCACCTTCTTTTAATAAATATTACACATATCACACTCTGCCTATGAGTTTTACATTTCTATTGTAATAATAGAAATATAAAAAGAGTGTGATATATGTAATATTTACTAAAAGATGGTAAAATATGTAATTTGTGATGAATTCAGTGTTCTGTATGTAAATCTCACTTAATTTATTTATAGGCAAAGATTATATATGATGCCATTTCTTTAACATGAAAATTACTTGAATATTTTTGTATATAATTTTACATAACAAATCAAGTAAAAGGATTTATAGTACATACCATCAAAGATAATCATTAAATATTTGAGGAAATTTTATCAAACATCATTGAAGATTATCTCCTTATATTTTATTGAATATGTAGCTGAACACATTCGAGGACAACATTTTCGAAAAATTCTTTAACAACTTCTTCCAAGAATCACTCATTTCATAAATTAGAAAACAAAAAAAATATTCTGAGATAAAAAAAAAATCAATTTCTATTATATAATGTATTAATTCTTGAACAATATATAAAATTGGGCAAATCGGAATTAGTGTTTGAATATTTTGAATCCACCATACATTGTTATCTATTTATAGAATAAATTAATTAATATTTTTGTTAAAAGCAAAAGTGAGATCAAGGTTATTTGACGTGGAAATCGGTAAGATGAAAAACTACAGTGCTTCTGTCTGGGCGGCTTTGAAAAAAGATTCACTAGTCAAAAAATTGGATACAGTGAAGATTCTTAGAGACAAAATAGAGAGCCAAAAAGTCTTCTTTTCTCCTGTTACATTACAATTTATAATCTGAATTTTTCTCTGATGCTGACGTGTGGAGGATGACCTAGGGATGGTACCTCAAGGACTATCTCCCTTATCTCACTGGCTAGCGACCATGCTTAAATGGACGTACGGCGCCTGGGGCCGGCCATACCTTTTTAATGGCGTGTGGGGGGCTATTTAGTATACTTCTTTTGAATCTCACTGTTCGACTTAAGAGTTGTTTGGCTTGAAGGTTATTCGGCTTTGAGGAAGTCGCCTGCCATTCGCCTCACGCCCCTGGCTCGCTTCGCGAGAATTGGGTCCATTGAATCCTCCACCTGTACGCTCCGGATGTTGCCTTACGGATCCCATGGCAACAATTTTAGTTGAAAATTAAAGAGTTTAATGAGCTAAATAATGCGTAATTTATTAGCCAACTAATCATAAAAGGAACAACAGAGCGCATGTGAGAATAGTGCACTCTTTAATCTTTATAGCAAGTGAGAGCTGGCCACGGTTTGCATTTTGCTTCTCGTGAATTGGCAAATTACAAAACAACATATGGAAAATTACATTTAGATCCCAAAATTCACGCTTTCATCATCACCGTACACTTGGCAGCCACACAACTCGCAGGAGATCTAGAATTATCCTCGCTATCGCCGAAATTTAGGAACAGTCAATCAGACAACGTGATTCTCTTCAGAAGGCAATGAAGTAAAGGCTAAGAAGAAAAGAAACACCGCAGTAATATGTAGACAACTCTATTGAGAAAAACTATGATGTCAGCCTGACGACTTAATTAATTAAAAGAGCTCTTAGGAGAGATTGTGTGCACAATATCGAGCCTTGAAGTTTAGGTAAGAAAAAAAAGTTTTTAATTCGATCATCTGCTTTATGGATTTCATACACAAAATAACTAATTATTCTTGCTATAGAGATTCTTATTATTTAAGGCTAATTCTTTTCTTCTTTTGTTCCTTACAGATGACGAGGAACTATAGCTCTTCTTCCTTCAAGCTCTTGTTTATAAGAAATACTTTTTACGTCGAGGTACTTCTTAAGATGTAGTAGATTCTTGATTTGCTTTGACGTAAATTGCATAATAGTGAATTTTTTTCCCCTAATTTGAGATTATCTCTCTAAATTTAATGTCCTTAGTTTGAATGAATAGCTTGATTTTCTTATGATCTAATGATCTAGATGTTTGATTAATATGTTAGCCAATGGTCTGCATTTCTTGAATCATTTTACTTTAATCCTTAAAGTTAATTGCACTTCATGCAAATCCATCTACTTAAATGTTTTTAAATTTTTTGAAAAAAAAATCAGATCATGCCTCTGCTTCTTCTCACTCCATATCTATCTCCTGCCTTGTTTAGTTTATGATTCAAAATAGTTCAATTAATATTTTAAATTTATCATATTTTTTTTTTAAAAATCATCACAAATTTTAATAATTTTATTTTATATTTAACATAAATTTTAATATTATATTTATCTCAAATTTTAATATTAAAATTAACTTAATTTCACTTTTTTTACATTCTCATTAAAAAATAATATTAGTTAAAAAAAATCATCACAAATTTTAATAATTTTATTTCATATTTAACACAAATTTTAATATTATATTTATCTCAAATTTTAATATTAAAATCAACTTAATGTCACATTTTTTACATGCTCATTAAAAAATAATATTAGTTTTTATTAAATTTATAAACTAATTTAATTTTTATCTAAAAATGACTCTCCAGTCAGACTAGACGCGCTCATCCTAAAAAAGGTGAGAGAGAAAGACCTAGTCCTATTTGGTGTGAGGATCAAAATAGTATTAGTTTAAAAATAATAATAATAATAATAAATAATAATTTTTTAACTATTTTACACAAATTTTAATATAAAAATATTATTTTATTTCACATGTTCAATAAATTTTAAGAAAAATATTAATTTTATTTTACATCCTAAATTAAAATATTTTTAATTTATTTATTATTATTATTATTTTTAAAATTATATTATTTTGATCCTCGCATCAAATAGAGAGTGAGAGAGAACTCGTCGGGATTTTTTGGTTAATTTCTTTTTACTTAAACCTATTATATCGAACAATTACATAAAAGAATTGATATGAACTGATTCATAAAATGTGAACTTATTAGGACCATTAATTTATATATCTAAAATTATATTCTCTTAATTTTTGGCGAACAAATTAAATTACTAAATGAATAATGATAATTAGTTGCTTACCTAAGTAATGGACGTATCATTTAACTCCATTTTTTTAAAAAAATTAATTTATAATTATTTAGGATAAATTGCATATAAGTTTTTAAGGTTCTAAAATTTTTGTAATTAGTTTTCACATTTTGAATCATAATATTAGATCTTTAAGGTGATCTTAGCTAGGTCTTTTTTATACTAATCAACAAATTTTGAATCATAACATTAAAAATTCTAAAGTTGGTGAATTCTTATAGTTTGGTCCCTTTACATTTCAACATCTTATTCTTTTATTTAAATTGAATGTAATATTATAGGTATCAAAAGAACCACATTGTAATAAATTATTAACCTCAAGAGTCTAAGTACTATGATTCAAAATTTGTGGATTCTTATAAAAATTTTATGGCCTCATAAATTTAAATACTATAATTTAAAATCTGTAGATCAATATATAAAAATTTTAAAACCTTAAGAACTTATATACAATTTATCATTTTATTTATTATATGATGATCAAAGAAATCTAGTTATAAATGCAACCTGAAAAAATCATTCCATTTCATAAAGTGCCTAACCCTCCACTTGTATCTGCCACTACTATTATATTCGCGCCCCCGAGGTAGACTCTTGCGTTCACGCAGGTCCACAAAATTCTGAACATACTCTCTGGATCCCTTTATTTATGAATTTTACTCGTCTGGGTCCTCCTGTCACTGTAATTGTCAAATAGGAAAGAAAATATAAATGCACTTGTTGATACACATGTCCAACACCTTGGGCCGTGATGGCTCCATCGCTAGTGCTGATCTTATGATAATGCTCAAATTGATATTATCCGATGATGTGAAACACGGCCGCGATGGTACCATTTGTGAGTTTACCTTACATGACCTGATTCGATGATGCAAAACACGTGCCAAGGCCTCACCGGCAGAGAGAGACAGTGGTGATGTAAGGAAAAGAGAAAGTGCAAAGGTTGCAGGAGAGTGGATCAGAAGAGAGAACTGATGAAAGAGAAAGCGAAAGCCACCGCGAGAACTCAAGTTAAGGCGGAGGAATTGAAAAAAATGAGAACATAATAGTTATTTAAAAAAAAGCCCAAAAAGGTAATTATTTATTTTTTTTAAAAAATTGATTATAACGAAGATTTTTTTAAGGAATGTGTTAAAATGCATCCATTTAAACAATTAGTGAGCGAGATAGGACTTAGCTGGTTCATATTATTAAGATTTAAAGCCTAAAAAGTATATTTATAATTTGATAGAACTGCATAAAAACAATAGTCTACTCCAAGGAATCACATATAGTTTACCTTAGAATTTATCTCGAAAAACTGCTCGTTGTGCTGTTGCCCACGATGCATGAGAAAACCTAAGTATTTTTAGGCCTAGTTTGGTTCGAGTTTTTTTTTTAGATAAGAGAAAAAAATATTTTATTTTTCAAGTTTAATGGGAAAAAAATTATTTTAATACTAAAAAGTATGTAAAATGTGAAATACTTTAAATACTAATATTTATATTAAATATAAAATAAAATTAATTTTTATAATTAAAATTTATATTAAATAAAAATTTTATCTCGAATCAAGCGAAATCTTATTATTCGTAATTTGTATTGTGGGGCTCACTGGGTTCCCACATCCGTCATCTTCATTTTCGCGCTTCTTCTGATTCTCTCACTGGGGTTTCTCTCTCTCCTCATATGTTTTTTTTTTTATAAGATCTCTCCTCACATCCAACTCTTGGATAAATTACTCATAGCCCCAACATATTTACGTACCTCATACCTTGATCATTATTTTTGATATTATTTCAATTAGATCCATATAGTTTATAATATTTTTTGCCACATAATTTTTTTAACTTCAAGTAAAAAATTATTTTCCCTAACTTTTGTGTAAATTTAAAAGTAAAATTTTTTGAAAAATACGTGATTACATTCTTAACAATTTTTTTTAATTTTCTTGGTTGTTGATATATATTTTTTAAATAATACATAAGAAAAATTATTCATTCATAGTTCTATGCAACATAAAAAATTATTTAATTAGGCATAACTTTATTCTTTTTGAGACTTTATATGGAAAAATATTAAAATAAATCTTACAATTAGGGGGTGAGAGTTTTTTTTTTAAATATAAATAATATACTCGAATATCAAAAACATAAATACTATATATATTCAGTCATTCATTATAATTTTTTATTAATTGCATATGAGCATATCTTAGTAGTGGTTAGGATATTTGCTAGATAATTTCATAAATATGGTACTTTATTCTTGAGCCAGCCCGAACTCTAATTGAATTGAGATGAGTCGAGCTTATATTGTGCCTGGCTTGGCTCAAACTCGGATTTTTCTCATCGCTACTTACAACACCAATGTGGGCTATAGCTACAGGGATCTATTTGAATGATTGACAATTAAACCATTGAACCTGGATGAAATATTTTAAAAAGATGGACCAATGTGAAACATTACTCATAGTAAGGACTTGCAAGCAATTTGTCATTAACTCTATTGGACAAGCATTATGTCACTCTCCTCCTTTACATCCTCTTGCATCTTCCCACCATCATCATCATCACCACCACCACCACGACCACCTCCTCCTCATGTGTTTCCTTTCTTAATTTGCTTACCCCAATTCCCCCAATCTCTCTCTCTCTCTCTCTCTCTCTCTCTCTCTCTCTCTCTTTCTCTCTCTCTCTCCCCCCCAGTCTAAATCTCTTCCCGTCTCATCTCCATGGGATCCGAAGCCACCGGCGCCAGTGAGAGGGCGGAAGCAGAGGACGCGCCAGCAGCGGCGGCGGCGGCAGAGGGATCCAAAGAGATCAGCGAGCCGGTGACGCCCAAGTCGGAGGACTCCATCCTGAAGGCCCCAATTGTCTGCCCACCGGCGCCGAGGAAGCCCCGGCCGGCGGCGAGGAGGAAGCCGCTGGCGGAGCTGCAGCCGAACGTGTTCGAGGCGGCTCTGCGGGACCTGTCGTCGGTCTTCGCCAAGCGTCCGGCGGCTCCCGTCTCTCCGGTGAAGAGAATTCGGCTAATTTGAGCAATTGGGTCTGATGTGATTGATTGATTACTTCAATATCTCCGTTTTCACGGCCGTGCAATTTGGTTTGGCTTCTTCTTCCCCCTCATCTGCTCTGTTTTTTTACAGATAGCAATAATCTTATAGTTCATGAATTGGCCATGAATTCTCAGATCGAGTTCATTAGGAGATCAAATTGAGCAACAGTACTAGTAATTGCATTTCTCTATTTTTGATCTCTCTCTCTCTCTCATTCTTGAATTGTGAGAATACTAATGAAAGGAAATTAGAGAAGCACTCTGTTTCTCTCTGTTATCAGCTGACTGATTCCTTCTTTAATTACTTACTTTGGGTCTTGCAGTTTGATCCTTCTCCTCTCTAGATCTCTCTCTGAATAGTTTGAATTAGCCATTAAAATGGCAAGGAATTTTTATCTCAAGTCTAAGAGAGATAATGAGAGTGGAGAGAGAGAGGGGGGGAGAGAGAGAGAGAGAGATTCTCCTGTAGACAAATGCACATGATTTGCCCAACTGGACGGATCGGTTCTTCTGATTAACGAAAGTACGATTTTAATCCCATAGTAAAATTGCTTATCGGTCCTTAACTTTCAAATTTATGATAGTTTAGTCCATCTAATTCATGGCATATCAATACATTGTCGATCCAGTTCGACAAAAAAAAAAAAGAATGAGATATCGACGGAGTCCGCCGATGGTGATCAATAAATCAAATGGAGTAAAATTAAAAATTTATGTAAAATTAATGAAATGAATAAAATAATAATAATAACATTTAAAATTTAAGAATGTAAATGCAATAGTTTACTTTTTTTGATCAATGGACAATAACTTTAGAGACTTATAATCAGTTTATCAATTTAAAATTAAGAGTGATAATCACATATAAATGACCACAATATTAAACACTTAAATCTTTTATTATATCATATATTTCTACAAATAGTTTAATGAATTTTAAATATCACCAAAAATAACACATCATTTTTTTTTTACTAAAACTGAGAATATTTTATTAAAAATCTAACCCATGCAGGTGAAATATAATAAAAAGTAAATTACACTAGTTTTCTAAATTTGGGATATAATAATATTTAGACTCATATTTTTAAAATTTTAATATCTATTTTCTTGAATTTTAAAATTTTAATAACCAGTTCTTTACTGAATTTTTTTATTATTAATTTTTTAAAAAATTTTAATTATACTCCTATTCTCTCTCTTTTTCTTTGCGTAGGTGGAAAGAGGAGAGGACATGATAGTAATTTAAAAATAATAATAAAAAAAATTAAACAAATATTTAAATTGTAAAATTAGAGATTCAAATATTAAAATTTTAAAAATATAAATTTGAATGTTATTATAGCCAAAATTTAGAGACTTACGTGTAATTTATCCTATAATAAATTATAACTATGAGTACGTCAACTTCTAAATAAGATGAAATATCGGCATAATAGACAATAAAAAAATATTGGCATAATAATTCTTTTCTATTTAGCTGTAGTTGTGTTATATATGGAAAGAAAGATTAAAATGATTTAAAAATGATATTTATGCAAATAAATTTGAAGAAAAGCATTTATGTTGGAATTAAAAAATTGCTTTTCAGCAGCAACAAGATTTTGATAATAAATCAGGGCCGTCGATCGAAATCTGTGCTGATGGGACTGCTTGCCTTGCTATCAGAGAAACAGGCCTTGGGATCATTTCCACTTTGTGCTTCAAATAAAAATTTTGGAGTTCATCCCCAAAAATTAATAATTCACAAGAACACAATTAAATAAAGAAAAAATGTAATATAATACAAATTAATTACTCTATATATCTATAAGTAGGCTGTAACATTTTTTTTAGATTAATTTACTTATATGTCCTTGTGATTTAAGGAAACTAATAAATTAATAATTATTTTTGAAGTTCTCTAAATCAAGTTATTACGCTTAAATTATTATTGGGACATTTTTATGAAAATATTTCTCTAAAAATTTAAAAAAATATTAAAATAATTAGAAATAAATAATGTGAATATATCTAAAAGTGATGGTGAATATTACCCTTCAGAACTTTAGTGAAGAATTCACATCAAAATTCAATTGATTATTTTCTTTCAAATTACTAAATAATTTAAAGAAGAATACTTAATTGAATGATTTTATAAGGAGGCAATTTTATGTATAATTAAGGTTTAGAAAACCGAACCGGCTTCAGAACCGGTAGACTGAAAGGTTCAAGGTTCAATGGTAGAACCGGGGTCGAACCGGGATGAAGTAAAAACTAAAAAAATTAATAAAATATAATATAAATATAGTTAAGATATATATTATTCACACATCAACACAATAATTAGACATAAAATGAATATTTAATAATTAAATTTAACAAATAATATCTTATGTCAATAACCCAAAAAATAATTCCAAGCAAATAGAAATAACAATAACCCAACAAAATATTTACAAATCACAAATTGAGTATAATATTTAGTACATCATTAAAAGATCTGAATAAATGTATGCTTATCAATATTAAAATACTAAATCATTTCATAATTTCATATCACTAAAATACTAAAATACTAAATTATTTCGAAAGGATGGGAGCTGGAGAGGAGAGTGCGAGGCAAGAGAAATCGCGAGTTTGTAACTGTCGCGCGAGTAGAGGCCGCAGAACGGAGGTTGAGTTAGGGACTCATAGTTTAGGAAAGTTTTTTTTTTTTAAATTTTAAACTCAACCTGTCCAACCGTACCGGTTCACCGGTTGACCGATTGAACCGCGGTTTAGACCAGTTCTGGCCGGTTTTAAGCGGATCCGGTTATAAAATTAAACCGGACCGGTTGGCTGACCGGTTCACGGTTCGACCGATTGAACCGGCTAGTCCGATTCGATTTTTAAAACCTTGTGTATATTTTATATATTTTATATTTAAATTCTTAATATTATTCAAAAAATCATATGAAAATTATAATATTTGTTACATACAAATTATAATTTTATATTATGATTTGTGCATGAATTATAATTTTAGTGATATATACCCTTTTTATAAATTATTGGGATCTAATCATAAAATTTTTTAAAAATTGGATGGTCTATTAGTATCACAAACTATATAAATTATACAATTTATTATTCTCAAATATGTAAAATATTTATATATACACATGCTGCTAAAGAAATAATTTTGAATATCTATATAATTGATTTAAAATTTTCATTGGAGTCCACAAATAGATCATTGTGTACCAAATAAATTCAATTTGAATTTATTTTAATATGGAAAATTCAACTACAATAAAAGGAGGCAGTTTCATACGTAATTAAATCTACTGACACAATAAATAATCATTTAAAAGAAATTATTAAAGGAGGAGGATCTAAATCATGCATGTATTAATTGTTCATAAAAAAAAATTAATGTATTAATTCACACTAATGAGTTGGAGAATGTGCCTATATAATTTTTTAATAAGAAAAACACGAAATGCATGAATTATTACACTAATAATAATTAATTTACATAAACTCTTAATTTATTTATACACCCAATTGGCCTCATTTGGTTCAAATTATTTTTTATTTTTTAAATTTAATAAAAAATTATTTTAATGTTAGAAAGTGTGTGAAATGTGGAATACTTCAAATTCTAATATTCATATTTATATTAGACGTGAAATAAAATTAATTTTTATAATCAAAATTTGTAGTTGAATAAAAAATTTTACCTTGAAACCAAATGAGGCCAATAAGTCCCTTTATTCAATTTTATTTATGTTTATTTTTTTATGGTACAATTTTATCTATGTTGGAAAAATGATATTTTTAAAATGAGAGAGTGGATCAAGAATTAGATGAGTACCATGCCATTACTTGAGGGACAAGAAAAGCATGATATTGAAGCAAATTAAGTTGGTGCTAGCCATTATGTTAGGAACATTTTAATTAATTATTTAAATTTATTCGCTTTGATCTTTTTTATTTACAACCCAATTAATTCACTCGAAATGAAATTCAATTCAACTGATAATAAACACGATATATAGCTACATCAATATACATATTTAATTTTTATATATTTCAAGTAAATACACCTAGAAGGTAATAATTGGAGTGCAATTCGGATTCATTTTGGTCGATTCAAGGTGTTATTTGCAGCTTACCAGGTACGATACAATACTAAAAATTGTTATAAAACGATCAAAATTCAGGTCAATTTCAGTGGGGATCTTTTTTTCCATAAAAGTAATATTATCTATTTTTAGATTTTTTTTGCATCCCAGACCAACTCCACTAATCTTGCTGGGCTTGATTCATGGGATTCAAGCGCGGTTCGCGTGATTTGGTCACGTGATTGTGTCGAGTCGCGGGTCTGGTACTCAACGAGTCGGGTACAAATTGAGCAGGTATATTTGAGTCATACCTGAATCCACCTAATTTTATAATGGAATGGAGCGAGTTACGAGTCGTTGGTATAATTTGAGAACTCATACCTGTCCTATTATCTGTGAGTTGGGGCAGGCTAATTGGGCCCGGTACAACTGGCTGCTCCCAAAGCTACGTTCTCTAAATATGAGTTCTAGCTAGGTTTGATTTTGCTTTGGTTTAGCTGATATATAGAACTAAAACTCGGCTCAATCTACTAAGTTCGTAAATTTTTAGAACTTATCCAACTTGGAACTGACCCGACATAACTCAATTTCAGGGCTTCATTTTTTTTTCACACCTTAGAGTGTGTGTGAATATTGAAAATATAAAACTGATAACTAAACTTGGAAATCAGCACAATGTTAAAAATATTTGCTTTGAAATTGAAATCAGACCCATTAAAGCAAACCAATGGCAATATTTTGTTCTCAAGCAAAAGTACAACTTCTATTAAGGGAAAGCTTGCAAGAGAATTAATTCATAAGGTAATTGCAAAAACTACAATATAATACATCTTATATCTATATACATATATATATATATATATATATATATATATATATATATGAAATTCATTTCAACTGATGATAAACACGATATATAGCTACATTCAATTATACATATTTACTGTACTTTTCTATACTATTCAAGTAATAACGAATCCTAGAGAGCGTAATAATTGGGTTGCAATTCGGATTCATTTTGTGTCGCATTACTAAGGTTGTTATTTGCAGCTTACCAAGCTACGATACCGTACATACTAAAAAAATTGTTAATTAAAACCGATCAAAATTTCGCCGGGTTCAATTTCAGTGGGATCATATAAAAGTAATATTATCTATTTTTACGATTTTTTTTTGCATCCCAGACCAACTCCACTAATCTGCTGGGCTTGATTCTATGGATCAAGCGCGGTTCGCGCAATTTTGCGTCACGTATGCATTGTGTCGAGTCGCGGGTCTGGTACACACATAGCAACGTCAGGGTTACATATTGAGCAGGTTATATTATTTGAGTCATACCTTGATGCCAGCTTAATTTCATTAATGGAAATGGGCGATGTTACGAGTCGTGATTGGATAATTTGGAGACTCCATAACCAGGTCTATTAATCTGTGAAGTTGGGGTCGGCTAATTGCGGCCCACGTCACGAACTGGCTCCATTCCCAAAGCTAAGTTCTCTAATAGAGTATCTAGCTAAGGTTTAAATTTTGCTTTTGGTTTAGCTGAATATATATACATACAAAACTCAACCTCAATCTACTAAGTCGCTAATTTTAGAATATACTTATCAACTTGGAACTGCACCCGACATAACTCAAATTTCAGGTGCTTCACTTTTTTTTTTCACACAAAGAAGCCCTGTTTGGCGTGAGGACCAACCATGACCAAAATTTGTACTAATTATGTAAAAACAATAACATAATAATAATAATAAATAATTTTTTTTTAGATCATTCTACACTACAAAAGTTCAAATTACCATAAAAAAAATATTATTTTACTCTTTACACTACTCAACAATATTAACAATAAAATATGCAAGTTTTATTTCACCATTTCTAGATCAAAATATTGCAATCGAGATAATTTATGATTCTTGAACAATGTGAACATATGAATTTATATTTTTAATTAAAATTATTGAGTGATGTTGAAGTAAAATATTTATTTTTATACTTAAATTTGTGTATGCATTAATTAAAAAAATTTTTATTTATTATTATTATTATTATTTTTTAAAGTAGTACTATTTAGTTCTGTTTTGGTCCTCCACGCGCCAAACAGAGACGTGTGTGTGAATATTGAAAATATAAAACTGATAACTAAACTTGGAAATCAGCACAATGTTAAAAATATTTGCTTTGAAATTGAAATCAGACCCATTAAAGCAACCACATGGCAATATTTGTTCCTCATGCAAAAAGTAATTCTTCTTTAAGGGAAAGCTTGCAACGAGAAATTAATTCATTAAGGTAATTGCAAAAACTACAATATAATACATCTTATATCTACATACATACATATATATATATATATATATATATATATACTATATAATATAAATATTCAAGTATTAATTGACAAAAATTTATTTTAATTTTAAATTTTTTTTATTTTTTACTATCAGGAATTGTAACAGTAAGCTAACCATTCGAACTTC